>JAANYP010004180.1:0-539462 GCA_020465985.1 Centrapalus pauciflorus
TCTGTCAGTAGATTCGACTAGGGACTTAGACTCGAAGGTTGGTAGTATAAATAGGTCAACAGTGAAGTCATTTATTTCTTACTGTTCTCGATTCTACTTCCTCGAATCTATTCAGGCGATCTCGAATCTATTTCTCGAATCTACCGTAATTCACATAAACGACATTTCATCGAGTCTAAAGCTATTGTGTTCGATTCTACACTCATATCTAGGTATAATCAACCGGATTGTACAAGATTTTGGTAGTTTTATACACCATTTAAGGACAAATCGTCGATTTTTGAAGTTTTATTGGTCAAAATTGGGTTTTTGCTAAATAACTAAGTTTGGACCTATAAAAGATCAAATTAAAGACATAAATCAATGATTAGAACCTAGTTGAACTAATGTATGTGATTTACCAAGTTCAAAATGGTTAAAATCTTGGGTTTTTGTTGAAAATTCATAAGTCGGGGCTTCGAGTCTGTTCATGGACTTTCGAATCTGTTCATAGGTTTCTCGAATCTATCATTAGATTCGAGATGACAATGATATTCGAATCTGTCCATTAGACTCGAATAGGGACTCCTCGAATCTGTCCATTACAGTCGAATATGGACTCTTCGATTCTGTTACCTTCGAATCTGTACTTTATTTAAATTCTTTAAGTGAAATTTTATTAAACTTGTGGAAATTTAATTGTGTTAGATTTTGTATTTAATAAAGTACAAAATAAAACAAATTTGAATTTAAACAAGTTTATTGATTTTTAATAATTCTAACAGTTTTATTTATTGTGCAGATATGGCAGTTCGTGCTTTTGTCCCTAAGCACAATATGGTGCTTCATCCGGATCATGACCTCCCTGAGGCGCATGGATACAGGCAGATGCTTGAATTTCTTGTGGAATCTAGGATAGGATTTGCTCTATCCCATAATGTTCAGCTCATATTACCGTATATTCGTCAATTCTATGACCATCTGCAGGTAGACTGCTCGGTCACACCGACAGTATTACGCACTCGAATTGCGGGACAGCCGTTAGTTTTCTCGGCAGATATGTTACGACAAGTGCTGCAGTTGGGCACACAAGAAGAAGAAGCTGGTCCAATAGAGTTTCCACTAAGTATAAGGCAAGCGGCCTTCCAGAGAATGGGATACAGTCTTGATGTGACCAAGGTGTCATACATGAAAAGTGGTTTAATTGGGCAATGGAGGTTTTTAGCCCATGTTTTTATGGTTTGCTTTGTTCCGAAGAAAGCTGGATTCGATTATATAGTTGCGAAAATTCAATCTGGGATAGTCGCTATGGTTTACAATCGACCATATAGCTTTTCGGAGATGTTCTTCTCTGAGTTTGTGCACCAAATAACCGCTCCTGAAAATCAGCAGTTTCTGCTATATCCGAGATTTATAATGATGTTGATCAGGCACTTCTTGCCAAATTTGCCGCCATCAAATGACGTTCAGAACGTAGCTATTATGGATAAAAGGATATTCGCTGATTGTTCCTCCCATCGAGGAAGATTGGCTATTCCGGTCGAACGACCGTTGTTTGGAGCTTTTTAGACAGAAAACTTGTGCACCAGCAGATAAGCCAACTGGCAGGTGAAGTAAGAAGTTCAGCCTCAGACAGCAACATCAACAACCGCAACAACAACAGCACGTCCCACTACAAACAACAGCCTCTGCTCGTCCCCGTGAATTCCAAGGCGGAAACAAAAGAGCGCTACTGCGAGTCAGACATCAGGCTCTAGGCTTCTACGAGTCAGCAACCAGAAGTGCAAGGAAGCCGGGCCGTCAAATGTCCCAAATGAAAGCTGATCAATTGTGCCAACGCTAAATGGAAATTTGGGAGCAGGATCCACATGCAAATGAAAGATATAGCTGCTAGAGTTATAGTGGGTAATTACTTGAGCCTCCAGAGGGAAAAGAAAGTGTCTTCAGAGATGTTGACGAATATGTGCCAGAGCAGACTGGCAATGATGAGTCATCATCTGCTACAGAATCAGAAGAAATGGAGGAAATCGAAGTTGAAGCTCCAGAATCAGTGTCTACAGATCCTCATATTCAAATTGGAACCTATGGTTCACGATTGATTATCAATGAAGGTGGTTCGAGGAGGCGAGAGGCCAGGGATTTAGAGGAGTCAGATTTTGAAGACGAAGAGACTCCTCAGTTGGTCCTCAGTTGGTGACAAGGCAACGGGCCAAACGTCACAGGTTTATGCAGGGGACTTCATCACAGTCCAATGCACAACCTCCGCCTCAAACCCAGACCCAACCCCAAGATACAGCTCCACCATCACCGCCACCTCAGCAACCTGAACCCTACATTCCCCAACCATTCAATCCTGCTCCCATTCAGTCCATCCCTTCTACATCAGAAACCTATACCGACAACCAACGAATCATGCAACTTAAGAGCCGTGTCGACTTTCAGAACGTTCAAATCATAACTCTCACAAGAGCAGTCGGTGAACTCCAGGAGCATTTAACTCTAATCTTGATAAGGAGAATGCAGAACTGAGAAACATTGTTGAAAGTGTTAGAGACGAAAACACGGAGATTAAATCATTTGTTGCTGATCAATCAAGTCTGAAATCCGAGCAATGCGGTCCCTCCTAGAGCAACTTATGAAAAATCTAAAAACTCAGGGGGAGACGAGTTGTAAAGATCAGGAAGTACAGCGAGAAGATGATGATAATGAAGGCGATGATCCCGGTGCGAACAAAGAGATTGAGTCTGTAGATTTTTCTGCAGCTCAAGTTACACAAGTTCAGGGGGAGCCTAGTACAGAAGGAGGAAAGGGAGGACAGGAGGAGAAGCAGGTTCTTCAAAGACTTTAGATAGCGACATGATCGATGCGCTGAAAGATATTGAAGAAGAGCTAATGGAGTTTGATTTTGAAGATGATATTGAAGAATTAGAAGAAGGTGAATTCATTCCAGATGATGTCGCTGACTGGAAATCGGATGATGAAGTGCTAGATGATGAAGACGATCACGTTAATGAAGTAATAATCAATTCACAACCAATCACTGAACTGTATGAGAGCCAAAATCATAATGTGATTGATATTGATTACATCAAGGTAGCCTCAGCTGAAGATAAAGACCTTGAAGAGGCTGAGAAAGAGCCATCTAGAGCTGATCTGTTAAATCTTTGGTTCAAGAAGGAAGAAAAGAAAGATCAGCTGAAGATGAAGAAGAAGATGAGAAATCCAGGTGCTGGAAATTTTGCTGGAGGGATTATTAGCTGGTTCTTTGACAGAGAACTGCAGTTTTTATTTTGAAAAGAAGAGATGGCCTTCAATACTTGAGGCGGACACTGAAAGCGTTTAATTCGTTGCCCAAGATTGAAGTTAAGGAGTTAGCCTGGAAGGAGCTGATCAATATTGGAGATGATCCCTACGCGAACGTAATCGAAAGAATTATAAGGAAAGAAGGGCGATCAGGCAAATTTGAGCGACTAAAGCCAAGGACCGGGAAGAGGGTCGAGGATGGATCGAGAATAGATCCTCATACAGGTAGGCCATGGGCCAGGATGGAATACAAACCTGTGAGGTGTCTAAAGAAAGTCCCAATGAAGCCAATGCCACAGAACGTTTTGAGCAACATGAAGTGGTGGTACCTAGAGATTGACATTGCTGAAGCTATCATTGAAGATCAAGACGAGCAGGTAATTTTGAAGGTATATGATCCATTGCACCTGATAAACCTATCAAAGGACGACCTGAAGAAGCTTCATGATCAGCCTATCTTCTTTACTGAACCATGGAGATCTGAAGCCAGGAAGTTCCAAAAGGTAGTCAAAGTTTGTATAGATGCTGGATTATATGCGGGTAGTAATATATATAGCTCTAGTTCTTAAATTTGATGTAATGTAAATAATTAGAAGCTATCGTCAAGGGGGAGTCTGTTGGTACACCCTGTGTGACGATAGCAGTCTAATCGATCTGCATTATGTGTTTAGGTAATATTCTGAGTATTAACCAAGTATTTTGATATATATGTTTAATATCTGCTTTGTCTGTTATTGATTGTGTGTTTGAACTTGATGTAACATATTACAAGAAGTTCAAACATAAAGGTCAAAGATTAACTCAAGTATAAGTTAAAACATAAGTTTCAAACACTTAGTTATATATGTCAAAGGCTAGATTCGAATAGCTAAAAGGATACATTCGAATCTGGGATAGATTCGAATGAGTCCTTAGATTCGAATGGGCTAGATTCGAGTCTGTCAGATGGACAGATTCGAATGGGCCTTAGGCCAGATTCGAGGTTGGCCCACAACAGACTCGAATCAGGGCCTATAATTAGGGATAGACTCGAATGATTAGGGGACTTTTTGCAGAATTCGTGAGGAATTGAGCAAGAGGCGATCTCGAGTTTATCAGCTAGGTGAGTGCCGTTTCGGAGAGAATTAGTACGTAGGATCGTTCGTGTGTCGTTCGTTCAGCGTCTAATAGTCTCCGTGTTTCCGTTGGTTGAGAGTTGTCCGTCTGACCGTCAACGAGGATTCCGCACTCGTTAACGGATCCGCGTCTAGATAGATCTTGCAGTCGTAGACCTTACACTAAACACTTTATGGAATATGTTTCCAAGTCATCATGTATTGTTTTTTACTACAAGATCAGTTTACAAAGTCGAAGACAAAGTGGAAAACAGAACCGCTCAAACTGCCCACGCCGTTCTGTAACATGAAGACAAAAGGTTATTTGAAAAAGGATGACAGACCTTTCTCTTATATCAAAATAGGCCTTTACAAGGAAGAAAGACGCAAAGTTGACATTCCTAAATTAGTTAAAGGCAATGCAACAGTAGACAAAGTAAAAAGACAAAAGTTCTGCACATGTGAAGAAAAGTCTGCTTTTCAGAAAAGTGCAGAAAAGGTTATGTTGTCTTTTCAACAAGACGTTTCCTTTTCATTCCGTCCAATGAAGATGTTTCTCCTAGATCCTCTGAGTGAGTATAAAAGGAAGCTTCTAAAGACAGAAAGTTGTGAAGAAAGCTAAGTGCTGAAACCAAGAGTGAACGTGCAAGTGTGTTTTTCATGCATGCAAGTCTGCTGTGTAATTCAGCATCTGTGTGTCTAAGCTGTTTTACATAAGCTGTTCCCTTAAGTCTTGTAAACACAGTGAGTGCTTCTTAGTGAGTGTATTCATTGTATACTAGTTTGAGTTTGTCTTAGACTAGTGAACATACTGTTGTATCTGTCATCTCAGCTTGAACTATTCCGCATTCAAGCTTGTTTGTAATTAACAAATTGTTGATAATACATACAAACATTGAGAAAATAGTGTGTAGTCTTTAAATTGCTGTATTCACCCCCCCCCCCCTCTACAGCTTAAAGCTATATACTTTGGGAACCTCTCGGGACCTACACATTGTCATCTTAAAATTTCAAAGCCACCAATTACATTTAAAGGAAAACAAAAAAACCAACTACCTCCTAAAATAATGGGACGTGAACTACATGCAAAGACTAAATCAAGCACAGACTAATTCTTTTATTTTGCAGATAATTAGATAATTAGCAGCTGACCCGTAACCGATCCGTGACCCACAAACAAAAAGAACCGATTAACCCAACAGAAATTTCCCAACAAGACTGAATAAATATATATAGTAAAAATATTAACTAACATAGGTTAGTAAAACTCGTTTATATGTAGATATTAATTCAAGTCTTCAAGACTAACCACCAACTAACAATCATATAGCCAACAAGTAGATGAGTGTGAACCTGTCACCACCATAAAAAATGTATTACAACGAAATTAGAAATATATACAAAATAAGCTTAAGTGGGAAGCTAGCTTGCTAACATCGGGAAAACTATACATGATTCCCCACCCCACTACATATATACAAAATGAATAGCAGACCGTTTCAATAATCCTTTTCTCGGACCAGCCATGTGAATTGACAAACAAAATAGAAAATGAAATTTTACTATATTCCTATAAGAGTATGTTGCAATTAAATACTAAAATACCAGCAGCCTTGTCTAGCTTCTATATATATGTTTCAAAGTCGAGCTTGGCACTATTTGGCTTGATTACACCCCTAAATCCACATTAGAATTTGAAGCGTACTGTTCTGGTGAGAAGTCATTTATGATTCTTAGCTAACCCAAAAATAATAACATGGCAGCAGACAATGAAAGAAGCCTAATTAATACAAAAATAAAAACACGTGATCCACGCAGCATTATAAACCTGCCACATGATTGGAACGAAAATAATGTAACGTGTTATGCTATCTTAAAATGGTATTTTTCTTTCACATTGCCTGCGCTCCACCTTAAGACATTATAAATTGAATTTTTATAATGTCTATGTGTTGTTGTTATTTGTAATAGATAAAACATAATAGGTGGATGGCGATACACATTGACTTGGTGATTTATAAGTGGGTGGCGAAAACATTTCCGTTACCATATAAGAATGTTTCATGATTTTTTATTAAACATTAAGAGTCAGGGTCCTATGAAGTAAATTATTGGGATAGAGAGTATTATATCTCAAGCAGCCTTCGTCTTCTGTCTTGTCGAGTTTTAATAAATTCTAGCAATAGAAGGTCAAAATTATAATCATGAAATCACGAACACCTCATGTAGAGGTAGTAGTTATAATACCAAAAAAGACGGTAGTAAAAGATACAACAGATGTGGGAAGTCTGATGAAAATGTCTGTTGTCATATTATATCACAAACTACTACCACATTTTGATTTCATCCACTCTGTATTTCATCCACTCTGTTGACAATAACCATAAACCCATACGAAAACGTGTTTTTTGATATGTATTGGTGAACCTATATAAAAATATAAGCAAGAAAAGGAAAAAAAGAGAGTTTTGGCCAACCTAACCGTGAACCTTGAACTTTTAATCAATGATCAGTCTATAAGGTTAGTCTCATCTCACAAACATAACTTTCAATGAATTTTGCACGAATGAATTCGGAGCAAGTAGGTCAAATACAAGTAGGAACCACAACACATCAATTAATTATAGAGAGTTTATAATATTATTATTTTTATATAATGGATATTGTAAGTTGCAACTTTCTTTTCCTAAAAACTTCTCTAAAAAAAGAAAAAAGAAAAAAGTCATCGTACCGGATAAGGGTCTAAAAGTGTACTAGTGACTTTTACCCAAAACATAGTAGAGCAGAATTAATTAACTGGAATTTATTTTTGATTAACATATTTTGATAATCTGGATAGAATGGTGCAATGTTACTACTTAAGGAAATCTGAATTACGATTGTGCCTAACATTAGCATTTAAGTATGAAAAGGAAGAACCATTTAACTATAAAAAGACAGTTTTGGAAAGGAACTTTTTAAATGCCGGTATAGAAACTAACATGGTGAGATTTCCAACAAAAAAATGTAACAGCAATAACAATAATAGATGTGAAGGTAGAAACTGATGTGCAAAAAAAGAACAAAGAGTGTGGTTGAAAACAGAATTTTGAAACAAACACTTAAAGTACCGGTAAAAAGGCTGGATCACCTCTCGAGCCTCGAAGAACCAAATTCTGTGGAAAACATAGCAAGAACCCATCTTCAATTAACAAATTGTTTTAGATGAGGGTTTAGTTCAGACAATTTTGTTCACTTAACTTCCCATAGAATTGTAGTTGATGCGATTCAAATGTTCGAGGTCTCATATCTAATATTAAAGTTACTACCAATATAACTATATAAGATGGACACTACTAGAAAAACAGCAATTTGCGACGAAAAAAATCGTCGCTAAAAGTCTAAAAGTCGTCGCAAAAGACCTACTGCGACGACATGTCGTCGCAAAATGTTCGTCGCCAAAGGTCCGTAGCAGAAGGGTTTCTGCGACGACTTTTAGGCAAAAGTCAACTAGATTACAACTTGACAGCTGTCTACCATAGGCGGACCTACTTGATTGTGAGGGGTAGCCCGTGCAACGGGTCCCCTCCCAAATAACTTCGTTTCGTAGTGAAAAATTTTAAAAAATTTAATATGTGCAACTGACGAATTTTTATGCGTGCAACTTATAGTATTAAAAAAATTATGTGTGCAACTTTATTTAAAAAAATTTGATACCTCAAAAAACAAGTTGATTACCTAAATAACTAAATAAGTAATTAATTCAATAAATGAACAACATCCAATAATGTATCTAAAAACTAAAACTCAATAAACCCAATACTAAATTCTAAACCCATTAATCCAATATCATTTTTAAACGCAATATTATTTTAACTTAATTTCAAACTCAATAATAATTTTAATTTTTAAACCCAATTCTATAAACCTTTTAGCCTTAACACACTTTTGAAGAAAGAAAAAGGTAGAAGAAGCAAGAATCGAGAGCAAATATTTTTGAACGATGTTCTGATTTATGCGATTGAAGATGAAATATTTTCAAAGGTGATAAATGAAACTTTTATTAATCGATTCCAAAATATGAAAAGTCAAAGAGAGCAACTGCGGGAGGTAAATTTCATAACTTAATAACTTATATTTCATAATAAATTGTATTTTTATGTATGATCTATTATTCTATTTTTTATTTTGAAGATTCTATGTTTAATTTTAAATTATAAATATCCATGTGTTGACACGACCCGACCAAAATAATCATTTTAATTTTCAAACCGTGAACGCGACGAAAATTTGTGCAACGGGTCCCTTTGTTGGCTGGGTCCGCCACTGCTGTCTACAATATGATTGGCTCTTCAATCTACTAGAATGCTAAATATACCATCATAAATTACTGTAATATATGCATCGTCCAAATTACACTTACAGTATAGTCACAAAGCTGAAGAAGTACGTTGGTAATGATCCTTTAAAAGCTGTCTGGCAGTTGATATCCGCATTAGTTACGGCTCCAAGGAGAGTCACACTTATCTGAAAGATCACATACTTCTGATGTTAAGACTCTATGCTGTTACAAAATCACTTTCAAAAAGGTAGAGAAAGGTATGCACATATCCTTCTTTAAGAGCACAGTAATCTATGAAGTAATACAGGCTACTAAAAACAAAATCGTAAATTAATACATATGAATGATAGCACAATGTTACACCAAAAAAAAGAGAAACCCCATTTTAAAGGGACTATGTTATTGTCAACAACATTAAATTGTTCTACGCACAGCTTGAATATGCAGTGGGCTAGAAAAACAGATAAGACATCAAAAATAAACTCCAACATACGTTTACAAATGTATAAGAAAATTAAATTGCAAGTCTGTAAATTATATGAAATGTAATTACAGTTACCTAAAATCAGATAAATCCATGTTTAATATACTTTATTTAATGTGATTCAATTTGGTGTATATGATCATGTAAGTTCAATGGATGAATGGTGATTAAAGCAAGACATTCAGAAAACGTTTCAGACACAGAATCAAACAGAAATCACTAGTCTCTCCATAGTAGTACTATGTTCCAATTATTTCAATGCACATAGCCTAGCAAACACATAAAAAAGGACTCTTACCTCAAAATTTATTTATTTCAATATCGAGGTATATGATGTCAAAGATACTAGTGAAGGTATGCTATTTTATATTTTAGAGTAGGACTCTTAATTCAAATGAGATCCTATTTTTAGGTGGTTATGAGAGTGGTTGTGGCAGAACTCTAGGAGGTAGCAACCAAAATGGTGATGGTCAAACCATCACCATTTCCTGAACATGACTCTTCTCCCACTTTTAGTTAAGTCATGGCTGCTTAAAAGGCAAATGATACAAACTGAAAGCATTTAGAACTCAAATAAGGGTTGGTGCCGCTTTGTGAAGATCACAGATAGAATCCTATTTCTTTCAATTCATAAACCAGAAAGTCTTCATGCTGATTACAAACACAGGCATATATATACATATTTTATTTCACACTTATTAATATCTAAACAATGTTGGTTAAAAAAGAACTTGAACACGGTTTATCAGTTCGAAATAGGTCAATAATCCATTTACATACTTATTTAGTTCGTGCTTCTTTATGAATTTACTAACGTGGGTGTTCTAGAACACTTTTTCACAAGGTATAATTGGATAATAAGTGTCTATAGATGGAAGAAGTATATTCCAATGCAGAATTAGGAAATAGGAAAGTGAATACATACCGAATTAGAAAACTAAATCATGGATTTTTACACGAAAAAACAATAACCGTGTTGAAATTTTAAAAAATTAGGTTATTGAATGTGCATATCGTAACATGTAACAGAATAGTTAGGTTTATGAAAAGTCAGTAACAAAGTAAAAGTAAAACGAGTTTAAAAACAAACCTGGAAACTAAGTCTTGTAGGCGGCGGTGATGGTTCTGGTTCGGTGGCCAGCGCCGCCGCACTTAGAGGGAGAAAGGTGTAGGTGAGGTGAGTGTCGAGGGAGTGAGGCTGAGCGATGGTGGCGGCAACGGTGCGTGGCGGCGGCGGCGTTAGGGTTTAGTCCGCTGTCGTTGGTTGTGAAAGTGAGAGGGAGACGAGCGAGCGAGGGAGGCAGAGTGAGTGGCGAGAGGGAGATGGAAGAGACGGTGGTGTTGTTGGTGCGCCGATGTGTGGCAGGTCGGCGGCCGGCCGGAGGTGTAGAGACAGAGAGAGGGCGATGAGAGAGAAAAGGGATCGTGGGGTGTGTGTGTGAGCCGAGAAAAGGTTCCGAAAGAAAATAGAGAACCGGGTTAGTGGGATCCGACCCGACTTGCAACCTTAATAACTAAATAAATATATAATGTTAAATATTTAAATAAATTTTTATTTGGTTTAGATTAACTATTATAAATCATTATTCCTTAATGACTAATTAGTTTTAAATCTATTTAATAAACCTAAGATATATGTTGGAACTAATTCTAAATAAATTAATTAATGGGTAACAAATTAATTAGTTATTCACTTTTACATTTACAATTAATATCAATTACATATTATTGTTAGTTATTAAAAGTTTAAGTAAATTAATTCAGACCATAACCCAAAATAAAATAAAAGAAGAATTTCATATATGTCCCTCTAAAACTGCATAATATCATATATACCCAAGCCAAAAAAAGAATTTCATATATATCCTTCTAAAACTTCATAATATCATATTTACCCAATTTAAAACTTTAATATCATATATACCCTTTCAAACTTTTAAATATATCAAATATATCCAAATTATTTATTTATTCTTTTTCTATTACTTTAAAATTCATAATAAATATTCATTAAAAAAGAAATGACCAATCTACCCTTTTTATTTCTTAAACTTCATAATATCATATTTACCCAATTGAAAACTTTAATATAATATATACCCTTTTAAACTTTTAAATATATCAAATATATTCAAATTATTTATTTATGATCTTTTATTACTTTAAGATATCAAATCTTTTATTTCTTGACGGAATTCGGTGATTCAAATTTCAATTTGTTCGTTAAGTTGAAGTCGGTCATTTCTTTTTTAATGAATATTTATTATGAATTTTAAAGTAATAAAAAAAGAATAAATAAATAATTTGGATATATTTGATATATTTAAAAGTTTAAAAGGGTATATATGATATTAAAGTTTTCAATTGGGTAAATATGATATTATGAAGTTTAAGAAATAAGAAGGGTAGATTGGTCATTTCTTTATTAATGAATATTTATTATGAGTTTTAAAGTAATAAAAAGAATAAATAATTAATTTGGATATATTTGATATATTTAAAAGTTTGAAAGGGTATATATGATATTAAAGTTTTAAATTGGGTAAATATGATATTATGAAGTTTTAGAAGGATATATATGAAATTCTTTTTTTGGTTTGGGTAAATATGATATTATGCAGTTTTAGAGGGACATATATGAAATTCTCCCTAAAATAAATATATATTAACGACTTATTATTTAATTTAGTGACCCAATTATTTTCGTCCCTAATTTTCAAAATCAGACCATCTGATATAACATCTTTTGTATATATTTTTCGTATCATTTTGCCTTACATTCTAGCGGTTTTTGCTTTGATTTATGTAGAAATGGTACTGATTTGCTTCATATTTTATATTCCGTAGGTTTGAAGCCACCATGTTCCCAAAAGGATGGAAAATAAAGTGAAAACGATGAATCTACGGGCTTAGCCGATCTCCTCTGAAGCCACATTGCATTTTGCTGAAATCTGACACGTCATGACCACGACCTGGGATCATGACCCCGACCCAAGATCGTGATCACGACATCTTGTCGTGACCACGACACGTCAGATATATATAAAAAGTGAGCAGCGATCAATTTAGGGCAATCTTCGTTTTTATCTTAGTATAGCCGCATTTTTCACACACTTTAAGGTGCGATTAGTAGGTGTAAGTAGGGTTTTCGATTTTGTATCATAGTTAGGGTTAGATTAGCTAAATCATTCGGTTATTGGAGTAGATTAAAGCTTTCGGTTACGATTTCATCTTCAAATTCGTCATTTTAGCTACGGTTTTGGTACTCTCTTTCCCTTAAACTTTCTATAATGGTAATATCTAGCATAGATTTCGTTTATTTTATTGTTATTAGCATGATTAGTGAGTAGTTTAGCTAAACACTTGTTTGGTTACGTTTTTACATGGATTAGTGGAGTATTTGATGGTTTTGGTTGAAAAGTGTTTGATTCATTGATGTATTTTTTATTCATACGAATAATGTTGGTAGAATCAGAATTATCGTTGATTTTCTAGCTTTATTGTGATAATGATTATTGATTATAGATTATAAATTCTGATTTTTATAAACTTAATCAAATTTATGTGATTTAGTAGTTGGTTGTTAATTCTAGCATTATTGTGATTATGAGATAATGACTAATTAATAAATTGTGAAATCATTGTATGCAAATTAATCCTTAGCAATATTGTGATCATAGGATTAGTTTAATCTTTGATTTCCTTAGACTTGATTAATGTTTATGCGGCTAAATTGAATATTAAGAGTTATTTCCGAGCGCTTGACGTGTAGACAGTTTTAATCTCTAAAAGCTAGATTTAGGTTGACTTTATTAATCGTAAGAGACATTTATTGTTGATTTTTAGAAATTGGGGAATACCGGAGAACTCCATACTTGATTTTCTGAAATTAATAAAATATGTCCATGAATCGGTTTTACATCAAAGTTTCAAACTCTTGAACTTAAAAGATTAAAACAGTTGGATTTAATTCTAGTTAATTTTTCTTTGACCAAAAACATCTTAAGTGTTTTTACACCTTTTTACTCTATTAATCCTAAAAGACGTATCCAAGTGAGTGTTGCTTGCTTTTAATATATCTGATATTTCCCTATTTTAGCTTTATAGTTTATAATCTTTAGTCTTCTGATAGATAGTTTTAAATATTTAGGGTTAAAATTATCCTCAACCCTTATCAATGGCTAGATACTAGTGACAATCCAAGTATCGGTATCTCGATTCCTATACGTCGTTCCCTGAGTTCGATAATCCCCGAGGTCAGCTTCTAGCTATACTATCTACGACTGGTACACTGCCAGTGGTATTTGGTATAACTTAGGCTTTCTTCATTTTTTTTATTTTTGATTGCCAAATCCGTGTAAGATCAAATCCGTTGCCGGGGAACAGCTAGAGATATTGAGAAAGGATTCTAGCTGGTAGTTTAGTCGATCCTCTCTTAGACTTCCTTGGAGAGTTATTTGCTTTGTTTCTTTTTACTATTTCTATTCTGCTTTGTTTTGTTTGTCTGTGTGTTTTTTTGTGTAGGGGAATTTGTTGAATATGGACGGATATGGTCATGAGATATGGAATGAGAGCTATGATGAGGTTTATTGTCAAGGAGGGTCGAGATATGATATGGGGCAGCCAGATATGTGGTCTTATGGTATATACAATGGATCTTCTTTTGAGAATTTTCAACATCACATGCCACATAATCCAGCTGACCTTTATGCTTACGTGAATGAAACTCCTTATTTTTATCATGAACCTCCATACTATGAGTCTCAAAGTGATTACCCTTCCACCCAATATCACAATGAATACCAATGCTATCCATCATACCAACCCACTCCTGATCATTACCAAAGCCAATACATCCAGCCTTCATATGAAACCCCTCCGGAATCCCAATATGAGAACACATCTAGTTTGGAGGAGTTGCTACTGAAATTCATGGCCACGCAAGAGGAAAGAAATCTTGAGTTTGATATTTAGGAAAGATCCATGATCAAGAAATTGGAAGAGTTGTCTGGTCATATTCAACTTAAAGATGACGATATGGAATGTGTTTATGATGAGACTCCTCTCTTAGCGACAGCCCATGAGCAACCACGTGATGGCCCAGATCTCTCGTGCTCTTTAGACCCGTGCATTCCCATGATTGGCCCTACTATCAAGTTTAAGACGGATGAGATGTCAAAGACGACCATGGATGAGGAGCAATGTCCAAGCCCACAAAGTACAGCTCAATTCCCACCTTTGGCATTGATGAGTCCCATGGATGTTTTAAAGTCTGAGTTTGGCATAGAGGCTATGGATTTGGCTTTGAATTCTCCAATGATTATGCTCAAAGAGGAATTCAATCCAGAACATGACTTAAAGGAGTCGGAGCGGTTGTTGGTCTATGAGCACACAAAAGCCTCCCCAACACGAACCAAAGCACGGAGACTCAATGAACGAGTAGTGTATCGGAAGAAGAAACCAAAAGATCCGATGAAAGAATCGGAAACGTCAAAGAGTAGGAAATACCTTCAATATACAATTGTTTCAAGCACAATGTGAAACGTACAAGTAAGGTTGCTAATATGTTTGTTGTGCTAAATAATCAAGGTATGTTTCCCCATTTCTCGGAATTGTTTGAAAATAATGAGGATAGTGCATTCGAGTCAAGCTAATGACTCCCCAAAAACAAGCGCTTTCGGGAGGCACCCCGACAATAAAAATTCCTTAATTATATCGTTTACATTTAGTTTGTTTCTTTTGATCTTGCATTTTTCATAAGTTGAAGTCTTTATAAGACTGATTCGTTTGCATTTTTATTTATGTCTTTGATTGTTTTTAGGTTAAATAAGTCTCCATTGCATTGATTATGTATCTTAGGATTGCAAGTTTGATGTTAGGGGAGTTGTTTTCAAAGCATATATGTTTGTTTCATTTCTTTCATTTGCTGATTGACTTTTTGAGTCTTAGTTAGTCTTCTTTAGTTCTAAATTACTTGCATTTCATAGCTTAATTTCTCTTAATGCTTAGCTTAAATAATGATTTTTTATATCGTCTTTAAGTCACTTGGCTTTTTGTTTCGATATTTAAGGTTTTAGTTTGCAAAATTTAATAAATTTGTGAAGTCAGTTTGACTTTTTAAAAGTCAAATCTGAGTTTTCTCTTAAGTCTAGTATATTGCATTTAGTGAGTTCTTAGTTTTAGTTGAATTGCATATCATAAGTTATCTCTTGCATTGTTCATATTTCTATATACTAGTTATATGATATGCATTGAGCTTCAATTTTATCATAATTGCTTAGCAAATGTCACATGCATTTTAGTTAAATTTTAGTCTTAATTTTCGTTAAAATTAAGTTGAATGTTGAGTCGCAATAAAAGCTTTAAGGTCTTGATCATTTTAGAGGTTTATTTTCAAGTTAGTGTGGGGTAATAATTGAATGGATTTATGTTACATAGGTCAAAATTTGGAGATTTATTCTCTGGTTTTACCATAGCTAATGTTTAATTTGTTTTGCTTGATGTGTTTTAATTCTAGTTCATGCTGTTGGACTTTTTCAGTCAAAGTGAATCTACATTATTTTTAAATTGGATGCATTTCGTTGATTAATTTGCCTTCATTTTTAGTGTGGATAATTCACCTTAATATCATTCTTAAGTCACATGACTTTCCGTTTCGATATTTATGGGTTTTCATAGTTTAGCTTAATAATTATGTGGCTCCAGTTTCACTTTCAAAAGGTCAATCTGTCCAGATTTTGTTTTTAGCTTACTTCTTGCATTGCATTTTAGTTCCATGGTTTGCATTCTAGCATAAGTGCTTTTACATCCTTATGCATGACATTTAGATGTGCATTATGATGTTTAAGTTTTCATCCATAGCATGTTTAATTTAGGATATTTCCTTCATGTTTGCATCTTTAGTTTTGAATAAATGTGGGGTGAAATCAAGTCGTTTCAATGCTTGTACTTGGTTCATGTTGTTATTAGTGCTTCAATGATTCACATATGTGTCTGAGATCGAGTTTTTGTGTTTAAACATACATCAAATATCCCCTGAAACGAACGTGATGTATGCTGTAATTTTTGTTTTTTTTTTGGGTGTGTTGGGTCGTGGTCAATGTAGTGATCACTACACTCCGCATGACCAGCCCCTCTATTCCAGACTTGATATATGAAGGCTGTGACCCACATCATGATCACTACCCTGCCCACGACATCTCGGTTCAAATAAAACCCTATTTAATTTCTAAAAAAAATCAGTCTTTTATTCCATCTCACCTGCGTTTCCCTCCAACACAAACCCACGACTCTCAGTTCTAAATCCCCTGCCAAAACCCCTTTGAATGATCAGTTCTCTTCTTGTTTATTTCGGTTTCTTTGCCTGCGATTCTTCCTTACAAGCACACGAGTCACACATCTCAAGTTGCTAGGGTTTTCTGCAACCTTTTTTCTCTCCTCTGCCTCACACACCCACGCACAAAGTCACCACGAACCAGACTCACACATTTACAGTTATCACTCACGATTCCTGTTCCCACTCTGATTCCTTCATATTTATACACGAATCTGAGGTAACATTTGGCTGCTTTTTAATGTGTTCTTGTCGATTTTGCATACTAGGATTTGGTTAGGTTACATTGTGCGAAATTATAAGCCCTAGTTCATGTGCTGGTTTGCTGAGTATTTAGTTAGTTCTTGCTTGATGTACACCTTGACTCCACACTTGGGTCAGATTTTTAGTTGAGTTTTACAATCCAGGGGTGAAATTACACTGAATATTATGACCAATCCCTTGGTAATGTGCTGACCTGCTAAATAGCTAGATGAGTCTAGTTGAATTTCATCTTGATGTTACACTCATGTGTACTAATGGGGGATTGATTTTAACGTCTTTTTCATATCAAGTATTTGCATTATCACTGATTGTTATTGAACCTTGATAGATGATTTGGGCTGTTCGTTCATTCTTTCTAGCAATATTAAAGCTTTATGTCTGAACCCTTTGTGATTTGTGCCCTGATTCATGTTTTGGGTTGTTTGTTTGTGCTGTTTGGCATAGTTGAAGCATTCTGATAATAATACATAGGTCTGGATATGTTTTTGGTTTTGAACACCATGACACATTGAAGCTTATGCTCATCTTTTTGATTTTTTTTTTTGGCAGACATGGTGAGCTACATTTTGTTTTTGTTTTTTTTTTTAATCAGACCACTAGTTTTTGTTTCAAATTTTGCTTGCTGGCACTTGAAATGTCATTAATAATCTGATTATCTAGTTGGTAATTTGAGTTCTGATTCATGATTTAGGCTGACAGATAGTTCTTTAGGGCTCTATTTGAGTATGTTGTTTGAGCCGCGATGATTTCATCATTGATTCAAGCAGCTGTTCGTTTATTCTATTTAGCATTGTTGCGAATCAAATTGCTCGAGTTAGGTTTATCTGTGCTTCAATTTCATTACACATAAAGCATCTACCTGATTCGTAAGATCATCTGGCAGATTTTAGTTTCCAATATTGATGTTTGTGATTGGTTAGAATTCTGATTTTGCAGATCATTATTAAGCCTAATTTTTGCATCAATTTTACGCCTATTGTACATATACTGAGTCTAATTTTTACTTCTTTAAGCGTAGGATTTTAGATAGTGTTATATTTTTGTTTCATTTTCTTCTTGTTTCCACATGAACATATTTTTGTTCGTTTTAATTTTAGTTAAAGGTCTAGTCTTAGTTAGTTAGCTTTAAATCTAATTTGTGTCAGTTTATTTGTATAGTTTTGTTTCTTCCATATTTTCTTGAGGTTATTTATTTATCTACTTATTTTATATTATATATATATTTTATTTTTTTATATTATATTATTTATTTTTTTTAGTTTCTCAAGTTAGGTTTTTTTTTGCTTGTTCAAAGTTTTAGTGGAGTCTTTATACCATTGTGTCTAATCAGAGTTACTTGTTTAGTTTTAAGCGATTGAATGGTTTGCATATATCTTTTTGCCATTTCTTATACTTAGTCATTGTTAGTTCTTATATATTTATTCTTGTTTTTGCATTAGTTTTTGATTTTTTTTTTAGTCCAATAGTCTTGAGTAGTTGATGCCATTATGCACTTTAGGTCATGTGAAGTGTTCGTGCGCCATGCTTTCCTAGTTATGTTCTTATATGCTTTTAACTTGCAGATATGACACGCATAAGAACACGAGCTCACATAGCTACACCACTACCTCACAACAACCTCCACCAGTGGTTAGAGTTTGAGGATCTCATCTATCGCAAGAAACTTCGGTCTCTTTTCCATAGACCGACACACGTCCTCCTCGGCTGAATCTCTAGACTCTTGGACATTTTCTTTTCTTATCTTTTGGTTATGTCGGACCATGGCAGAGATGTTCGCTGACAGTCAGTTCAGCTTCATCGTCCAGATCCACCTAGCAGCGTTCGGAGTTTTTCTGTTCTTGTTTATTGCTCAATTCCAATACTTGTGCATAGTGTTTTAGACATTGAGGACACTGTCTATCTAAAGTGTGGGGTGGGATGATATATTTGGCATTTTGAGTTGTTTGTCCGAAGTTAGTCTGCTTTAGTGCATTTTATGCATGTGTATCCTAATTTTAGCCAATTTTCAAATTTTTTCTCTTTTTGATGCGCGTTAGACTCTTTAGTAATATTGTTCTGTTTAGATTGCATGCGAGACTAACTTAGTGAGTTTGATGCTATTTGAACAATGAGAGACGTTGATGACATGTTGTGAATTGTTGAACCGAAACAGCATGATATTAGCACACATATTACCCTTATCATTCATTCGTGAGAATTTGAGCTGTATAGCATCATTTTTATGCTCATTTTCGTTTGATGTGTGTTTATGCCTGTGTTGACTAATAGAAATAGAACTTGAATTTAAATACATGTCAAAATCACAATTTTTGAAAATTTGGCACACATATAGAGGCATCTTTAGGATATCCCGTTTTTAGCTTTCTTATGTTCATCTTTCACCCTTTTATTCTCCCCTAGTAGCCCCTTTTGAGCCTTTTTCCTTTCATTTCGGTGACAACCACACTATGAGCCATTTATAGCCCTTTTTGCTTTCTTTTACCTTTATTTGGGATCTGATTTGAAGTGCAGCGATTAGGTATTCTATTTTTATAGTTCTTTTAGCTATTTTTCATTCTATTGAGCCTTGATGCATATATCCGATGGGTTTGATTTCATATCAGCTTGATGGGTACCCCTGATGCTTTTTCATTCAGCGGTTCACTTTCTAAATCGACTGATAACCATCGATTCTAGTTTAGTATTAAATGTGGTTTTTGAGTGTCAGTCATGATAGCTGTTATGATCAATGGATCCAAAGATATTTTATTGAGAAAAAGAAAGAAAAGAGCTGTATATAAAAAAAAGCAGAAAAAAAAATTATATATATATATATATATATATATATAACAAAAAAAAAAAGAAAGAGAGAAAAGAAAAAGAAAAGAAAAAGAAAAGAAAAGAAAAGGAAAAAAAATAAATTCCTCAGCTTTACATTGATTCTTAGCAGTTGTATAATTGGTATAATTGTGGATGCTTCGGCTTTGTATATAGTTAGATGTAGTTTTATTTTTGTGTGACACCCTTGCCACAACAACCACCATTTACATAACTTCCAGGATTAATCATCAACATGCAATAACATAATGATCTGATAACCTAGTTTAAGTGCGGAAGTATTAAAATACATAAATAAAGTAGTGCAACAGTGTCAAACACCCTACGGTGCTACAAGGTACCAAGTCTAAGTCTACACACCCATTACAATTATTACAACATCCAGAATATATTACAACATTGTCCAAAAGCATGATTACCGATTAATTAGTACCAAATCTTCCAAATCTTCCCAAATGACCTAACTAGAAGGTCCGGCAGTAGACTTTCCTTTTCCTGTAAAAATAGAGCAACTGAGGTATAAGCAAAGGCTTAGTGAATACAAAGATTACGCATTTTATAAATTTTTATGAAGCCCCAAGGGTAACACCGATGACAAACATCGTATACCCTTCTTCGTACACCAAGTACGGACCAGAGCCGCAGCCCCTTCGAGCCCAAAGCTCGGCATTAAACATACCATTTGAGACAAACGTACGATCGGGGATGACATACTGCCTACCGGGCCTAGGAGGGATCAGCTCCAGGTCATATAGCGCAGTAACATCAGAGTAATCGATGCGACCCACCGGTCCATCACTAGATGCACAACAATCGAACGGACATGCAACAAGTAAGAATGTGCATCTAAATCTACGCAAGTTAGTAGAATTCCAACCAAATAAATGAAGCAACAGGTCTCAGCAGGCAAAGCTAACATAAAACAGATATAAACATGCGAAATCTATAGTACTCACAGTGGGTGCGTAAATAAAACTTCAATATTATTTCTCCACGGGCTTTCAACCGGATCCACCAAGTACCCCACTGTGGGTTAAACAACACCACAAGGGACCTGTTAAATTAGTTGCAACAATACCTCGAGTCAAAAACCGTTTAAATTCATAAAACCAAGTTTTGTTAGTTTTGCAATATTTTCCCCCCCATTTTGGGTCTATGACCAAATTCATAACACAATTAAGTCTGAACCCATCTCAAGTTTATATCTTGTCATTTTATGTGTTGTGTATGAGTTTCATACAAAATACACGAGTTTAGAGAGTAGATTTCTCCATTTTAGGCATTAAACTCGAATTTAATGGTTACATTCGAACCCACCTTCGAATCTATTGACTAAACTCGAATCCATATGTAAACTCGAACCCATATTCGAATTTGGGGTAGATTCGAACCCTACCCCATTCGAATCTAATGATAGACTCGAAATACACTCGAATCTAGTATCAAAATCGAGTTTGTTCTTGCATTTCGACTGTGTTCTTGGTATTTTCGAGTTTGTTCATCTTACAACTTAAAAACATACATTTCTAAGCCTCAAATCACCGATATATCAAGTATGATGCCTAGTTTCGATTCTATTATACATATACTATCATATTCTTGTAATATTTCAAGCAAAACTAGCTCCAATTCACATAAAATAACAGATTTGAATTCTAAGTTTTCTTCAAAACCGAAATAAACAAACTTAAAATGGTCGATTCTTACCTCAATCTGTACGTAATCAAGAATCCAATTGCAGATTGTTGTAGTACTCCTCGAGATCTTTCCGTTGACGTATAAATCTCGATAATCGGCCGGTCGGTTTGTGAGATATCTTAGAGAGATGTAGAGAGAACTTCTAGAGAGAGAGTCTAGAGAGAGAGATGGTGAAAAATGTAGGGCTTGGCCTTTTTATTCCCATTTTCATCATTTTGCACATTTCACCCCCTCATCTTAACCGGTTCCATAAAATACTGATTTATTCTTAAATTTATTATAAATAACTTTTATAATTCATAATATTCCTTAATAATAATTTCCGAGTTCGAATTTTCTTAAAATAACAACAAACTTTCTAAATATCCCAAATACATAATAATTGCTCAAATTTCAACTTAATTATTTTTTTTCCACTTAATTAGCCCAATTTCAATAAAATAAATCCGAGGATGTTACAACATGGGCTCCACCACGCTCTAACTTCGTCCTCGAAGTTACTCGGATTCAAACAGTAGTGGATATTTCCTTAACATTTCCGCCTTTGTCTCCCAAGTGTGATTTGCTCCTTTATGATGCTTCCAACGTACAAGCACCATTTCAATCTCTTTGCTCCTTAGCTTTTTCATCTTGGTATCCAATACACATTCCGGCTCCTCAACATACCGGAGCCTTTCATCAATCTGCAATTCAGTATGGTCGGCCCAATCTTCGTTACTAGTAGTAAATGACTTTCGGAGACTTCCAACATGAAATACTGGATGTATGCCTGACATCTCTTCAGGCAACTCCAGGCGATACGATTGATTTCCAACTTTTTCTACTATCTTAAAGGGTCCAACAAATCTCAGAGCCAACTTGCCCCTCTTCACGAAACGAGTAACACCCCTCATGGGTGATACTTTCAAGTAAACCCAGTCATTCACCTCAAAATTGATTGGTTTGTGCCTCCTATCGTAGTAACTTTTCTGACAATCCTGGGCCGCTTTCATGTTCTGTCTAATCAACTGTATCTTCTCGTTTGTTTCTTGAAGCAAAGCCGGCCCAGCAATCGGTGTTTCACCAGTTTCTCTCCAACATGTAGGAGTCTTACATCTCCTTCCATACAAAGCCTCAAACGGCGCTTTCTTTATAGTTGCGTGATAACTGTTGTTATATGAAAACTTTATTAGTGGCAGATGATCATCCCAGTTGCCACCGAAATCTAGTACACACGCTCTCATCATATCCTCCAAGGTGAGGATTGTTCGTTCACTTTGGCCATCGGTTTGCGGACGATAGGCCGTACTCATAGCGATCCTTGTTCCCAACCCTTCTTGCAGTGCTGACCAGAAGTTCGAAGTAAACCGACTATCTCGATCCGATACTATGGACTTAGGCACTCCATGCCTAGAAACTATCTCGTCCATATAAATCTGAGCTAACTTCTCCAGCGAATAACTTTCTCTTATTGGTATAAAGTGAGCTGACTTAGTTAACCTGTCAACTATCACCCAAACAGCATCATGTTGTCGCCTAGTTTTCGGCAATTTCGTAACAAAGTCCATCGTAATATTTTCCCACTTCCACTCCGGAATAGGAAGCGGTTGCGAACTGCCATAGGGTTGCTGATGTTTGGCTTTCACCAGCCGGCAAGTCCTACATCGTTCAACATACTGGCCGATATCCTTCTTCAATCCCGGCCACCAAAAGTCTGCCTTCAGTTCATTGTACATCTTTGTGCTTCCGGGATGTACAGAAAACTTAGACTGATGTGCTTCTTCAATAATCACACTTCTCATTCCACCAAACTTTGGCACCCATATTCTCCCGTATATCCCTTTCAATCCTGACTCACTTGTTTCCATATTCTTAATCTGCACTCCTATATCCTCGGCACCAACATTCTCATCTTTCAAGGCTTCCTCCTGAGCGGCCTTGACATCATCAATAATAGTGGAGGTCAGCATTGTAGACGTCATCATATAACAGCAATCCTTAGCATATGCTTTGCGACTCAAAGCATCGGCTACCACGTTAGCCTTTCCAGGATGGTAAAGGATCTCACAGTCGTAATACTTTATTAATTCCATCGAACGTCTCTACCTCATATTGAGCTCCTTCTGACTAAAGATGTACTTTAAACTCTTATGGTCCGTGTAGAGTTGACACTTAGTTCCGTACAGATAGTGTCTCCATAACTTCAAAGCAAAAGTTACCGCCGTCAACTCAAGATCATGAGTTGAATAATTCTTCTCATGCTGCTTCAACTGTCTTGAAGCATATGCTATAATTTTTCCACGCTGCATCAGTACAGCGCCTAACCCCAGTCTTGAGGCATCCGTATACACCACAAAATCGTCATTGCCCTCAGGTAAGGCAAGTATCGGCGCCTCGCTTAATTCCTTCTTCAGAACCTCAAAGGCCTCCTGCTGCACAGTTTCCCATACGAACGGTGCATTCTTCTTGGTTAATGCAGTTAAAGGAACTGCAATCTTTGAGAAATCCTTAATAAATCTCCGATAATATCCTGCCAACCCCAGAAAACTTCTAACCTCAGTAGCTGATCGAGGCGGCTCCCAGTTCTTTATCGCTTCAACTTTAGTCGGATCCACAGAAATCCCAGCCCCCGAAATCACATGCCCTAGAAACTGTATCTGTTGTAGCCAAAACTCGCACTTTGAAAATTTGGCGTACAACTTCTCTTTCCTCAACAAATCTAATAACTCCCCGAGATGTTCAGCATGCTCAGCCTCAGACTTAGAGTACACCAGTATATCATCAATAAACACTATCACCGATTTGTCTAACATAGGTCTGCAAACTCGATTCATTAGATCCATAAAGACAGCCGGGGCATTGGTTAACCCGAAAGGCATAACCAAGAACTCATAATGCCCATATCGTGTCCTAAATGCTGTCTTAGGCACATCCTCTTCTCGTACATTCAATTGATGGTACCCCGACCTCAAATCAATTTTGAAGAACACACTAGCCCCATGTAACTGATCAAATAAATCGTCTATCCGTGGCAACGGATACTTGTTCTTAATCGTCAACTTATTCAGCTCCCGGTAGTCAATGCACATTCGCATTGTGCCGTCTTTCTTCTTAACAAATAATACCGGAGCTCCCCACGGCGATGAACTCGGCCGAATGAAGCCCTTGTCCAACAACTCTTGAAGCTGTGTCATCATCTCTTTCATCTCAGTTGGGGCAGGCGATAAGGAGAACGAGCTACCGGTGCAGCTCCAGGGATCAAGTCAATTCTAAATTCCACTTGTCTCTCAGGCGGCACGCCAGACAAGTCTTCCGGAAACACATCCGGGAATTGTGAAACAACAGGCACATCGGCCAAAGTCCTCTTCTCAGCCTTAGCATCAATCGCATATGCTAAGTAAGCGTTACACCCCTTTGCAACAAGCTTTCGGGCTTTTGCAATAGTCAGCAAACACAGATCCCCGCTTCTCCTATCCCCATATATACATATCTCACGCCCCTCCGGAGTAGTTATCTTTATCATTCGGCCCTTACACACTATATGGGCTTCATTCTCAATCAACCAGTCCATCCCGACTATCACGTCAAACTCACTGAACTCAATAGGGATCAGGTCCAAATTGAAGACTACATCTTCAATCACTAACGTGCAGTTACGGTATACGTGATCTACCTTGACTAGAAATTGCTAGTAGTTTCTATGTCAAGTACAGCAGATAATCTAGACAGTGGCATGGCAAGTCTTTGTGCAAACATAGTAGATACAAACGAACGATTTGCACCAGAATCAAATAAAACTCTTGCAGGCAAAGAGTTAACTATGAACGTACCCGTAACGACTTCCGGATTTTCCCTTGCCTCCTCTGCAGTTATTTGAAAAGCACGAGCCGGTGCTCTTTGTGACTGACCCCGGTGGTTAACTGAACCACCACTCGAACCTCCAGAAGATCGTGTTGATGATGGAGCAGCAGCTGTTGGAGCATTCTTCCTACAGTTTCTACTATAGTGTCCCCACACCCCACACTTATAGCAAGCATCACCTTTCCTTGGGCACTCACTCTGAAAATGACCCAACTCCCCACAACAAAAGCAAGCACGTCCGTTAGTGCATTTGCCAAAGTGCTCCAGATGACACTTATTGCAGTATTGTGGCTCGGTGTTGATAGAATAAGCACGTGCACGACCACGATCAGATGTACCAGACGGTCGGCGATAAGACTGCTGAGGTGAGTATTGTGAAGACCGAGAAGATCCCGAGTATCCTCCCTCCCGTTGGCGCTTCGGCGGTGACGGCTGTGTTGGGTTGGTGGAAGCAGCAGCGGACCCAATCGAGTATCCCGACATAATCAAAATCTGCTCTACATTTCTGGCAGCCTCGAGTAAGCCAGCAAATGTAGGATAACGAACGTTGCTCATGACCCTCCTAATCTCAATATCCAGACCAGCCTCGAACCTGGTCACCTTCCTTTCCTCAGTATCGACTTGGTGAGGCGCGAATAGACTCAGGCTCGTGAATTCCACAACATATTGGGACACAGTCTTAGTCCCCTGCATCAGTGCCATAAACTTCGCCTCCAATCTTCGACGCTCATCAACTGGACAATACTGCTGAGTGAACAATTCAGTGAACTCAGCCCACGTCATGACAACCACCTTCTCCAAGGTTAAAGCATTAACCATGGAATTCCACCACATAATTACATCGTTCGTGAACATAGCAGTAGCATAACGAACCATGTCCTTCTCAGCACAGTCGCTGATTCGGAATGTTCGTTCGGTTGCTGTTATCCATTCGAGTGCGGTAACATCGTCTCCTAACCCATTAAATTCCACAGCACCATTTCCCTTAAAGTCCTTAAAACGAAAACCTTTGGGTTTGTTAGACGACCCAGTGTTGTCATCTTGTTCATCATTATTGTTGCCCCCTTCCTTCTCCTTGTTCTTTCTCTTATCCTCTCTTCTCTTAGCATCGGCCTCATCTCGAGCCCGAAACTGATCTTGTATCATCTTATTCTGCTCAGCCATCATGGCTAGCATCATCTCTCTGGCTTCTTCGGGTGTCATTCCTCCTCCAGACATGTTCTGAAATAATAAACATATAATTTGTTTAGCAACATGTCATAAATTTAAAGACACCACCCATTTGTCCCGTATGATAGTCAATCCCTATGATTACTAGATCGTAACCTATCTTAGTTCAGATCATTACTTAAACCACTACATATCATTACCTAATGTTTGAGATCAAGACCTCACGGACACTTGAATCTCAAACTACTACTCTGGTACCATCTCGTGTGACACCCTTGCCACAACAACCACCATTTACATAACTCCCAGGATTAATCATCAACATGCAATAACATAATGATCTGATAACCTAGTTTAAGTGCAGAAGCATTAAAATACATAAATAAAGTAGTGCAACAGTGTTAAACACCCTACGGTGCTACAAGGTACCAAGTCTAAGTCTACACACCCATTACAATTATTACAACATCCAGAATATATTACAACATTGTCCAAAAGCATGATTACCGATTAATTAGTACCAAATCTTCCAAATCTTCCCAAATGACCTAACTAGAAGGTCCGGCAGTAGACTTTCCTTTTCCTGTAAAAATAGAGCAACTGAGGTATAAGCAAAGGCTTAGTGAATACAAAGATTACACATTTTATAAATTTTTTATGAAGCCCCAAGGGTAACACCGATGACAAACATCGTATACCCTTCTTCGTACACCAAGTACAGACCAGAGCCGCAGCCCCTTCGAGCCCAAAGCTCGGCATTAAACATACCATTTGAGACAAACGTACGATCGGGGATGACATACTGCCTACCGGGCCTAGGAGGGATCAGCTCCAGGTCATATAGCGCAGTAACATCAGAGTAATCGATGCGACCCACTGGTCCATCACTAGATGCACAACAATCGAACGAACATGCAACAAGTAAGAATGTGCATCTAAATCTACGCAAGTTAGTAGAATTCCAACCAAATAAATGAAGCAACAGGTCTCAGAAGGCAAAGCTAACATAAAACAGATATAAACATGCGAAATCTATAGTACTCACAGTGGGTGCGTAAATAAAACTTCAATATTATTTCTCCAGGGGCTTTCAACCTGATCCACCAAGTACCCCACTGTGGGTTAAACAACACCACAAGGGACCTGTTAAATTAGTTGCAACAATACCTCGAGTCAAAAACCGTTTAAATTCATAAAACCAAGTTTTGTTAGTTTTGCAATATTTTCCCCCCCATTTTGGGTCTATGACCAAATTCATAACACAATTAAGTCTGAACCCATCTCAAGTTTATATCTTGTCATTTTATGTGTTGTGTATGAGTTTCATACAAAATACACGAGTTTAGAGAGTAGATTTCTCCATTTTAGGCATTAAACTCGAATTTAATGGTTACATTCGAACCCACCTTCGAATCTATTGACTAAACTCGAATCCATATGTAAACTCGAACCCATATTCGAATTTGGGCTAGATTCGAACCCTACCCCATTCAAATCTAAAGATAGACTCGAAATACACTCGAATCTAGTACCAAAATCGAGTTTGTTCTTGCATTTCGACTGTGTTCTTGGTATTTTCGAGTTTGTTCATCTTACAACTTAAAAACATACATTTCTAAGCCTCAAATCACCGATATATCAAGTATGATGCCTAGTTTCGATTCTATTATACATATACTATCATATTCTTGTAATATTTCAAGCAAAACTAGCTCCAATTCACATAAAATAACAGATTCGAGTTCTAAGTTCTTCAAAACCGAAATAAACAAACTTAAAAGGGTCGATTCTTACCTCAATCCGTACGTAATCAAGTATCCAATTGCAGATTGTTGTAGTACTCCTCGAGATCTTTCCGTTGACGTATAAATGTCGATAATCGGTCGGTCGGTTTGTGAGATATCTTAGAGAGATGTAGAGAGAACTTCTAGAGAGAGAGAGATGGTGAAAAATGTAGGGCTTGGCCTTTTTATTCCCATTTTCATCATTTTGCACATTTCACCCCCTCATCTTAACCGGTTCTATAAAATACTGATTTATTCTTAAATTTATTATAAATAACTTTTATAATTCATAATATTCCTTAATAATAATTTCCGAGTTCAAATTTTCTTAAAATAACAACAAACTTTCTAAATATCCCAAATACATAATAATTGCTCAAATTTCAACTTAATTATATATTTTCCACTTAATTAGCCCAATTTCAATAAAATAAATCCGAGGATGTTACATTTTGTCATTCATGGTTCTTTTTGTACATAGTTTTGTGATTTCTAGTTGTGTTCGGCTGCCTTCTATTCTGTTAGATCGGTTCCCTTTGTTTTGTTTTTGCCTACACTTTCCTATACACTCCACACCCTTAGCCTTAGCCACCTTACATCACATAAGTCCTTTATGTGCTGAGTTTTCATTACATGTGATGGAGTGTGATTTACTTTCAAGCCTATGCTTACATTGTTGACATGCTTGGCACCGAGTGGATTTTTGTGCATATATACACATTAGCCTATACACGTATGAGTGTTGAGTGAAATCCTTGTGAGGTGTTAGTTCATGCTGCTAGGTTCGAAATTATCTAACATGTTATTTCATAGTTTTTGCGTCCTTGGTTTAGATAGCTCTTTCTTGCGATTGTTAGTTTCAAATGCCTTCTTTTACAGATCTTTATTGCTTTCGAGTCTATTTATGCGTTATGATTGAGAGAGTTATTTGAGATGAGGTTTAGCTTAGGATATTTTTGAGCAGGTTTGCTTGAGGACAAGCAATGCTCAAGTGTGGGGTTATTTGATATGACATCTTTTGTATATATTTTTCGTATCATTTTGCCTTACATTCAGGCGGTTTTTGCTTCGATTTATGTAGAAATGGTACTGATTTGCTTCATATTTTATATTTCGTAGGTTTGAAGCCGCCATGTTGCCAAAAGGATGGAAAATGAGGTGAAAACGATGAATCTACGGGCCTAGCCGAGGAGAGCCACATTGCATTTTGCTAAAATCTAACACGTCATGACCACGACCTGGGATCATGACCACGACCCAAGATCGTGATCACGACATCTTGTTGTGACCACGACACGTCAGATATATAAAAAGTGAGCAGCGATCATTTTAGGGCAATCTTCGTTTTTATCATAGTATAACCGCATTTTTCACACACTTTAAGGTGCGATTAGTAGGTGTAAGTAGGGTTTTTGATTTTGTATCATAGTTAGGGTTAGATTACCTAAATCATTCGGTTATTGGAGTAGATTAAAGCTTTCGGTTACGATTTCTTCTTCAAATTCGTCATTTTAGCTACGACTTTGGTACACTCTTTCCCTTAAACTTTCTATAATGGTAATATCTAGCATAGATTTCGTTTATTTTATTGTTAGTAGCATGATTAGTGAGTAGTTTAGCTAAACACTTGTTTGGTTACGTTTTTACATGGATTAGTGGAGTATTTGATGGTTTTGGTTGAAAAGTGTTTGATTCATTGATGTATATTTTATTCATACGATTAATGCTCGTAGAATCAGAATTATCGTTGATTTTCTAGCATTATTGTGATAATGATTATTGATTATAAATTCTGATTTTTATAAACTTAATCAAATTTATGTGATTTAGTAGTTGGTTGTTAGTTCTAGCATTATTGTGATTATGAGATAATGGCTAATTAATAAATTGTGAAATCATTGTATGCAAATTAATCCTTAGCAATATTGTGATCATAGGATTAGTTTAATCTTTGATTTCCTTAGACTTGATTAATGTTTATGCGGCTAAATTGAATATTTAGAGTTATTTCCGAGCGCTTGACGTGTAGACAGTTTTAATCTCTAAAAGCTAGATTTAGTTGACTTAATTAATTGTAAAAGACATTTATTGTTGATTTTTAGAAATTGGGGAATACTGGAGAACTCCATACTTGATTTTCTGAAATTAATAAAATATGTCCATGAATCGGTTTTACATCAAAGTTTCAAACTCTTGAACTTAAAAGATTAAAACAGTTGGATTTAATTCTAACTTATTTTTCTTTGACCAAAAACATCTTAAGTGTTTTTACACCTTTTTACTCTATTAATCCTAAAAGACGTATCCAAGTGAGTGTTGCTTTTAACACATCTAATATTTCTGTGCTTTAGCTTTATAGTTTATAATCTTTAGTCTTCTGATAGATAGTTTTAAATATTTAGGGTTAAAATTATCCTCAACCCTTATCAATGGCTAGATACTAGTGACAATCCAAGTATCGGTATCTCGATTCCTATTCGCGTTCGATAATCCCCGAGGTCAGCTTCTAGCTATACTATCTACTGGTACACTGTCAGTGGTATTTGGTATAACTTAGGCTTTCTTCATTTCTTTTATTTTTGATTGCCAAATCCGCGAAGATCACCATGTTGTTTTCGTCTCTAAATTTCAAAATTAGTGACCAAATATTTGGTCACTACGAGTAACCCTTTAATAAAATGATATATAGGCTTAATGACCATTTTTATTTGGTCTCTAATTTTCAAAATTAGTGACCAAATATTTGGTCACTACAAGTAACCGATTAATAAAATGAGATATAGGCTTAATGACCATTTTTATTTGGTCTCTAATTTCAAAATCAGTGACCAAAAATTTGGTCACTGAGTATCCCTTTAATAATGGTCTCTAAATGTGACCAAATATTTGGTCACTACGAGTAACCCTTTAATAAAATGATATATAGGCTTAATGACCATTTTTATTTGGTCTCAAATTTTCAAAATGAGTGACCAAATACTACAAGTAACCGTTTAATAAAATGAGATATAGGCTTAATGACCATTTTTATTTGGTCTCTAAATTTCAAAATCAGTGACAAAAAATTTAGTCACTGAGTATCCCTTTAATAAATGAGATGTAGGCTTAGTGACCATTTTTATTTGGTCTCTAAATTTATAAATCAGTGACCAAATATTTGGTCACAACGAGTAACCCTTTAATAAAATGATATATAGGCTTAGTGACATTTTTATTTGGTCTCTAATTTTCAAAGTCAGTGACCAAATATTTGGTCACTACGAGTAACCCTTTAATAAAATGATATATAGGTTTAGTGACCATTTTTATTTGGTCTCTAAATTTATAATAGTCACCAAACTATAATGACGATGATCTTGTGGTCACAAACCTCACATTTAGTGACTAAAATTAAAGTTGTCACTAAAATTTTGGTCACTAAAAGCCAATTTTCTTGTAGTGAGTGTGAAACTGTAAAAAACTCTGTAACAGGATCTTACTTGATTGCTCAGGTCTAAATCTTATATCTGGGAGTTTACATGAGCTTCACTTAGAATAACATTTAGGACGCAGCAAGTTGAAGTGTCATGCTTTCAGGCTATTCATGCGTCTTAGATGCTCTTCTAACAAGTACCAAGCTGACATGACAGCACCAAAATACGGAGCCAAGATTATTGGGTGGAACTTAAATGGATGAAAAAATAGAAAATATGGAACCTGATAGAAGGCTAGGCATTATAGGACAAATTTGTCCATCGAGTCTAGCTCCAGATCCAAAGCAGCATCATCATCCTTTACCTGTTACATAAATCATATCATCACGGTAAATATGGAAAAGAAGATATAAAGTGCATATAAAACATCAGTATGACAAAATTTTCAGTCACAGGAAGAAGTAAACGGCATATCATATAGCTTCTTTGTATTCTCCCACGTAAGTGATATCCTTTAGCAAACCTAATTGCATATTTCTGTATCATCAAAGGAGAGTTAGGGGTCAATGAACATTAATAATTATTGGTATCGTTTTCAGCAGTATGATAGTTTCAGAAAATTGGGCATTAGATTTATACTTTATCACCATTAATCTAACACGTACTAAATTTTTACCTTGCATCAATTTGCAAAACCTGTTGAAAGCAATCCAACGCCTTTTTTGACGTTTCCAAGTCTTGATAAAGCTAATAAAAACATCAAACATGGACACTTCAGCACAATTATGCTAATTATAGGTGAAGTAGGGAGTAAGATTAACCATTTAAACGACATATAATCAGTTGCTGTTATATACCATATGAAGATGAATGAAAAAAGATTACAGGGAAGAAAATAAAAAAGAAAACTGACCTGAAAATTAAAAAAAAACAATCCATCTCTGACGTCTGCCTTTCAAGCTCAGAAGACAAACCTTGAAATCCAATAATCATCGCATTTCTTCTTGAATTTGACGAAGATACAACAGCTGTTGAAACAAGATTGTGTTAATCAGATAAGGCCACGTTATTATTCTAATAATGATCAGAGTACAACAGTGCTTGGACACCCATAACCATAATTACACCCAAAAGAAGATCCAGTCTTTGAATGTTTGAAGGAGGTAGTCTATATTTAATTTCGCAGGAATGGAAGAAGAGGGTACCACTTATCCTCCGCTTGTAGTAGCCACCGCAACCGCCACCGCCACAACCAACCAGCTCCACGTTCACCATATACACCACCGCCACCATACCAACCTCTACCGCCGCCTCCACCACCGTTCTGAGTGCATTCCCTAGCCATATGTCCACTCTCCCACACTTAAAACAAGCGTTGTTGGGAAAACTCTTTATAACACTTTCACAGAATTTACCGAAACTAATCTTTATTATAACAATCTAAGAGGTGCGACGAATAGTTGCAACTCTTCATGAAACCTTTTCGTAAGGTTGTGTCTTTTCGTGAAGAGATACACCTTTTCGGTTTGTCTAAATACTATTCTAGTCCATATACTTTTGCTAATTACAATAATAATACAATATCTAATCTAAATTACATATTTGGTCTAACAATCAATATTAATCAAGATTAATCTAACATTCTCCCCCTTAATCTTGATTGTTCTTCAAGTCTTCAATCTCATGGTCTTTTGTTTGTGTTCAACTCTTTCATCTTCTTTGCTCGTGTAATCTCAATCTTGTTAAGTTCTCTAACTGTCTCTGCATTTGTGTCTCAAATGTTGCATCTGTGTCTCAAATGCAATGCGGTCTCTCTATCTGTATTTGATTTTGCTGAATCAAATGTTGGTTTTTCTAACCTGCTTTAAGAAAAACTATCTACTCCCGATTAGTTCTTCTTTGAATCTCTCCTTTTAAGAAAAACGATCTATTCGTGATCGTTTTCTGTGAAAAAATGATCTACTCCTTATCATTTTTTTCTTTCTGTCTCTCTTTTTAAGAAAAACCTGATCAGTTTTTTCTTTGTGTCTCTCTTTTTAAGAAAAACGATCTACTCCTGATCAGTTTTTCTTTGATTGATACTCCCGATCAATAATGCTCTCTTTGGTCTAATCTCGACGTGTTCTACTCTCTCTCTCTCTCTCTCTCTCTCTTCTTTCTTTCTTGTTACTGATCTAATGCTATCAGTAACGTTGGTTCTAAGTCTTCTTCGATGAGGTTTGAGGCAACTTCTTTTCTATGATCTGGTTTTGAACAATCTTTAGCGTAGTGTCCAAATTTGTGACAATTGTAGCATTTTATTTCTCTAATATCTCTTCTTTGGTAGCTTTGATTTCTGGGGTTTCTTCCTCCTTTATCATGACTATCTTTACTTCTGTTATCTCTTGCCAATCTTCCTTGGCCTCTTCCTTGTGTCTGATTTCTTCCTCCTCGTCTATTGTTGTGTTCATAAATTTTGTCATTGCCTTGATGTGTGAACAACAACTTCTCACTATAATCTTCCTTGACTACTTTTTCTAAACTTAATCCTTTCTTCATAAGTATTAAGTTTTCCGATGATTTCTTCTAACTTTACGGTCTTAAGGTCTGCAATCATTTCAATAGTTGCTACTACTGGTATAAATCTATCTGGTTAAGTATCTTCCGTACTTTTGTTTGCTCATCAAATGTTAATCCACATATGTTGCAGCCTTTGAAATAATACTTATTAACTTTCCTGCAAATGCATCTATCGTCTCATCTTCTTTCATCACTAATTTTTCAAACTCTGATTTTAGTTGTTGCGAGTGCGCTTGTTGTACATCTTCTGTGCCAATAAATCTTGATTTTAACGAATCCCAAATTTCTTTTGCTGTTTCACATCCCGCAATTTGCATTTGCAAATCTTGTGGTAACCCTTGAAATATGTATGTTGAAGCAGAACTATCCTTTTTTACATCAATCTCATTTGATGTATCTATTCCTTCTATCAAATCCCATACTCCATTTGCCACTAATATTTTCTTCATTCTTAATGCCCATAATGTATAATTCGTATTTTTCAGAATTGGACATTGATATGATGATAATGTTGTGACGACAACATTATTTTCATCTCCTGACATACTCTTTTAATTTGGTTTTCTTCTAAAACTAATATAAATCTAATAATAATTTAACTTAATTTTTCTGTCTAACCACAATTATTTTCTAAACACTTTAACGTTTTCGTAACGCAATATGTAACGGGTAAATTTCAATCTTTAATTTATTCTACTCATAAATTAAAGTCTATATTCTAAAATAATAGTAATATATATAATCTTAATATATATTAATACATGAACCTGATGGTTGTTTTCTTTTCTTTGGGCTCCTCTGTTGGGCCTTTTGAGGCGTATCTTCTTTCAACAGGCACTTGTGGCTTTGGTTGTGTACTTGTGTTTTGAAACGCTGTTGTGCTTCTCCTTGAGGCATCGCTTTTACTAAGCGTTGCCCTGTTGAACCGATGTATCCCCTTCTAATCGTTGCCTTCGGTTTTTCAAACGATTCTTGCTTTTTCCTTATTGAATCGATGCGATGCCTTGATGAATCGGTGTAACCCGAGTCTGAATTGATGCTTTACTTATCTTTTGTGAACCGTTGCTACTGTTACTCCTCAACCTCTGTATGACGGTGGTGGTTGGTGGTTCTGGCACTATGTCCGAGGGTTAACCTGCGGTTGTTGGCAATCTCTGTCCGTGGGTTTCTCTTATGGATGCTTCTTTGAAATCAGGTTTAATTTTCCGATTTCTGTTGCTCTTAATTTCGGTATGAAGCAATATCTGTGATTCTAGGGTTTACTATTTCTATTGCGATAAATTGCGATGGGCTTACTGTTTTCTGATTAAAACTTATTGCTTTGAGTTTGTTGCCTTCGGTTCCGTGGGGTTTTGCCTACTGTGATGAGAAAATTCTCTGTATTTCTCTAGTTGAATCTTTTCTAGATTCTTTGTCTCTTGAAATCAATCTAATTTCTTGTTTTTTTTGGTGCCGGTTGGTAGTTGAACACATTGTGTTCGTCTGCCCCGTGTATCAATTTGGCAATTTCTTTGCCAGTCTCCTAAACGACGACGATGTTCTAAACGCCGGGTGTATTTCTTTGACAGTTTTTGCCTTCGGTAAATGATGAGAATTCACGATCGTTTCTGATACCAATGTTGGGAAAACTCTTTATAACACTTTCACAGAATTTACCGAAACTAATCTTTATTATAACAATTTTAGGAATCACACATTGCAACTATTCATGAAACCTTTTCGTAAGGTTGTGTCTTTTCGTGAAGAGACACACCTTTTCGGTTTGTCAAAATACTATTCTAGTCCATATACTTTTGCTAATTACAATAATAATACAATATCTAATCTATATTACATATTTGGTCTAACAATCAATATTAATCAAGATTAATCTAACAAGCGTTACCACTGCCACCTCCATAATCGCCACTGCCGCCGTATCCAATTCAGATGAAGCTTTGAGAAACATCAAATTGAGAAGAACAAGCTTTAAGAAACTTCATTTGAAGAAGGAGATGCATACGTTTGATTGTTGAGTGATGGATTGGGCGGTGGAGGGTGGATAAATTAAGAGGTGTAAAGTTGTAAACGGGTTTGCAGAGACATGAGTCCGTTTGTCTTCCCAACAAAGAGCGTCTTCCCGAGAATACTAACTATTTCAAATTCAAATTTCTTAAGAGATTTTGTAAACCCTTTCTCTATGCATCAGTAAGTGTACATTATGCTTGTTAAGTTTGTACCTCTTAAACTTCAGCCATTATGCTTTAAGGACTTGTACATCATGCAATATCAATTGTGTTTAACACCAATAACCTAAATGTATTATATAATAGTGTATATATATATATATATATATATATACACACACACACACATACATACATACATACATAGTTATATGCGTTAGGATTTAGAAAGGCTATATTACTTATCATTACCATGTTAGATTTAAATTGAGTCCGCAAGTAACATCATGTATGAGTATGTCAGTTGTTTATTAATAAATTTATAGAAGAGATTCAATTTTAATAACGCAAGAACCATACCATTTGTTCAGTGATGCCATGAAGCTCAGTTGGTAACCTAAGTTGCCCGTGTTGATCGAAGACCCTTCTACTCAACAAATAATCTCTCGTGCATGAATGCTCTATCGTGTGAATTTCGGTCGCCTGTGATGGATCTTCCCTTTCCGCATCACACTTAGCTTTATTTCCACGATATCCTTTAGGTCCTAGTCGGGGCGGATGCATATTCATTTTTGCACATTCCGTTCCTGGTTGACGTTTTACCTTCACACAAGAATAACAAACAAATTAGAAACTTTAAAGTATGAAGTCAAACATACCATAACTTCATAAATTACATATATACCATAACTTTGTAAATTAAGTATATAGTAAAACATACCAACACTTCATCAGTAGTATCATACATCTGAACAAACTTTTCCCAATCTTCTTCTGTGGGTACTTTATACATGGACTTAGTCCTTCGTCCATAAATTCTTTGCGTAGTCCCTTCTTGAATCTCCTCCAAGCTTCGTTGCATTGTTTTAGAACTTGCTTTTTTGATGTGTCATCTTCAATATGCCAATAATCGTGTTATTGTCGAAAGAAGCTTATTAAATGGTTATACATATATTACACAACTAAAAACACAAGTAACAATATATATTATACTTTGATCTTCAACCAGAGTTGTTCTTTCTCTTCTTTTGCCACTTTAGGCCAATCAAGATTGGTAATGGAAATCATCAATCTTGCAAGGAGTCCTATATGTTGACCAAATTGTGTTTGGTTTTTTTCCTACGGGTTGATTAAATTCATTGAAATCAGTCTTGGAAGCTGATTTCGATTTTAATCACTTCGTTAATAGTGTCACGCTTCGATTCAATAATATACATAATATACATATCCCCTACATAAACAAGAACCTTTAACTTCGATTCCATAATATACATAAAGAGTGTGCAGCTAAAAGAGAGCGTGAGTGTTATGAGTGCAAAGTGTGTGTATTATATAGCCACTTAGTAGCAGCAACTCATCGAGAGAGTGTACAACTGAAAGAGAGCGAGACTTAGTATTATATAGCCATTTAGTAGCAGCTGGAATAGGGATTTACTTACAACAACAACAGTTTGCAAACAACCAGCAGCCAGAAACATAAATTGATACATATGAGTGATGAGTATATATATGAGTGATTGTGTGTGCAGAGTAGCAGCAACAAAAAGTGATTGTGTGTGCAGAGTATATATATGTGTGATCAGTGTATTTTGATTTAGTAAAAGCACAAACAACGAGCAGCCAGAAACACAAATGGATACATATACCTCGACACCCGGGTTCCATAAATTACTTTTGGTGCAAAAAATCATGGCTCGTAACTGGTAATTATCTTTCTTGTATGCATCATAAACCTAGACACCCGGGTTTCATAAATTTTTCATGTCGTCAATTAACGGAGCCAGATACACGTCAATGTCGTTATCGGGTTGTTTTGGACCTTGAATTAACAATGACATCATGATGTATTTCCGTTTCATACATAACCACGGTGGAAGATTGTATATGCACAAGAGAACCGGCTACTCATGTTTCTGAACGGATTAATTCCATCTAAACTTAGTCCCAGCCGAATATTTCTCAATTCTTCATCAAATTCTGGAAAATCCATATCAATATTCCTCCAATGAGGAGAATCAGCCACGTGTCTTATTTTCCCATCATTTTTACGTAATCATCTAGGTTTTCGTATATACAATCATTCGGACATGCATGTATTCTTTCAATATCCAATCTCATTGGACACATCATTTTCTTTGCTTGATATAATGAAACAAACAATTCATTATCTTCCCGAAGCATTTCATGCAAAATCTCTAATAAACTTGTAAAACTTGTAAAACTTTTGTGACTCCAACCATTGTTGGCTTTTAAATTAAACAATTTCAAAACCGCAGATAGTTTGGCGAATTTTGTACGACCAGTATATTACCGTTTTTTTCAGAGTCGTCAAATAAATCTTGAAATTTATCATGACACTTTTCAGCGACATCACCTTCCAAATCATGTAACATGTCGTCTATATTATGACAATCGTGGTTAATCAAAACATCATTCCCATCATCACTAAATTCTGAAGCAACGTGGGTACTTGTAGATAACAATTCACCATGTCGTGACCAACAAATATACCTTTAATGTCATTAGAATCTTCAAACATACGAAAATTGTAACACGTTATACAAGGACACCAAGTTTTATGCTTTCCTTTATTGATTCGATCATCCTCAACAACTTTTATAAAATCCGACAAATATCTCAAAAATGCCACCGGTTTATCTCGTACATCCATATTCTACATCCATATTTTACGATCCATATGAAATTTGAGAAAAGAATATACTTAATATAATGCATGAATGCACGATATCAAATGTCAATCCTAACCCACTTTTTGAATACGTTGTCTCATATATGAACACATATTAACATATTAAGTATTCAAGAAAAATCGGCAGCATTTTCCTTTAACTCCCCAAGTATGCGCATAAAACACAAACCCGCAGGAGTAAAGGGAAATGTACACCGATTTTTTCTTAAATACTCAATGTGTTAATATGTATTCATATACTAAATGAGACAATATTCAAAAAGCAGTCCCAAAGCGAGACAATCCAAAATGACGGGTATATGTTACTACTGGCGTATATATGAACTCTTATGTTTGCCCAACAATTGGCAACCCACACTACATGAATGTCATAAATTTAAAAAGAATATAGTTCAAAAATAAAAATTAAACTACCTTAATAGCTTTGACGTAGTAGATTGATTCTACAATCAATATACACGAAGTGACGATTCCATTAAAAACCTACAATAAATAAGAAAACAAGAGTTAATAAAGACACTACAAGAAAATGAGGTTTTAGTCGCTGCTAATGCCTTAGGAAGTCGCTGATGCCTTTAGCGGCGACTTTAGCGGCGACATGTCGCTGCTATAAAGTCGCTGCTATTGCTTTAACACTATAAAGTCGCTGCTATTGCCTACAAATAATTTTTACAAATCCATAAAAATAAAAACCTAATTTTGATCAATCTAAAACTTTTATCTAAAAACAAATACACACACCAACACACAAATACATACATTAATATACTAAATACACAAAATACAAACAAATTGTAGGTCCCGAGAGGTTCCCAAAGTATATAGTTATAAGCTGTAGAGGGGGGTGAATACAGCAATTTAAAAACTAGACACTCTTTTCTCAATGTTTGTATGTATTATCAACAATTTGTTAATTACAAACAAGCTTGAATGCGGAATAGTTCAAGCTGAGATGACAGATACAACAGTATGCTTACTAGTCTAAGACAGACTCAAACTAGTATACAATGAATACACTCACTAAGAAGCACTCACTGTGTTTACAAGACTTAAAGGAACGGCTTATGTAAAACAGCTTATACACACAGATGCTGGTTTACACAGAAGGTTTGCATGCATGAAAATCACACTTGCACGTTCACTCTTGGGTTTCAGCACTTAGCTTTCTTCACACTTCTTTCTGACCTTATAAGCTTCCTTTTATACTCACTTAGAGGATCTAAGAGAAACATCTTCATTGGACGGAATGAAAAAGGAGAAGTCTTGTTGAAAAGACAACATAACCTTTTCTGCACCTTTCTGAAAAGCAGACTTGTCTTCATATGTGCAGAACTTTTGTCTTTTTACTTTGTCTACTGTTGCATTGCCTTTAACTAATTTAGGAATGTCTACTTTGCGTCTTTCTTCCTTGTAAAGGCCTATTTTGATATAAGAAAAAGGTCTGTCACCCTTTTTCAAATAACCTTTTGTCTTCATGTTACAGAACAGCTTCGGCAGGCTGAGCAGTTCTGTTTTCCACTTTGTCTTCGACTTTGTAAACTGATCTTGTTGTCAAAAACAATACATGATGACTTGGAAACATATTCCATAAAGTGTTTAGCTTGTTCACAAAGAACAGGTTCTGTTCACAAAGAACAGAACACTTTAAAAATGCCCAAGCTGCTCAACAGTGTAGAGCAGCGTAGACAGTTTATGTCCAGCCTGTTCAGCAGACAGAGCAGCTTGGACAAACTATCTAAGTTGCAACACATGCAACATATAGAACAGCTTTAGACTGATATTGCAAATCATTTTCAGGTTTCAATAAGGCATATAACAGGCCTTAAATTCAACCTTCAAATGCATCAACAGGTTTGATTATAAATCTCCCCCTCAGATGTAGAACAGGTTTGACTGAGGCCTTACTGTTCACGGGTATTATCGGTAGTTAACCAACTAAAAAGAAATGGTGAAACTATGGATGATATTCGTGTCATTGAAAAAATTCTTCGTTCCTTGGATTCTAGATTTGATTATATTGTTGTAGCAATTGAGGAATCTAAGGATTTAGATTCTATGACAATTGATCAACTAACTGCCTCGTTGCAAGCTCATGAAGAAAGATTTACTAAGAAAAAGAAGGAAGTAGTTTTGGAACAAGCCCTCAAGTCAAAGTTGTCGTTAAATGAGAAGCAAGATGATTTCAAAAGCCAAAGAGGTAAAGACCATGATCGTGGAAGAGGAGGAAACTTTAGAGGAAGATTTGCAAATTCTCATGGAAGAGGAAACTATGGAAGAAATGAAAATGGGTGGAATGAAGCAAATCAAAGTCAAAGTTTTCGAAGTTGGCAAAGAGGACGTGGACGTGGCTATCAAAGAGGAAGAGGACGCGGTTATTTTGAATGTGATAACTGTCACAAACCCGGTCATTTAGCAAGAGATTGTTGGTTTAGAGATGGAGAAAAACACAATGCAAATTGGGCTAGCGGAAGTAAAAACACGGAGTCTCATAATCAAGACACTTTGTTGCTAGTATCTCAAGGCGGAAATAATGAAAATATCTGGTACATAGATAGCGGCGCTAGCAAGCATATGACAGGTAACAAAGATTTATTTTCCAAGTTGTTTGAAAATGATTATGGCGAAGTTAAAATTAGAGATGGAAAATCATATAAAGTTAGTGGTGTTGGTGAATTAGAATTTAAAACAAGACAAGGAAGTATTGAGAAAATGTCAGAAGTTTATTTTGTTCCTGGCCTAAAAAGTAATTTGCTTAGTGTTGGTCATCTTTTGAAGAAAGGTTATGACATTTATTTTCATGACATGACTTGTTTTTTGTCAAAGAAAAATCAAGTCATTGCTAGAGTTACGGTGGCGTCAAATAATCTTTTCTCGTTGGCTCTTCAAAATCAAAATATGTCATGTTTTGTTGGTGTTGACAAAGGAGTTTCCAAGTTATGGCATGATAGGTATGGTCATTTGAACTATGGAGATTTGGAATTACTATCAAGGAAAATGATGGTGAGATGATTGCCTAAAATTGATCGTATGAATGAAGTTTGTGAAGCTTGGCAATTTGGAAAGCATCATAGAACCCCATTTCCCTCTCAATCATCATGGCAGGCAAAAAGACCATTGCAACTTATTCACTCAGATTTATGTGGGCCGATGACCGTTTCATCTTTGGGAGGCAATCGTTATTTTATCTCTTTTATTGATGATTTCTCACGAAAAGTTTGGGTGTATTGTGTTAAAGAAAAATCTGAAGCTTTTCAAAGATTTATGGATTTCAAAGCTAAAGTTGAGAATTTTGTGGGGTTAAAAATCAACACTTTGCGGACAGATCGTGGGGGTGAATATTTCTCAAATGAATTTGAGAAATATTGTCGAGACAATGGCATTCGACATGAAATGACGGTCCGTTATACACCTCAACAAAATGGTGTATGTGAAAGGAAGAATAGAACAATAATCGAGATGGCAAGATGTTTATTAAAAAGGAAGATGTTACCAAGAGGTTTTTGGGCTGAAGCTGTTTCTTGTGCAGTTTATCTTATTAACAGGTCACCAACAAGGAGTTTGGGAAATTGCACACCACATGAAGCATGGTATGGTACAAAACCAAGTGTTCATCATCTAAAAGTATTTGGAAGTGTTGCTTATTCTCATGTTCTAGATTCAATGAGAAGCAAGTCGGATGACAAGTCAGAAAAGTGCATCTTTATTGGCTATAGTGAAAGAAGCAAAGCATACAAGCTCTAAAGTCCAACGACAAAGAAAATTGTGATAAGTCGAGATGTTCGATTTGATGAAAGTTCATTCTTTGAAGAGATCGAAGGTGAAAAGGAAAATTTACCAATTTTTCCTTTTCAAGTTGAAGAAGAAGAGATTGGAAATGTTGAAACTAATGTTCAAGAAGAGAGTCCTCCCGGTTCTCAAAATTCTTCAGCAAGTTCTTCTCCAAGAAGCCCGACAAGAAAGACAAGAACTCTCCAAGAGTTATATGATGTAACAGAAGAGATGGTGCAAAATGATTCTGTATTTTTTGCTTTCTTTGCAGGGGAAGATCCAATTTACTTTGATGATGCTTGTCAAGAAGAAAAATGGAGGAGTGCCATGCAAGAAGAAATTAGCTCCATTGAAAAAAATGACACATGGGAGCTTACCGATTTGCCACCACACAAAAATTCTATTGGAGTAAAGTGGGCGTAGAAGACAAAGATGAATCCAGATGGGTCTATCAACAAGCACAAGGCAAGATTGGTTGCAAAAGGTTTCAAGCAAAAAGAAGGTGAAGATTTTAGTGAAGTATATTCTCCCGTTTCAAGACTCGAAACTATTCGGTTGCTCATTTCTCTTGCTGCTCAAAATGGTTGGAAAATGTTTCAAATGGATGTAAAATCCGCATTTTTGAATGGCGTTCTCAGAGAAGAAGTTTATGTTGATCAGCCACTTGGGTTTGTCAAAAAAAGGTGAAGAGTATAAAGTGTACAAGTTGAAGAAAGCGTTGTACGGATTGAGACAATCACCACGAGCTTGGTATAGTCGTATCAATTCTTACATCGAGAATTATGGATTTGAAAAATGTCCATATGAGCATACTCTTTACACTAAAGGAGATTCACAAGGAAATTTTATTATTGTTAGTCTTTATACTGATAACCTTGTCAACGAAGGAGATGTTCAAGTTGAGTATTGCAAGACAGAAGATCAAATGGCGGATATTTTTACGAAGCGCTTGGTGGGAATTTTTCAAGAAGAATGTTGAAAGATTGGGAGTAAAAAGCAAGTTTAATTTAAGGGAGGCATTGTTAGCAATAAAATAAATTAAACTTGAATAATTATTATGTTTAAGTTTATGATTAATTCATGTAACCACCAAAAGATGAAAAGTTTGGTGATTAATGTCTAGTAACCACCATGAGTTATGAAAGGTGAAAAGTTTAGTGAATAATGGAGTAGTTATGTAGCTAGTTATGAATGTCATAACTTAGTCTTTATATTGGCATTACTTTTGAGTTGTAAGTTGGTGAAAAAAAAGAAAATATTCAAGACATAAAATAAAATTGAGTCCTTGTGGTGTCAAACTTTATCTCCTATATTTTTACTCTACAGCATGTATCCCATTTGAGTATCATATAGATTATCATAGCTGTAATTTATATATTCCATCCCAAACTTGGGAAAAAATTTCCCAATAATTATAGACTTATTAACAAAGGTTGGACTCAATTTGCAACTATAGAAGAACTTTTTCATGGTTATTAAAACATTGAAAAAACAACTCTATTGTAGGTTTACTGGTATTGAAAGTAGAGTTGGTGATTTTTAATCAACTATAAAAATAGTTTCCTAGCTTATGCAATATAATCATGATATATATTATTCTGATAATAGACAAATCAACTTCAGGTTTTAGTATTGATTTTTAAAGTCCAGATCGAAAATCTGATTTGATCTATATGTTAGTTGTTAATTAATGAATGATCCTCGTAGGGGAGCCTTGGTTCAGTCACTAACCGGTGTATTTCTGCTACAAACACCCTATGGCAGCCCATATACATGTGTATATATGTATGAGAGATCAACACCGAACTAAGGAGTATTGAAGGTTTAATTGAGCAATAATGCAGACAAACACTCATAATGCTGCTGATTTTTGCTGTCTTTTAACAGCATATTCATATTAATGTGTTGCTGTTGCTGTCTTTTATAATCAGCATACACACACATGCACAAAAAGAAGCAGCTGAAAACAAAAAGGTGAGCATATTTTCCAACTATTTGAATAAATTAAAAAAATTCACTCCAATTTCAGTTGTAGTTTTATGATAGAAAGTAACATTCTTGATGGGGTTTTGCAGGTACCACAATGGCTGTGGATAACAAGGTCGCCAAGAAGGCTATAGTGAAGCTAAAAACCACCACCTGTGCCATAAAATGCAACAGTAATCGAGATCAGTCCCTATACTGAAGAAGCGAAGAAACCCGAACCATCTTCTCGATCTCGAAGCAAGCAACATCAATCGTTCTTCACTTCGACACTTACTGCTCGTAGCTAGGCTGCCTGTGGCCTTAACTACAAACCTAAACTTGCAAATGTTATTGATATTGATGCTCAAGATATCGACATTAAAGTGGCTGAGGTAGAGTATGTCGAAGATATATACAGTTTCCATTTTAAACAAATTATATATTTAAAATAAAGTGGCTGAGGTAACATAATAAACAAATTATAGAAACAATCCCATTTTAATGTATATATATATATATATATATATATATATATATATATATATATATATATATATATATATATATATATATATATATATATATATATATATATATATATATATATAGGGTTGGGATTATTGCAGAACCTTAATTTAGTGCAGAACCATAGAACCAATCTAAATCATTAAATTATAATATAACACTAGGGATAAGATGGTAATTATACAATTAAAATTGAATTAATAGCAGCCTACCAAGTTTGACTGTCCACTTTGACTTTTTTTACTCTTTTAATATATAATGGACATGCAGTGTTGCATCGACGTTAAATATACGATATCAAAGTGTTCATTCGACATCGAATGGTCGTATGGGTAAAAAAAAATACGAAAAATAAACACGTAAATTTTTTTTCAAAAAAATATATTCATGACCGTTCTCGTTAAATCCACCAACTTTGACTACTAATTTTGACTATTATTTATCTCTGTTAATAATGAACGTATATGCAGTGTTGCATCGACGTTAAATATACGGTATCAAAGTGTTCATTCGATATCGAATGATCTCATGATCTCACCATGATATATTGCATCGTGGTCTGGGTAAAAAATTTTTTACGAAAAATAAAAAAATATATATCATAACCGTTCTCGTTAAATCCACCAACTTTGACTACTAATTGTGACTATTATTTTGGCTCTGTTAGTAATGAACGTATATGCAATGTTGCATTGACGTTAAATATACGATATCAAAGTGTTCATTCGATATCGAATGATCTCATGATCTCACCATGATAGATTGCATCGTGGTCTGGGTAAAATTTTTTTTACGAAAAATAAAAAATATATATCATAACCTTTCTCGTTAAATCCACCAACTTTGACTACTAATTGTGACTATTATTTTAGCTCTGTTAATAATGAGCGTATATGCAGTGTTGCATTGACGTTAAATATACGATATCAAAGTGGTCATTCGATATCGAATGATCTCATTATCTCACCATGATATATTGCATCGTGGTCTGGGTAATTTTTTTTTACGAAAGTTAAACACGTAAATTTTTTTCGAAAAAAATATATCATGACCGGTCTCGTTTTAAAGAGTATAAAATTCTCGTTTTTATGGTATAATTTTTTTGATTTAAAAATTAATAATATTAATGTTATTTTAATTTAAAGAAAAAGGATATTTATTTTGCTAATGTCAATCTTTTCCTTTTTTACCCCTCCAAGAATTAAAATATCACTATTACCAATCTTTTTTCCACTAATTCCAAACTTAACTCTTTTAATCAAGACCATTAGATTATTCTAATCTATGGACGATATTGGTTCTACAGTTGTACACTAAATTTAGGTTTAGCAATGATCCCATCTCTCTCTCTCTCTCTCTATATATATATATATATATATATATATATATATATATATATATATATATATATATATATATATATATATATATTACAGTTTCATTTAATTTAATTTGTTGATGTGTCTGTGATGCACAATGAGAGCAAAGTTCATGACTACATGCATTCCCAACTCGAGAACAATGATAAAAAGAGTGTGATGAGATGAACAAGCTCTATACTAAGTGACATTGCTGCTTGCACCATGAGAACAATGCAGACGCTGTCAAAATGAAGAACACTGTAATTGATAGCTCTGTGGGTGCTAACCAATTTAATTACAGATATCTTTAATTCTCGGAGGCCTGATGAGATGAACATTTTCAAAGGAGTTAGCAAGAATCGCCTATTTATGACAATTATTGGCTTTACTATCGTCTTTGAAGTGAGACACTCTTTTTCCTTTAAACACACACACACACACAAACACTTTGCATCATCTAAAATTACATTGACTTTTGCATTCAGGTCATGATAATCATGTTCTTGGAACAGTCAGGCACTAAGGCTTTGTTGGCAATTGTGTCTGGTCTCTATTGGAATTGGTCTTCTCAGGTTGGTTGTTTTATGTTGCACATCTGTTGCTTATGCATTCAATCATTGAACATGTTTTTGGCAAGACAGATAAGCATGCCTATGCGTATAAATTATTTGCAAAAAAATTTGTATGTCTGTACTCTCATTAGAACTGATAATAAGTACATAAATCATAGGCAAATAGCGAATTGACTTGAAGGCAAAACAGATCAAGAAATAATAAAGATGAAAACCGCCATATGGATTATAATATCACTGGAACAAGTAGTTTACACACCAATTATTACACTTCTAGGAAAGAGTTTAGGTTTTAAAGTTGAATTGGTGCTCCAATAAAGTTTGTTTAATCTTTCTTTAAGAGATAGAAACCACGTCTTGTTACCTCTTTTGGTTTTTAGAGAAATCAGAATATTAACCGAAGAAAGCATGAAACAAAAATGAGAAAACAACAGAACCCAACTCCCAAGTGAACTATCAACTATCCCACAAACCTCAAGCAATAGGAAAAAATTACAGCAGCAAAATAGCAAAGACCAGACCTACCCATAACAATTATTTTTATTTATCAATTCTGTTTCACACTTTCACCCTGTGGGAGCAGGGAGAACACTAGGCCTTTGTTTGTGGACACATTTTGATAATAATAACAGAATCAGACCCAATGTGAATATAGATCATAAATCTTATCTTACACAAGGGAACAAAGTTAATGTTATGGGCGAGCACTAAGAAAATGGCCTTTTTACAAGTTCATTATCAGAGATTTTCAGTAGAAAAAGTAAGTTCTCTCCATTTTCAATTGTTTTCTTACAAGTGCATGCCTAGGTGTATGAAATGGGATGTAACTCATAAGGCTGGCACTACTGGATTATTATGAACAATATTTTTGGATGTAGGTAGCTTTTTAAACTCAACTTTGAAATTTTGGAAGAATACGTATCTGGTTAAACACAGAGATGCTGGAGTTCAAATAATTATTTTGAGTATTTGTTTGTTGTGTATCTTTATAGTTCTTGCTGTGCATCGAGTTTTTCTCGATTCATGCTCTTCTTTTTTCCTTTCCAACTTGCAGTGAGATTAACAGCAAATATTAGTATGGATGGCAAAAACTGAAAAAAGCATGGCCAGTAAATTTGAGAGATACGACACCTAAGGTATCACATTAAATTTGTTTTTTATGTTCTTTAAAATGTTGAGTTAATGTGTGTAGTTTCTGCTTCTGTAACCGTAAATTGATCTGAATACTTGATTAATATATGTTTCCAGGAAAAATTTTGTAACGAAGCTTGCGTTGGTAGACTTTTGAAAGCCAAAGGTGACAGTGTGAGGAATATTTTCTTCTTTTTGTGCTCTCTATCGTGGGTTCCAATGTATCATCTGGTTCTTTTGATAACTCAGGATTTACTAGATGCAAGTGACAATTAGATTCGAATAGGTAATGATTTTGAACATTGTCCATCTTTAAACATCAAAACGTGTAATGATGTTTGTAAATTGCTTTCTAATGGAGGTAAATACATACTATTTGTTTAAACAAGCAATTGATTGTCGAAATAAACTTCAAATTCATAGTACGAATATAGTTTTACAATTAACGGAACTTGAGATGATGAAAGAATGATCTTGTATTTACAAAACCCAGTGTTGAAGATGTCAATATGTACAACAATTTGTACATGCTACAACGATGAACGTACAAAACAATGACACCAATGAACACGAAAATCTCTCTTTTTTCTTGTCTTATTCACGTTAAAGCCTTTCAATGAATGTGTAAATGACAGGATTGCAGGGAGGGACAAGAACAAATATGAAGAAGAACGAATAACGAGGAGGATGAACCTTCATCTTCTACTACTAATTTTGGTATTTGATCATGATTCACAAAGTCAATCCTGTGTAATCTCAAAGATCAAAGAACTTTTTCTCGCAATTTTTATTGTTTCTGGGCCTGTTTATCCAAAGAAACAGTTCAAATTCATTATTATGGGCCAAAGTTGATTAAAACTTAAAAGTCGTATAAATTGCAAGAATGAAAGATTTTTAAGAACTCTGAAACTATAAATGCATAAAAAGACAATATATCTTCCCACTCGTGATTACAAGAGCTATATGGTATTCTGTAAAATGGATAGGATATAAAAGAGCATACCATAGCAAACTGCAAGATATTCTAACAAACCCAATATCAGGATTCGTAATGCAAGAATTTTGCAATAAACGAAAATAAAATTGACATAAAAAACTAAATGGGAGTATTTTTCAAAGATACTAACTTGCAAAGGATTATCTTATATCACACATTCTTTAAGAAATCCCAAATCAATTCACTGCAAGTAATGAACCTTTTTAATGCAAATTTAAAAACTTAAATAAATGTATGACAAAGATCATAAAATATAAACGAGAAAAACGAATAAAACGATTAACTTTCTAAACCGTCATAGTTCACTTTTCTTCGTGAACTAGCTTTTAATCTTTAGAAAATACTACCAAAAAAAGGAGCTAAACTTGCAAGAATGGTGAGTTTGAACAAATTGGGGGAAAAACAATCATTATCGATCCTTGAAACTTCTCTTTCAAAATCTCATTCTTGTAATGTATAGTGTTATATTTGTGTTTGGAAACCACTAATATTTCTAGAATACCAAAAAATTAGGAGAAAAGAGAGTTTAGTAGCTAATTCAGAATAAATCTAAAAGTTAGATGGTTAAAATAATATTAAACCCTTGGATAATGATGAAAATGTATTTTTAAAAATAGGTATTTTATTCTGTGTTTTACTATTCTGTGTTTTTATAACACTGAATGTATATTTACAATGTAAAAGTTACAATGTAAAAAGAGACATCGGACGTGGATAACAAGTAATGACAAAAGTTTTAAAAAGTTGATAAATAAATTGTTTTTCCTATTTTTCTTCATGCAAATATGCAATACACAAAAATGGATGAGCAACAAAAAAAATTCACCTGCATATGAAAGGATAATAGGCAAAAAAAAAAGATGAGCAACAAACTAAACCGTTTGTTGTTTCGACACTGTATATACATCATACATGCACTGTTAGGTTTTTTTTAGTTGTGTTTCAAATCAATTGATCCTCAGTTAGATATATCATATATGATAAATTATTTGAGGATGTTAAAATTGTGCTTTACATTATGCACAATAGTGCTTGCTATTGAAGTTTTGTGAAATGAGTGCTTCCCCTTTTTCTTGACTTAATTTTAATATTAACTTATAAATTGGTAGTTCTTGATTCAATACTAAAAAATCCCAGGAATTCCACTGATGTTTTAGGATGAATCGGTTCTCATATGGTTTTCTGGAAAGAGGAAAAACAACTTAAACTTAGCCATGTCTCCAGTTCAGAATAACGCACTGTAAGTTGTTTCCTTTGCAGAAGAGACTTTTTAACAATGATTTTATGAGGCGGTACCTTGAAAACTCAGCAATTCTTTTTCCTTGGTTTTCAAAACCGATGAGTCCCAAAATGAATATGTTACCATATAAAAATCGTTAGCCGCGCCGCTTTGCGCGGGTACACTACTAGTACATACAACATACGTACCTTGCACACAGAGAGAGCCGGCGGCGAGAGAGAGAGCAATGGCGGAAGAGAGCGAGAGAGATGAGATAGAGCGAGAGAGATGAGATCTGAGACACCTAACACATCAATACACACACATTACATATATTTACCCAAAAAATACACAAAATACAAAGAAAAGCATCAAAAATCGTTACCTGAAGGTTGGAGGAAGAAAAACCGCAATGGAGAAGAAGAGTATTTGGTAGGTGAAAAGTGAAGGAGAGGGAGGTGGAAAGGGGCGGAGAAAGGGCGCATGTTTTTTTCGGGTATTAGCGGCGACAATGTGTCGCTGCTAAAGCCTTTAGCGGCGACATGGGGTCCGCTTTTTTGGTTGTCGCTGCTAAAGGGTGTCGCCGCTAAAGGGTATAATTCTTGTAGTGAGATTTATTTTTAGATGCATGTCACACACACACACACACATATATATACATATATATATATGATATGGGTCTCATGAGAATGATCCTTAATGTGAGAAGGTGAGACATATACCTCATCACACTGGATTTTTTTTCATACATTCCTTAAATACACAACCTACTAATTAGAAACTTTTCAAATTCATTATTTTTTTGTATTTTAGTTTTATTATATATATACAATGAAATTTTATTATTTTAATAAAAAATATTGTCAACTTTATATAATTTCGTGATTCAGTAGTAATTCACAAACCGATAATTCAAATAACATTGAATTAATACAATGATTCAATAAACATTCGTGATTTAATTTTATTATTACAGTAATTCAATAATTCACAAACTGATGATTCAATAAACCTTTAATTATAAAATGATTGATAAACATTCACGGTTCAATTTTAATAATACACTGATTCAATAACATACACGATTAATATGATGATTTAGTAAACATTCATATTTCAATTTTTCAAACACACTGATCCAATTTTTTAAAATCCAATTTTTTAAAATACAATACTGATTCATGATACAATTGTCTACACATGGATACAATAACAAAAATACAATACGCTAGTGACACATGCTTTTAGTGACACAAAATAACTGTCACTATATCTTACTTTTAGTGACACTTATAAAAAGAGTAGGTAAAGAGCAATAGTTTACCCACACTTTTTCTTTTTTAGTGACACAAAAATTTTGTCACAGAATACTTGAGGCCTATGCCCACATACTTTTTTAGTCACTAAAAATCTATACCCACTCCACTTTTACCCACTCTTTTTTTCATCAAAAAAGTGTCACTATAGGTATCAAAATCTTTTACCTACACAATAAAAAGAGTGGGTAAAAGTGGAGTGAGTATAGATATTTAGTGACTAAAAAAGTATGTGGGTATAGACCTCAAGTATTTGGTGACAAAATTTTTGTGTCACTAAAAAAGAAAAAGTGTGGGTAAAAGAAACCTCTATACCTACTCTTTTTATAACTGTCACTAAAAGTAAGATATAGTGACACTTATTTTTGTGTCACTAAAAGCATGTGTCACTAAATGACACTTTGCTTGTAGTCTCAAAACTGAAAATCCGTGATTCTTCACCGAACATGACACAATGGTTTACGACACAATGGTTTACGATCAGATCCAAAAATCAACACACACATAAGCAAAACATCATTCTAATAGAATACTAAAATACCAATTTCGATGTGGTGATTTTTGCTATAAACAGAGATGAAGCAACATCGTGGTCTAAAACTCGTCATCAATGACTAATTTTCAAAGCGAAAAAGCATCAATATTGTGATTTTCAATGGTGAGAAACCCTTCGAAATCGACACTCGTCTTCCAGATCTAAACAATCAATGATTGTGAGCGATTGTGGATCCTAAACACTACAAAAAAAGAGCCATTTAGTGGCACACACATTTAGTGGCATATATTTATGTGCCACTATACTCTGTTTTTAATGGCAGAATATAAGTGTCGTAAAATGTTTTTAAGGATTTTGTGGCATTTTAGAAATTCTGTCATTATTAGTCATGTATATAGTGATATTAGTTTTTTATATGTCAATATACATACATCTGATACTTTAACAAAAATGCCATTAAAAACTTGTTTCAAAATTTTTTTAACAGACTTTTTGCAAAAAAAAAAAAAAAAAATGGCGCCATGTATTCCCCCCACCCAAAATTCTTTAACCTAATATTCCCCTCTTCCACGCTTGTCTGTTCCAGGCAATCGCCTTCTCCAATTTCAGGAATCCTTCTCACAATCGCTCGTATTCCAGGAATCCTTCTCACAATCGCCTTCTCCAATTTCAGTTCCGATTAGGCATCCCTGTACTTGGCATCGCTGTACGCTCGTCTTCATACGTCTTCCTGTACTTGGCATCGCTGCTCTCAACAGGTATGTATTAAATCGACTCTGCTCATATGCTTCACTCTCATCATTGACACTTCATTATTATTATTTTTTACTAAAATCAAGCATATATTTTCTTGCTTCTCGAAAACTTGATTCCAGTTACATTTTCTGATTGCTTCTCGAAAACTTGATTCCAGTTACGTTTTCTGACTTTAGTTATGTTAATTTACTGTTTGATTTACCAACGAATTATAGTTTGAAGATTAAGTTATGTTAATTTATTGTTCGATGGTTTCATGGTTCTTCTATGAATATGATGGAACAAAAATTGATGCATATTATGTGTTCGATGAAATGCCTATGAGAAATTTATTTACCTTATGTTGGTCTAAGTTGAAGATTAGTCATTGTATACTAAGAATACCGCATCTGGGATATCTTTAGGCAGCTTGTTTATGTAGTTGTAGAACCGTTTCTTGTCCTCCTTCGGTACTGTTTTCTGGTCAACACATCTCTAGTGCATGGGAGAACCCATAAGTCTTGTGAGTTTACTCTCTTCAGGCTGCCACGGCAAAAAAAGGGCAGGATACCTTTTTGTTGTTGTTTTTTATTGGCTCAAAAGAAAGATCCTAATAGCAACAACAACAACAACCATAGGCCACATGTGTCTTTATTTATATTTCTTTCTTCCTAATTCTGACTTTTTGTCTTAAATGCATTTGTTAGTTTGTAGAATTGTTGTGGATTTAGTTGCTTATATTTATAAAAACCCACATAAATAATATGAAATCCACAAACACATAAGTCTCCTGTGAATACGTGAATTGGACTTAACACTTCAAAAGTAAACTTTGATTAATATTATGGAAACAACTATAATGAATGAGCATGAGAATTATTGTGTGTGTGAAACAACTAGCTTGTGTGTTGAAGACTTTATTTTCGATGTTTCTTATCATTAATGTATCAACTTACATGAATTATAATCTTAGAGAATTATTGTGTATGTGAAAGTAATCTTATATGATTAGCTTTTTAATTTTTTATTATATAGTAGGTAGTGATGGATAGATCATGGATGTATCTTGCACAAAGATCAAGTGAAACATTCATAAATGGTGTGGAAAATTTTTTAAATCTTGCTTTTGCAAGGTCAAGTGATGGGATGATATTGTGTCCATGCACACATTGTATAAACATGTTCTATTTTCCAAGAAGTGACGTGTTTGATCATCTGGTGCTTTGGGGATTTCGAAAGGATTACTCAACATGGATTTATCATGAGGAAGGCTCCACAACGTCGTCATCAAGTAGAATGGATAATGTAGCAGAAGAAGGGATGTTTGACCATGACATGCAAGGGCTAATGAATGATATTTTTCGACCTATCCCACAGGCACAGGGTACCAATGGAGTTGGTGTAAATGAAGTAGAATTGGGTGACACGGAATTGGGCAATCCTGAAGGTGTAAAAACTAGTAGAAATAATTTTTCTGATATGCTTAAGGATGTTAAAGAAAAGGTGTATCCAAACTCTAAGTATAGCAAATTATCATGTTTGGTGCATTTATATCATCTGAAATGTCTTAATGGTTGGACTAATAAATCATTATCTATGTTATTGGAGTTTTTAAGGGATTTGTTACCCGAAGGGAATTTGTTGCCTAAAACAACATACCAGTTGAAGAAAGTTATGGCTAATGTGGGATTAGGTTATGAGAAAATACATGCATGCCCTAACAGTTGCATGTTGTTTTGGGAAGAGAATGAGAAAGATGAAGTTTGTTCTGTTTGTGGAGCTTCAAGATGGAAACTTTCTGAAGAAGATTCACAAGGCGAAACAAGTCAAACTAATAAAAAGGCAATAAAGGTTTTACGATGGTTTCCATTGAAGTCTCGTCTCCAAAGATTGTATGAGTCTTCAAAGACAGCTGACCTAATGAAGTGGCATCATGTCGATCGTGTGAGAGATGGAAAACTACGACATCCTGCCGACGGATTAGCATGGAGAGATTTTGACCAAAAGTTCCCTGATTTTGCTAGTGATCCTCGAAATATTCGTTTGGCTTTGTCTAGTGACGGATTTAACCCATTCAAGACGATGAATGTCGCTCATAGTATTTGGCCCGTTTTCATAATTCCATATAACCTACCACCTTGGTTGGTCATGAAACAACCAAACTTTATTCTTTCTTTAATTGTCCCCGGTCTAGAAGGTCCTGGCAACAAGATAGATGTGTATATGCAACCTTTGATAAAAGAATTGAAGGAATTATGGGATGTTGGAGTTGAGACTTTTGATGCCTCAACTAAAGAAAACTTTCAGTTGAAAGCAGCAATTATTTCAACAATATCTGACTTCCCTGGTTATGCAAATCTCTCTGGATGGAGCACTAAGGGAAAACTTGCATGTCCTTCATGCGGTTTTAATACTTCTTCTCAGTGGCTATCCCATGGGAAAAAATGGTGTTACATGTGTCACAGGAGATGGCTACCAAGGCAACATCGGTGGCGTAAAGACACTCGCTCATTTATAGGAGGTGAGGAAATGCGAGATGCTCCTGTTCGTCCTCTAGGTGGCGAAGTTTTACAACAATTGGAGGGTGTCAACTTTCTTGTAGAAAATGCAAATGGTGAAAGGTGGAAAAAGAAAAGCATTTTCTTTATGTTGCCTTATTGGGAACATTTGTTGTTGCGTCATAGTCTTGACGTGATGCATATTGAAAAGAATGTATGTGATAACATTTTTGGTACTTTGTTGGGTCAAAAAGGAAAGTCAAAAGATAACTATAATGCAAGACTTGACCTACAGGCAATGGGTATCAGAAAAGAACTACATCCAAAGAAGCGCCCACGTAGCAACAATGTTTTCTTACCAAAAGCATGTTATCAGATGACTCGAATGGAGAAAGATGCATTCTTAAAAACCCTCAAGTTAATCAAGTCCCCTGATGAATACTCATGCAATATCTCTCGTTGTGTGCAACTAAAAGAGAGAAAACTTATTGGAATGAAAAGTTATGATTGTCATATGTTGATGCAAGAGTATTTGCCTATTGCATTAAGGGGAACTCTACCAGATCATGTAAGCAGAATTGTAATTGATTTATGCAATTTTTTTAAAATAATCTGCTACAAGGATTTAACTGAAAATGACATCCACTTTCTTGAATCCAAAATTGTTATCACATTATGTGAAATGGAGAAAATATTTCCTCCTTCATTCTTCACTATCATGGTCCATTTGGTGATCCATTTAGTTGAAGAGGTCAGACTCGGAGGTCCTGTTGCTTTTGATGGATGTATCCTATTGAAAGGTAATTATTATTATCCTTGATTATCTCCTTAGTACAATTTTATTCAATTTCAAAAACTAATACGTCGATATCTCTCCGGAGTGGAGACGGTCTTTACTAGACCAATTAGGAATGATGATGAGGGTAACCAAAATGATATTGAAGATTCCAACTTACTTTGTCCTGGCCGGCCATTAGGAAAAAAAGTCGGTAATGAGTATTCATATCGAAAAAGAAATAAATCTTCAAATTATACCCTTGATGATCAGTCACATGCACAGGCACATCGTTATGTGCTATTTAACGTTGATTCAGTCACATCATTTCGAGAGTAAGGTTAACTTTATTGTACTAGTTTTTAATTAATATAAGCTTTTATTTGTGAAAAATTGACATTATACCATCGTCCTTTGATGGGAACATAAAAGGTTAGTGAACAGTCAACATCGCTCTCGTCGGGTACCAGCATATGAAATTGATAAGATTCATGGGCAACAATTTAGTGAATGGTTTAAAAAATGGGTAACCCAAAAGAACCAAAGTGTTTAACTTTCTATTTCAAAAATAACTCTGAGGGTAATTATAGTTTATGATTATATCGTAGGTTGCTCGCATAGAAGAGCAGGGGAATCAAACAATTGCGGAAGAAATAAAGTGGCTTGCTCGTGGTCCACTAAAAAATGTGCAACGCTACTCTGGTTATCTGGTCAAGGGTTACCGATTTCACACAAAAGACCGTGAGAAAGGTCGAAAAACTCAAAATAGTGGGGTGGTTGTTACGGTTTATGGTGCAAGTTATGCTAGCAGCCGAGATAGAAATCCCGTTGATGGCATGATAAACTACTATGGGAAACTCAAAGACATTATTGAGTTAAACTACTCTAGTAAGATACGAGTAGTTTTATTCAGATGTGAATGGGTTGATATTAATAGGGGGTGTAAGATAGATGATTTTGGTGCCACGTTGGTGAATTTCTCATACCTTGCACATACCGGTTCAAATTTACTCGATGACCTATTTGTTTTTGCATCACAAGTTGACAAGGTATTCTATGTAAAGGACCCAAAGAACAAAGATTGGTCAATCGCGAGACATATAAGGCTTAGGGATGCATTTAACCTCGGAAGTGTTGCTGCACAAATCGCTCAAAATACCAATGACGACAGATTTGATGTGCCTCAATTGTATAGAACTGGGGTTGATGGTGATGATGGGGAGGATGTTACACCACATATGGATCTTGATGTAGTAGATGATGAGGATACAGAAGCTGAATGATGAGAGATTATGTGTTTTTTGATATTCTTTATGTTAAAAAAAACAAAACTTATGGAGATATAATTAGTCATTTGAAACTTATCGTTACTTTACCTTTTTATAATGTTGGGTTCATTATGTGTCTTTTGGTATCAATTTTTTATGTTTTATATGTTCATTTTGCAACATATGTTTCCATTACTGTCATTTTATTTTTATAAATATTTATTAACTCACAATGTATACATTTTTACAACAGGATGGGTAAGCGTAAGAGGCTGAATATGATTTCTACAGAAGCTGAAGCTGAAACTGAAACAGAAACAAATGGTCAATCTCAACATACTGGAACTGAAGGGGGCCAACAACATAACATAAATGAAGTGGATCATGTTACTGAAGCACTAGTTCAGTCCACTATGCCCTCAATTGAAACAAATGGTTAACCATCTTCTCATCAGAATGGGTCAGCTAGTACCGAAGTGGAAGGTATGTTTCACTTTCCTAGCTAGAAGTCAGGGTAGTATTTATCTAAATTATAGAGGCCTAAAGATGCATAGTACTGTCACATTGCTTTGAACTTGTGCAGATATATGTACATGAATGTCTTCTACACTTAATTTGCTTATTCTTTGAACTTGTGCAGATATTAGTTTTCCCAACAGTCAGTTTGCAAAGTATATGTAAACTGGCAAATAATGCAGACTGATTTTCTGCATGAAAAATAAATTTATTTTTTTACAACAGTGTACAGGCCTATAATGCAGACTGATTTTCTGCATGAAAAATAAATTTATTTTTTTACAACAGTGTACAGGCCTATAATGCAGACTGATTTTCTGCATGAAAAATAAATTTATTTTTTTACAGAAGTCAGTTAAGAAAATAAATACATTTCAGACAGGAAAGGCAGACACGTGTGGTTCTTAAGTTTACTAAATAATGTCATCATTGAATCTTTGATGTATTCAATTGATTTGACTTCATTGAAGGTCCTCCAAAGAAGGTGAGAGGTCCTACCCAAAAGAATGACCTTTGGCAAATGAAAACTACACAAAAAGTGCTTGTCACATTTAATAAGTATGGGAAGCCGATAGGAGATGAAGGAAATGAACTCACTCAATTCTTAGGGTCACTTGTAAGGATGCCTGAACATGTCGGTGTAGATTGTTGTGACTGGAGAAAGGTTCCTATGAGCAAGAAGGAGGACCTTTATTCCATTGTGAAGGTATTTGTATTTTTGAAAACAAATAAAATTTAATTTTTATAACATTTAATTACATTTTTGCATCTTTGTTATCTATCTCATTTGCAGGAAAAGTTTTCTTTTGCTGAAACAAGTGAAATCAAGAAATGGATTTTATCTAACATGGGGAAAAAACTGAACACTTGGAGAAATATTGTAAAAACACGAAATTATGATCCATCTCTTACAATTGATGAAATATTGGCTAGACAAGCCTACAATAGGGTGAATGGAGAGCAATTTAAGGGTCTTGTTTCTCGTTGGATGACTCCAGAATATCAGGTATGACCACCTTTATGGTACAATCAATTTCTTAAAAATAGTAAGTCACCAATATATTTTTGTTGTATAGGCATTATGTGAACAAAAAATAGAAAGTCGTTCAAAAATGGAAGAACCACATGTCACAGGAACAAAATCTTTTGCAAGGCTTGCATATGAGGAGGTAAATTGGAAAATTCTATTTTTATTTTAATCAACTCTTTACTTGTATGTTGTTGCTGATCTTCATTTCTGCCCACTCACAAACACACACCAAACTTAACAAAACTTTTAGGATATAAAAGGTTAAAGGCTGCTGTTGATTAAATCCAGCAGTGGCAGCTGTTGATTAAATCCAGCGGTGGCAGCTGTTGATTAGCAGTAGCGCACATCTGCATTTTAATTCTGTTTTTATTTATGTTTTTCCTTAAAATCCAGCAGTGGCAGCGGTAAAATAAAGTAATTTAGGGGTGTTTGATGCTCTAGATGATATATAAACACACACAAATGCATATTAACTTTGACCGAAGGCCAAATGGTTTTTTTTTTCTTTCTGTTTTTCCTTAAAATCCAGCAGTAGCAGCAGTCTTTAAGTCTTTAAATGAGCAAGAACAATACTTCATGTAGGCTCTAAAATTGCAAACATGATTAATTAACTACATGACTAGAACACGCATGTGATTATTTCTGATTTTTAAACATTTAATGATGCTCAATTTCATGAATTATATAATCATAACTGTTGTTTGGTTTCTGGACTTTCTGTCCAGGCCGTATACATGGAAAGCATATTAGAAATGTAAGTTGATGAAACTTACTAATGTTATAGGCAATGAAGAATAACGGTATAGAACCAACACGAAGAGAGATATATCAGAAAAGTCGCACTCGTAAAGATGGAAGTATTGTTAATGCGAAAGCTGCAGAAGTCGTGGTAATGTGTTTTGTCGACATTAGTTTTAATATAATCTATCCATTTTTTTCACTTTTTTAACATATTAATATATTATGGATATGAAGGCATCCCTACAAGCTATTGCAAGTGATACACCACTGGACTTAGAAGATGACTGGAGAAATGATTCATTCTCAAAAGTTAAGGGACCCGAAAAAAGAGGATATGTTCGATGCATTGGAAAAATGCCATCTGTCAAGAATAATGGTGGCTCCTATTCCTCAAATCAAGAAACTGTTGAACAACTAAAAGATGGATTGACCCGTACACAAGACGCACTGGCTCAAACACAAGGAGAATTAGCAAATTATCGAGGTGCCTTAGCTCAAACACAAGGTACCTTGAACACAATTCTGCATCTTTTCAAGGAACATATACCTAGTGCCAATTTGTCAGACATCTTGAGCAGTCTAAACATACAGGTACCTTTCGTAATACTTTAGTGGAACACATGATATCTATATCTTGATACTCTCTTTTAGTAATAAAATTTTGTATTACTTATTTAAAGGTTGTTTGATGTGTTATAGGTCCGTGATAACTATTCTATGGATCAAAACAACTCTCCTAATGGAAATCAAAGATCTTCTGCCGGAAGTCGTCATAATATTGGTAAATTGTTGAATAAGTTGAAGTTTGTAGTTTTTGAATTTGGGTTGGTAACATTTTTGCTTACATATTATATAATTTATATTAGGTACCTCTTCAGATAATGCTTGAATGGACTTATATAGGTAATGATTCCTATTCACGTTTTACATGATTTATATTTGAAAAGCATTCACGTATATTTATTTGTTACTAATATACATTATTATTTATATTTTATCCACAGATTTGTTTTTGAGAGTTCCCATGATGAAGTTGCGGTTGATTTGGTAATTAGTTGTGTTTGAAACAAATAGATAGACGAGTACTTTTTGATTCCATGATGTTTGGATCTTTTGTTTTGAATAGTGAACACTTTTGTTAAATGATGACTGTACTTTCTACTTGAGTTAATGAAATTGATCTTATTATGTTTAATGGTTGAAATGAATTGTTTTATATTATATTGTGAGGTTAAAACAATATATAGCTTTAAAAAAGTGTCCTGAAACAAATTGAAGTGCACGTTAGTAAATTCTTATTCAATGACATAATCCATGTGCCACAAATTCTCTTTTGTTTTCTGTGGCAAAAAAATTAATTATATGACACTAAATCTTAAATTGTGTGACAAAAGATTAGGTGCCACTAAAACTTCAAAGAAGTTCTGACACAACTAAAAAGTGTCACTAAATCTTAAAAAAGTATACCGACACAAAAATAAAGTGTCGCTAAATCTCGAAAAGGCTGCAGCAACACAACCTAGAAGTGTCACTAAATCTCCAAAAGGCTGCAGCAACACAACATATAAGTGTCACTAAAGTCTTTTAGCGGCACCGTCCTTAGTGACACTTTTTGTTTCTGCCACCGATTCCCAAAATGGTCTTTAGTGGCACTTCTTTAGATTTTAGCGGCACTTTTTGTGTGCCACTAAATGGCATATTTTTTGTAGTGAAAGTTCTTTCGATGTGTGTGATGTTTCATAATGGTTTCGCCGCTGAATTATGAATCACCGTTCAACGATGATGCCACTGAGAGAGAAGAAAGAGATGAACGGGTTTTTTATGGTGGTGGTCGCGGCATAGAAAAGAAGAATCGAACGAGCCCCGATGGTCCTCGGTGGTTGTGGGCATCAGATCTGTCGGCAACGATACATTAGAGAGAATGGTTTTAGGGTTTAGAGAGAGGAATGAGGAAAGACAGTATTACGCTTTTGGAGAGTGTATAAGATATTGAGTTATTTAAGAGAAAGATATTGAGTGTAGTGTGGTGCATGGTATTATCATGTGTAATTAATCCTGAAGTCTAGAATTCTTCTCACATTTTCTCACCATCACCATAAGTTTCTGCTCACCTGTCTACACACACACACACACACACACACACACACACACACACACACACATATATATATATATATATATATATATATATATATATATATATATATATATATACATATATAGATTGAGGTTCTATGGGGCACCACGATGCATTGTGAACCGAGGAACCAAAAATGCACAATATATTAAATAAGGATGCAATAAGGGCATAATTGGAAGTTTAAACAATTATTTAGTTAGATTAAGACATTTAAAATATTCTATATTCAAATAACCGGATATATTATGGTAATTGCTAGAATTGTGGAGTTTTTAGTTAGGATAGATTATATCTTATGGTAATTGCTATCGTGGAGTTTTTAGTTATGATAGATTGCATTTGTTTTGATTTTCTATCCATGCATGTCTTCATACGGTCTTCATCTCCACACCCGTAGCTAGACATCCGATTGAAATTGAATGTATATGCATGTCTTCAATGCATAAACATTATTGAAATTGAATTTATATGCATACTGAAATTACCTTTATATGCATATTGAAAGTCGACGCATAATGCATTTCAAAAGAGATGCAACTTGAACTAAACACCTCAATGAACACGAAATATGCAACAATGCAGTTCCATTTAACAAAATAATCGAAGTTGTAACGGCGAAAAAAGAAACCGGTTGTTCGCACGTGAATGTTTGCTTTCTCCCTTTTTCTTTTGAAAACCATTGAACCGTATGCTTTGTATCTGTGTACTTGAATAACAAAGCTTAATCTATTTGAGTATGCATGAGTGATTTTCGGGATAAAGATGGAGAGAGGAATCTTGAGCGAAATCTGGAGCAAATACGAATTATGGAAGGAGGGCTAGAATCGCGGTATGCAACGAAGGAATGTGAATTTTAGCTAAATGAACTTTCTTCCAATTTTGCCCCTCCACGCGTGATATGTTGTGCACCGGTGCAACAAAGTTTAACTTAATTACCCTTTTGCCACTAAAATCTGATCCATTGAAATTATAGATCTAACGGTGTATGGAGGTTCCCAAGTTGCACAACCCAAGTTGCACAATGCATACTAATGATCTGTTAATTTTGGATGGGTATAAACTAAAGATAATGACGACCCTATGTTTGCCCAACTACTGGCAACCCATACTAATTAAATAATTACAACAAAAATTAAATTTAAACATTTTGAGTTTAGAAAATTATACCTTTTTTAGTTATGCAAGCTCCTATCTTCATAAACAGCAAATCACAATTCTGTAAGACGAACAATAAAAAGTTAAAATAAATATATGAAATACAAACATGTATATGTAAAAATCATACCTTTTTTTGGATTACTGTGGAGTATGAATATGGAGGTACGGATCAGAATTTTGATGAAAGTTTAATTGGCAGGATGAAAATACAATGAAAGCTATGTTTTTAAATAGAAGCTGTGTTATTTAAAAAGAAGCTGTGTTTTTTAAAAAGAAAGCCGTTGCCTTTGTTTATTAATCCGCAAGTGTTGGCGTCATTTGAGTCACTAATAGACCGGTTAAAAAGGGTCTCGAAAGAAATTTGCGCATTTTGAACGGTGGACAACACATGGACCGGTTTTTACCGGCTTTGAAGAAGAGTATCCTTACACACCCTTTAGAAAACCGGTCTATAAGTCATCTAAAGGTTTTAAAAGTGATAGGAGTGTGTGACGCGGACCTATGAATAAAAGTTCCCAAACCGGTTTCAATACAACCGGCCTTTAAGAGCTTTTTATGGGTGGGGAAGAAAATTTCCACAACGGTTTCGCAATAATCGGTTAGTTTCTAGACCTATTCTATCAAAACCGGTCTCTATGAGGGGGTTTTTAAGGCTTCTAGTCTATATAGGGATGAGATCCATTGTGAACAAGTTATTCGTTGTGAACAAATAAAAAAAATACATATAATCATTCATATATATCAACGAGTGTTTGTAATATGATTCATATGATTCAAAAGGTTCATAAAAGTGTCTATTTAAGATTCAGAACATTCATAGTACGTAGTTTTTATAACAAGATGCACAAGATGCATAAGATTCGACAAGATTCATGAGATTCGACAAATTAATTGGATTCAATAAAATCCATAGGATCCAATAAGATTAATGAGTTAATAGAAGGGTTCGGTAGTATTTTCAACAAGATTTATAAGATTCAAAAGCTATTTTATGGTTGTTCACAATGTTCACAACGAATAAAGTGTTCACAAAAGATCCTTAGTATATATATATATATATATATATATATATATATATATATATATATATATATATATATATATATATATATATATATATATAGAGGGAGGTTCAATTGAGAACTTTTGTGCATCGAGGTACAAAAGTACATATATCATCCATTAGATCAAAGAATTGTATGGATTAGGTTAAATGGCAAAATGGTAAATAATTGGACAATTTTATGCATCTTGTGCATTACAAAAAAACATGGAAGGGCATTTTGGGTATTGTGCATACCTCATTAAATTTAATATTTTAACAAATAACTAAATAATAAATTTTAAAATAAATTCAATTGATCACTTCCAAATTTAACAAAAGTCACACAAATTCAAAAAGAATGATGGAGATATTGATGCATTTCATATTAATCGTTCAATTTGTGATGCATACGATTTTATCTATACAAAATCTATACAATTCGTGATGCATAACTCTTAATCATCATCATCATATTCATTGTTTATCATCATCGTTTAGTATCTTCGTATTCATCGTTTATCATCATCGTTCATCTATGTATAGTGTTCATCATGGTGCATCGTTGTTAATCATCAACATCATTGTTCCAATGGATGCATCAACGTGTTCATCATCTTCTTCGTTCATCGTGTTCTTCGTGTTCATCGTATTGTTTATCATCGGTTGCATCTCTTGTTCATCATGTTCATCGTCATCGCGGTGGCGGCGGCGGTAGTGGTTGGCGGGGTTCCTCGATGCATACGGTGGAGAGAGAGAGAAAGAGATACGGTGGAGAGGTGGTTACAACAAAGATGATGGTGGTGGTGGTGTTGTGGTGGATACGGTGGGGGGAGAGAGAGAGAGAGAGAGAGAGAGAGAGAGAGAGAGAGAGAGAGAGAGAGAGAGAGAGAGAAATAAAGAAAGAGAGAGAGATGAGGAGGTGGTTACTTTTTTTTGAATATTTATTCTTTATTTAATTCTAATTTATCTATTATAATTAATTCCATATATTTAATTTTACACATTTAATATTCCAGGAATACCCTTAGTGCACCCTTATTTGATTCTTTGGTGCACAAAAGTTCCTAGAGGTGCCTCGGTGCATAAAAGTTCTCAATTGAACCTCAATCTATATATATATATATATATATATATATATATATATATATATATATATATATATATATATATATATATATATATATATATATATATATATATAGATTGAGGTTCAACTGAGAACTTTTATGCATTGGGGTACCTCGAGGCACTTTTGTGCATCGGATAATCCACCAAGGGTGCATAAAGGGCATTTAGGGAAAACTAAAGACATAATAATTAATTTATTTCTAAAAATCATTAAATGATAATTAGGAGTTACATTTTGAATTAAAATCTCATATTAACTACATTGCTCATTTTCCTCTTCATCTCTCTCTCTCTCTCTCTCTCTCTCTCTCTCTCTAATCGTGTTCTTCATGATTTTCTTAGTGATGATGATTTGAACAAAAAGAATAACGATGAACAACGATGATGATGAACATGAACAAGAGAGGTAACCGATGATAATTATGAAGAACATGATGCATAGATGGATGATGAACGATGAATAATGATAATGCATAGATGGATGATGAACAATGACAATGCATAGATGGATGATGAACGATGAACAACAAAAAATGATGATGCATAAATGGACGATGAACAATTACGATGCATAGATGAATGATGAACAAGTTGAACATGATGCATAGCTTAATGAAAATATGAACGACAAACACGATGCATAAAAGAATGATGAACAAGTTGAACACGATGCATAAATGAATTTTTGTATTTTTTTTCTTGTTAAATGCGTCTTTTTTTAACATGATGCATAGATAAACAAGATTAACGATGAAATGCATCGATATCCATCATCTTTTTTTGAATTTGTGTAATTTTTGTTAAATTTGGAAATGTATCAATTGAATTTATTTGGCATTTATTATTTGATTATTTGTTAAAATATTAAATTTAATGAAGTATGCACATTCCCCAAAATGCCCTTCCTTGTTTGTTCCTATAATGCACAAGTTGCATAAAATTGTCCAACTATTTACCCTTTTGCCATTAATCTAATCCATACAATTTTTTGATCTAATGGTTGATATGGGTTCTTTTGTGCCTCGATGCATAAAAGTTCTCAATTGAACCTCTCTCTCTCTCTCTCTCTCTCTCTCTATATATATATATATATATATATATATATATATATATATATATATATATATATATATATATATATATATATATATATCAAATGCATATGAAATAAAATATCTTTATCCAAGAAGCAAGTTTTCTAACTTTTGTATAAATTTAATGAAAAATAAGTGTGTTTATGGATAGTTTGTTGACGGTGAATTAATGGAGGATGAAGATTTAAATAATATGAGAATGCAATGTATGTAGAAGAAGAAGCTGTTGGGTGTTATTGATGAATTAGACAAATAGAACCCGCTTTTTCACAAAGAAACGGGGCTCATGGACGTCTCAATCAATAATTGTACTAATAAAGCCCAGTTTTTATTTTAAGGGCGTTTTATTTTAAAAACCGGGTCTGATTTGACACTATCATAACACCTAACGCGTATGCATTGGTGCGCTGCTCGAAATAATTTAATGCGGTTAATTGGAAAATAATCGGGTTATATTAATAGTCAACTCACACCCCTCTACTAGAATATTAATTACATGTCAGGCGAATATAACGAGGTTTAAAGAGGTTTCTATAACCAGGTTTCTTAATTTAAAACCGGGCTATATTGTTTTTAGTAGGCGGGCTATATTACTTTTAAAAAAACGCAGGTTTTAATATAGCCCGGTTTTTTATCAGATTTTTAAAAAGCATGGCTATATTCACAAGGTTCCTTTATCAGTTTTATTTTGTAGTAGTGATATGAAGATTAAATCAACTATATATGATGATTTTACCATGATGTGTGTGCAAGTGAGTGATGTCTCATCAATAATAAAAAGAAGGGAAAATGACACCAAATAGTTGTTTACTTCTGAGTTTGTACACATTAATGTAATGAACTTTTTTTTGTGCACATTAATGTAGTGTACTTGTAAAAGTGTTTCAATTAGGTAATTGGGTGACGTGATGACCCGTAATATCAGGTCACTCAACTACCTAATTGAAACGTTTTTCTAATGTTCGACTACCAAATGTACACAAAAGAATAAGTACACTACATAAATGTGTACAAAAAGAAAGTTTGACTAATCGGTATTCAGGTCACATAACTAACTAATTGAAACTCTTTCAAAGTTTGACTACCAAATGTGCACAAATAAAAGTACATTACATAAATGTAAACAAATTTAAAAGTATATAGCTATTTGGTACCATTATCCCTAAAAGGAAAGCAAAACATTTTGCACTTGTCAAAGCAATGACTTTATGTAGCAAACAATTTTATGAGCATACTAACCTTTCTACCAAAAGTTTGAATTAAATGAACGAATAGCTGTGAAATGTAGTTGCTAATTAACTTGAAAACTAGATAGTTCTATATTATTTCAACAATCACAACCCTTTATACAACAATTCATCATTAAAATCCATTTTTTCAACAGGAAATCACAATCTTTTAACTAATAAGAAAAAAATATTCCCTATTTATTTATATATATAGGCAAGGGTTACAAAACCATCTCAAATCAGTATAACTCGCTAATCCTATAAAACTCAACCAGTAAATTTAAAGATAATGTGTCTAGCAATTCTTGCACTTTGCCCTAGTCAAGTATACATACATGATCATTGAACAAACAAGAAAACCCATAATTCATCAAATACCCAATCTCTTTTGGAAAGCACCAAGTCACATATAAATTAATTAACCGAAATAAAAGAAGAATAGAATTGATGTACCGAAGAACACAATACTTAGCTAGAAATTTACCAGGAGACATGGACGAAAAATCGAAAAGACTTTGTAGTTCCTTCTCCCTACTTGGTATATGCATAGAAGTTTCAAACGAGACTACAAAAATAGCATATATTATATTTGAAAAAATCCTACAGGGAAGAAACAAGTAGACTTTATCCACAATCTTTTTGATCTGAAATGAATACATAAGTAGGATTAGGACTTCCTTTCACAGTTCTCTTGCCATAAATATGCCAACAGTATCCATCCTCCAATATATCAACCTCGCTTGTAGTTCGGAATACCACAGATGTCTTTGTTTGCCTAATCACAATTAAAAATCAATGTATATTAGCCTCATAGTGCTACAAAAATTATTAAAATAATTTAAATATATCAAGTCCAAAGTAACTAGCTTAAATTTTAAATAAAATACGCAGCTAGAACTTAACAATAGGGAAGATACCTCTGTTCAACCGTATCGCCAACTAAAATGCTAAACCAACCAGAGTAACATTGAATTCACACAACATCTGCACTACACAAGTATAACGTAACATTTGGTTATGCACAAAATTAAAAAATTTGATGCTGGTGTTATCTTGATGTTCATGTGTGTGCTTAATTTGTGTTATGAAAATAAATAAAAAACGGGAGAGTATGCAGTCAAAAGCTTACTGCTTGAATCAATTCTACTCAAAATAAGTGAAGGAACTAAATACGTAAACCAACTCCAAAAAACTAGGATGACTAATTCCACTAACTTATCAACTAACCCACTACTTATTTTGTAGCTAAAAATACTGAGGAAAAAGTCAAATAAACTCCTAGGTACAACTCAATAGCATAAATGTACCGCTGTGATGCAGATAGGATTAAACTCCAACATACTCCCCTTTAATCCATGTCTGCATGTTCTATGTCTTTCACACCCAAGAGCTTCTTCATCTCTGTGAACTTCACCTTTGCTAGTGCCTTAGTTAACACATCTGCATGTTGTTCTTCGGTTCGAATGTACTTAACAACAATCTCTCTTCTTTCAACGCATTCACGTATATAGTGGAACCGGGCATCAATATGCTTACTCCTCCCGTGGATACAGGGTTCTTCATCAGTGAAATTGCTGACTTGTTGTCTACATACAACACAATCGGTTCAACTTGAGACTTAAGTAGATGAGTAAAGATCGTAGCCAAACACCTTGACATGCTGCACTTGTTGCAGCGATAAACTCTGCCTCACATGATGTAATTGCCACTGTTTTCTGCTTCTGTGAGTTCCACGAAATCAGATTGTTGTTGAAATAAAATACCATTCCGCTTGTGCTCTTTCGATCATCCACATCACCTGCGAAGTTGCTATCGGTAAACCCCACCAAGGTTTCATTTGTTGTTTGCCGTGAGTAGCATAGACCAGTGTATATCGTTCCCTTGACATACCGTAAAATATGCTTCACGGCTTGAACATGTTGAGTCGTGGGTCGTTGAATGTATCGACTCACAATCCTAACGGCATAAGCTAGATCGGGTCGAGTGTGTAAAAGATATCGTAAACTACCAACTACACTCTTGTACTCGGTTGGGTTCACAAGTACTCCGGCTCCATCCTTGCTGAGTTGCAACTTTGGTTCCATCGGGACTTTAGTTGAATTAGAATCTGCCATTCCTATTTTTTCAAGAATCTTCTTTGCATATGTGGACTGCCTCAAAGAAATCCTCCCATTATCTTGTATTACTTCGATTCCCATATAATAAGAAAGAGACCCAAGGTCACTCATTTCAAATTGACTTTGCATTTGGGCTTTAAACTTCACTATAGCAGCAACATTTGTTCCTGTCACTATCACATCATCCACGTAAACTCCAACAATCACAGTCTCTTCATTTAAATGTTTTGAATACACTGCATGCATGTTCATGTGGGCAGCGATTAAAACCAAGATCTTTTAAACTTTTATCCAGCCGTGTATTCCAAGCTCTCGGGGCTTGACGAAGCCCGTAAAGTGCCTTAAACATCCTATACACCTTCAAAGGCTGATCTTTTTTCACAAACCCATCAGGTTGGGATACATAGACTTCTTCTTCGAGCTCTCCATTCAGAACCGCAGATTTCAGGCCGAGATGGTGTACTTCCCACCTCTTCGTTGCTGCTATGGCTAGTAACAACCGGATTGTCTCCATTCGAGCGACGGGTGCGAACACTTCCTTGAAATCTTTACCTTGCTTCTGAACGTAGCCTTTCGCGACAAGCCGAGACTTGTATTTGATCACATGATGTAGGCCCAAGTATAGAGGATCGGGCCATTATGTTTCTAGAGGCCCAAGATAGGGCCCGTAATAAAAGGGGCTAAACGAAAACGGCCCTAACTTTTGACTCGGGTCTCCGTTTGGGGCGAATCAGGTGTCCAGACGACCCGTTGGCTCGAGCTCCACGCAGTGACAAATTCGAAGGCGGTTTGCCCAACCGTTCGGCCCAAATTCGACCCGGAATGAGAGTTACGGGCCTTTTTATGAATTTTATCGGTTATTTGAGTTTTTATTTTTGTTTCCTGGGTCGACCCGCTGGGTTATTTGACCCGTTTTAAGTTTCCTGTTTCTTTTTAAGGTGTGTTGAACTTATGTATGAGGACAGTTTATGCTTTAAGAAAATTTCTCTCTTTTCCAAATTTCCGAGTTCAAAATCGGTTGTTTGTAGCCTAATCGTTTGGTATTCTCAGAATCAACAAACTTTTAGTAGAGATTGTTCTGGAATTCTTTAAATCAACAGAATAATCTATATTTCCATTTGCTACGCTGCATCATCACATCACCCTTTGAATTTCTCTTTAGCTTGTACACCCACTTCAACCCAATAGGTACATGCCCTGTTGGAGTCGGTGAGTTTCCAAGTCTGATTTCTTTCGATCGAGTCCAGCTCCATTTTCATAGCTAGCTGCCATTCTTCATCCTTTTCGGCTTGAGCATAGTTAGCTGGTTCATCTTCATCGATGAAGTACAACTGATCATCATCAAGTTCCACCCTCTTAGCTCGCGAATAAATATCAGTGAGCGGTCGATAACCTTTTGGACCACAACTACTCGAGTCGTTGGCTTGGGAATCGACATTAGACATACGAGCACTGCCTCCTTCACTTGGGTTTACATTACCCAAGTCGGGGAACTCAAAACTCTCCTGTAAAGCATCAACAGAATGAGTATGTGAGGTGTTTAGGTACCTGATGCATCGACGTGCGATTGCGTCTTGTGGTCGTCACTTGAGCACTCTGTTTCAAATATTTTAAATGATGTGACCTGCGACGACTTATTACTGTTAGCTTCATCTGACCAAGGCCAACTTCTCCCCTCTTCAAATTTTACATCTTTGCTAATGTGCAGCTTATCCGTTTTAGGATCATACAAGCGACATGCTTTTGTACCCGGTTCTGTAGGTCCCGAGAGGTTCCCAAAGTATATAGTTATAAGCTGTAGAGGGGGGGTGAATACAGCAATTTAAAAACTAGACACTCTTTTCTCAATGTTTGTATGTATTATCAACAATTTGTTAATTACAAACAAGCTTGAATGCGGAATAGTTCAAGCTGAGATGACAGATACAACAGTATGCTTACTAGTCTAAGACAGACTCAAACTAGTATACAATGAATACACTCACTAAGAAGCACTCACTGTGTTTACAAGACTTAAAGGAACGGCTTATGTAAAACAGCTTATACACACAGATGCTGGTTTACACAGAAGGTTTGCATGCATGAAAATCACACTTGCACGTTCACTCTTGGGTTTCAGCACTTAGCTTTCTTCACACTTCTTTCTGTCCTTAGAAGCTTCCTTTTATACTCACTTAGAGGATCTAAGAGAAACATCTTCATTGGACGGAATGAAAAAGGAGAAGTCTTGTTGAAAAGACAACATAACCTTTTCTGCACTTTCTGAAAAGCAGACTTGTCTTCACATGTGCAGAACTTTTGTCTTTTTACTTTGTCTACTGTTGCATTGCCTTTAACTAATTTAGGAATGTCAACTTTGCGTCTTTCTTCCTTGTAAAGGCCTATTTTGATATAAGAAAAAGGTCAGTCACCCTTTTTCAAATAACCTTTTGTCTTCATGTTACAGAACAGCTTGGGCAGGCTGAGCAGTTCTGTTTTCCACTTTGTCTTCGACTTTGTAAACTGATCTTGTAGTCAAAAACAATACATGATGACTTGGAAACAAATTCCATAAAGTGTTTAGCCTGTTCACAAAGAACAGGTTCTGTTCACAAAGAACAGAACACTTTAAAATTGCCCAAGCTGCTCAACAGTGTAGAGCAGCGTAGACAGTTTATGTCCAGTCTGTTCAGTAGACAGAGCAGCTTGGACAAACTGTCTTAGTTGCAACACATGCAACATATAGAACAGCTTTAGACTGATATTGCAAATCATTTTCAGGTTTCAATAAGACATATAACAGGCCTTAAATTCAACCTTCAAATGCATCAACAGGTTTGATTATAAATCTCCCCCTCAGATGTAGAACAGGTTTGACTGAGGCCTTTTTGTGCCTAACATGTATAAATTCGTTTTCATAAAGTTTTGACTCGTCGAGTCGAGCCCCTGTACACCCAAACACTTGATTTAAGCTCTATAATGCTACTATAAGATCATGTAATCATACTATACTTATATAACAATTAAATTGACATTAAACATTGCCCAAAAGCCTATAACTCAATAAGAGGCGTATCGGTGTCGATAAATTCGGAAACTGAAACCGAAAACGCTTATACATTTCAAATAACTTCTAAACCTTATGATATACTACTATAAGCTTATGAATGCTTTGAATATCACTATTTGATAGGTTTGGAGCTGAAGGGAGCCCGGTTATCTGTTCAGGGCGTTAAGTGGCTTATTGGCTGTATTGAGCATTAAAGACTATCTTTAGCCTATAATACTGTGAGTTCTAGTATTGATATATGTGTTGCATACGTAATTACATGTTTATTTTATTTATGACATTGTGCATATCTATGTAGCATCATCCTATTATATGATGCATTGCACTGGTTGACAATTTATTATCCTGTCGTAGTTGGCAGGTTATGGTATAGTTGGCAGTTTTGTTACTTGATCATGGTCTATGGCCAACATACCTTATTTGATACCTACAGTCACTTACATTGGCTTTCATGCTACACCTAATGATTATTCATTTCATGCTTCATATGATTATACTTGATTAACTCATTGTGAGCTATGCTCATTTCATTGGCCTCACTGGACGTCCAAGTTATCATTATTATTATCAAGCGCCTTACTACGTGTTTGTGTGTGTAAATTCCTACACCGCATAAGCTTACGGGTAGGTGGTCGGACTTCGGGCGCCGGTTAGAGTTTCACAGCTAGACATGGAAGCCGGTTAGTTGGCAACGACGGGTTAGTGGGTTATGCTCGCAACCTATGCAAATTAGTGGGCTATGCCCACACCATTTTTATTAAAAGATATTGCACTTGTCATTTCATAATCATTTTTAATATTAGTACATGTTGTATGTCTTGCACTCTATATCAATCTAGTAACTCACTTAGAAAATCTTATTTGCTAACCCTCACAATTGATGTATTACAGGAGGCATTAGTAAGGGAAGGAGATTACCGGGTTTGATCCCAATACTTAGTCAGACAGACTTGTAGTACATTTGGTAACGCTTCAGGTTTATGGTTGAAATTTTGGAGTAGATTACCCACCTAACTGGTAGACGTGCACTTATATGCACTTAATGTCTCTTGATTGATATCAATGATCGTAATTACTTAAAAGTATTCTCTAAATTCATCTTATGTTTCAAGTTATAGTTTATAATCAAACAGGGATTTGACTCCGTGTGAACAGGTCATGCCCGATTTTCTTTAAAAAACCTCATTAATGATCATATAACGTTGAGATGGGTGTTTCATATATAACACATAAATTAACATCCAATACTATGAAAAAGGCTATAAAAACTATCGAAAAACACAACGTGTTGCTGGAATCCGATAACTCAAATCGGGAACGCTTAAATACCTAAATTGACATCCAAACCTTATAATATGCTATAATAAGCTTATAAATACTTTAAATATCATTGTTTGAAAGTTTTGGGTCGTAAAGGAGTGTCGGTTGCCAAATTGAGAAGCTAAAGGCAAGAGTCGAGCTTTAAGAAGCTTTTGAAGGATATTGCTACATAAAGGCTACTTTTAGCCTATTTTGCAGTGAGTTTTAGTATTGATATGTGTGTTGCATACATATATACATGTTTACTTTTAATTATGACATTGTGCATAATCTTGGGCATCATCCTCTCATATGATGCATTGGACTGGCTGTCGATTAGTTATATGATCTTGGCCTATGGCCATGAAGCCTTATTTGACACCACCAGTTATACACATTGACATCATTATCATGCTTTGATCATTTTTTTTCCTACTTACCATGTTTATAGTTGTTTAAACCCATTGTTGAGATATGCTCTTTCATTTGGCCTCACTGACGTCCTTATTATTGTCAGGATCTAAAACTGAATAACCAAGACTAACTGATTTGAATTTCTCAGAGTATAAATCAATAATCTTGCTTTGAATCAAAGTTTAATCAAGAAGTTTGCGGAATAACACTTAATTATTTTAACAAAAACTTTCAGAAACAATAATGCATAAAACACAGGAAGTAATCAAGACTGTTTGTATTGCTGAATTCAATGATTACAATCACCTCTAATCTGTTTGATTAGACAAAGAACACAGACTGTTCTTAGGGTTTTACAACCTTAGAGGCTTATGAAAACTCTATCAATAAAGCAATTACAGACTCAAAATATGCAGAAAACTCCTATACAATAGAAAGACCTATTCTATGTATTTATATTGCTTCTTGATATGTTTCCTTGACGAATAATGACTTCTCTGATAGTAGATATGCTGGAATCTTCATGAAGATATCTTTTCCTGAAAATCAGCACTTTCTGTTTATGAAACTGTTGAGCAGCTTGAATCTCTTGACAGCATGAACTGAGCAGCTTGAGTTGTTTTACTCTGGCAGCTTGAACTTTTACACTGGCAGCTCGAGTTTCTTCAACTAGCAGCATGAACTTTGGATTTACATATAAAATCTACTAACAATCTGAGAAGTCTAACTAACAGTTTGAACACACTTAAACTATTTCCCAACAATTATTATTATTATTATATATTTAAACGCCATTCTGCGTGTTTGTGCATATAAATTTCTACTTCCGGAAGCTTACGGAGTAGGTGGCTAGACTTCGGGTGCCGGTTGGAGTTGTCTAGACTCGGTTCTAATCCGGGTTGGCAACGTGCGGGTTCTCGAGTCTCCATTGTGACATATGCGATAGTGGGTTTTATTCCCACAACATTTTATTAAGATATTGCAGATGTCTCTTTTTATAACTACTTTTATTACTGTTGCATGTTCTATGTTTTGCACGTCATATCGATCTAGTAACTCACATAGAAAATTTTATTTGCTAACCCCTCACATTTATTTATCTCAGGTGGTGTTAGTAAAGCAAGGAGATTGTCGGTTCTGGTCCTAAGGCTTAGTCGGACAGACTTTGAAGCCGTGACTTTTGGTAAAGTTAAATGCTAGTGTTTTGGGGAATTTGGGTAGATTGCCTACCAATGTATGATATGGTTGTGGAAATCCTAACTTTTTGATGATTGTTGATGTACCAAAATTTCAAGTAGCTTGTAATTATATATATAAATTGCTTCCGTTTACTTATACACCTATTGAATCAAGGAAATGGACTTCGTGCGAACAGGTCATGCCCGATTTTCTTTTAAACCATGTTAATCATGGTTAATCTAATGCAATTCCATTAATTATTATATTATGTTGAAATAGGTGTTTCAAATTGGCCAATAATTTTTATAGCACCCCCTTGCAAATCCTATTTCTTCAACATCCCCCAAGTTTTTACCCTTCACATTTTAACTATTATCTTTATATATGTATGCTTCAATTACTAGTACATTTAGCTTTAGGGACTCGTACATGATTGTATGGACTTCAATTTACAAGGGTTTAAAGCACATAGTGCAAGTGAGTGAAGCTTATGGCTAACAATCCTATGATAATCATAATAAAAATATTAAGTTGTAGTTCATTCGGAAATTTAATTATTACCTTAGTTATGAGGGTGTTACATTTACATATCATCTTTATAATGTTAGTTAAAACATGTGTATAAAAAAATGATTTTTAAAGGAGGTTAGTCATGGTGTGCTGCATAATGAGTGGTACACTCTCGATATAATATATACATATATATACATATATATATATATATATATATATATATATATATATATATATATATATATATATGTGTGTGTGTGTGTGTGTGTGTGTGTGTGTGTGTTTCATTTACTCTCTATATACACAAACACACATTTCTTTCATTTATCTCATATATATTCTCTCATTACTCGCTCTCTATATACACATAATTTAAAATAAAAAAATGTCTTCATCATCTTCATCTTCGGAGTCAATAGAATTTATCGCGAAAGAGGTTAACGTTTACTCACAAGCTGTTCGAGCTGTTTTAGAATTTGTAAAAAATGAAGAAACTGAAACTTCACATCCTGTAGAATCAAGAAAATATATACAAAGGGATCATGAATATGCACATGATCGTCTAATTAATGATTATTTCGCTGAGGATGCTCTTTTTCAATAGTATTATTTTCGTCGCCGTTTTAAATGCAAAAGTCGTTATTTATACGTATTATTGACGAATTGACGAGAGAGTGTCGGTACTTTGAACAGAAGATGGATGCCAGAGATACGGTCGGATTTTCTCCGATTTAAAAATTTACGACCGCTCTTCGTCAATTAGTATACGGTACGTCCGCCGATGGTTTGGACGAGAGTTTCAGAATGTCTTCTCGTGTGGCAATATAATGTCTTGATAAATTTTGTAAGTACATTCTATGAATTTATGGCCCTAAATATTTACGCAGATCTAACTATAATGATATACAATAATTATATCCTCATCATTCTAGCGTTCATAGCTTTCGTGGTATTCTTGGAAGTTTATATTGTCTCCATTGGAGTTGGGGAAATTGTCCTAATGTATACAAAGGTCAATACACCCGTAGTGATCATGGTCACCTAACAGTCATACTTGAAATGGTGGCGTCACAAAATCTTTGGGTTTGGAATGCCTTCTTTGGTGTCTCGGGGTCAAATAATGATATAAATGTGTTGAATATGTCACCACTGTTCAACAAAATATATATGATGGCACGACACCCGAATGTCCATTTGAAATACGTGGCTCTACATACATGTAAGCCCCGACCTTACGGAGGAGTCTTAATGACAAGGTCCCAAGTAGCAACACAGTATCAATCACAACTAAAATAGATTATAATAAAGTGTGGGATTTAAATATTACAGAAGTTAGGATCGGCTTACAACAAGTTTAAAGCTATAGTATGAAAGGGCACAATGACATTAATCTAGTACATAACCACAATGCAAAGCATTGCTTCTACCCAAACCACCATTATAATCTTCTTCACACAGTACCAATTGCAGATCCAGTAGTGGTCTAGTGACTTCAAATTTGGGCTTGCAGTACTTAAGGACTTGGTTTGGCTAGACTTTTTCCTTTGTCTTTTCCTCTAAAATATTTAACAACAACTATAAGCGTTGGGCTTACTGAGTTTATAGATTTAACTGTTAACATGCAATGACATTTAAAGCGGAGCCTTAAGACTTTAGACTTTATACTTTAAGCGTGATTTTGACTTAGTTGTCACTATCAACCAGACATTGTGAGACATAAGACTATAAGACCTGATGATGTCAATTCCCACGCACACGCTTTACTATGTGGGGATCAACCACGTACTGGGCTAGCTACCAGTAAGACAACATGGCAGACATCAGAGTAGACATAGTCATAGACAAACATAAACAAGTCAGACATGAATTAAGTAAGAACATATGTAACATCCGGCATTAAACCAGGTTAGCAACTATGACCTAATCAGTGTTTAATAGCCAATTATAACCTAATCAGTGGCCATTAGCAATTAATCAAGGTGATTAACAATGTTTATAAACAAATTCAACTCAATTAGAATCAATTTCACCGGTGCGATGAATCGGCAAATCAATTAATCCGATCAATTTGCGATATGATGGATTAATTCAACTAAGTAGATAATTAATGATTAGTGACACTAATCATACACTAATACACTTACTTAACATTAATTATGCAAGACTAAAACAATTCATTAAAACAATGCATCGAAAAGTATTTATGAATTTACAAGAAAAGGGAAATACAAGAATTCAATTTATAAATACTTTTAAAAAAAATGTAAAATACTCCATAGATACCATCATATGGCGGGTCTTTAGGCTAGTACATGTGTAGATTTGATTTCAATTTTTTTATTCCAAGCCTCCATAACCCATCAAAATCATACCTTCTTCATCTTACTCTTTCACTTCAACCAAATCCACACACAACCTCCATTTGATGATCACTTTTTTCCCTATAAATAAGAGTTCATCTTTCATTTGTTATCACACCTTCAAAACACAAGAAAACTCTCTCTCACTCTCTATAAAAATCGGCCACAAGGCCTTGTGCAAAAACCAAAATTTCAATTTTGGTGTTCTTCAAATATTTCAAGGTATTCTTTGTGCAACTCTTTCAAGATCAATTCTTCTACTCATTTTCATTCTCCTAACACTTCAAAGTAAGTAAATTCTAACTTATTTCATCTTATATTTATGCATAATATATATAATCACCAACAACAACAAGTTTCATAAAAGCTCAAGTTTATAAATTTCTAGTTTTGTTTTTAAGTTTTTTTCTTCAAATGTGTTTATAAATATATAAACACATCATATAAGTGTAAATATTCAGAAAACAAGTGATGTATATGAGTTTTATAACTTTTATACAAGTAGTCTTTGAATAAACGACAAGAATCACTAGTTATTTCAAGTTTATAAACTGCGGATTTTCGGCAGAAAATTTATATCGACTTTGAAAAGTCATAACTAATTCATAACTTAACGAATTGAGTTGATTCTTGTCTCAAAAGTTAGATCTATGTCTTAACTATAGATCTGGAAGTTTTCATAATTTATTTTGGAGTGTAAGACCTCCAGAAATTATTTTGGAAACCGAAAGTTTGACAGCTCTAAAATGGCCAACATAGGGTTTTTAACGAGCTTTTTCACCAACCTAAACATCTCAAAAAATGACCGTTCTTGATTCTAAAAATCCTTTGTATATAGTAGTTTAATGTCCTAGAGAACCAAATCCTAAAACATTTTGGAGCTTGGTCAAAAACAGCCTCAAAGTAGGCCGAAAAACCTCCGAAAAAGCTGGAAAATTATATTTATATACATATATATATATATATATATATATATATATATATATATATATATATATATATATATATATATATATATATATATATATATATATATATATATATATATATATATATATATATAAACTTGACGTTTTAAGCGGGTTTCATTTTAAACTTGTAATGTTGGGTGATTTAAGACATAAAAACCTATAAATATATATATATATATATATAAACTTGACGTTTTAAGTCACTATTATCATTTAGGACTCGATTAATCTCGCTCGGTGCATCATCCATCCATTTATGCTAAAAAGCATATTACGCTCGTTTGTACCATCACACTCTCGGTGAGTCTTCATAGCCCCTATTTTCACTATTTATTGGGGTGGAAATACATGCACTGTTTTTATATGGACATCAAAACTGTTTATTTCTTATATGTATTACATGTTTGGATCCATCAGCCCTCAAATCATGAACCGTTAATTGCATTTATTTGCAAGCGCGAATATATTGTGGATAGATCTATTGGGAGTCATGTCCCCCATTCGGGTTAGTTCGGGTCGGCTAACAGCGAGTGCATATATATTCAACACACGGTATTACGTATGGGAATACTTCACATGGCAAACTCATCTTTAATTAAGCTTCGGTTGCATGATGGTTTATGTAATACATACACGGAATTTATGATTTTATAAATTCAACTCATCTGATAATGTCCATACAACTGGTCTTTTCGCGTAAACCTATGAGCTCACCAACAATTTGTTGACGTATTTTAGCATGTATTTTCAGGTGTTTGAGACATGCACATTTATCAGAAATATTCCAAGGTTTCCGTTCATTTTGGAGTCGCATCATTTTCAAACTCGGAGATTTACTTGCATCTTTCTTGATAAACTAAATGGTGTATTTAAAATTTTAGTATTTTAAGAGCTACTTACGTTGTATTTTGGTATGTAAAACAATTTTATATTTAAAGTTAAATCAATGTATTTTTTAAAACGTCCATATAGTGGTCGTTCATTATGATTATGGTTACGCTTCCGCGACGTCACGCTTCGTTGCCAACCGGGGTAACGGGGTGTGACAACATATGAGAGTATTAATAAGAAGGCAGATGACTGAAAGTATACAAAGTAATGAACCAAGATAGCAATATCAATATATATATATATATATATATATATATATATATATATATATATATATATATATATATATATATATATATATATATATATAGATATATATATATATATCAAATGTTGATTTCAACTATAAAGACATGTGTGTTGGATGATATATCGAAAGCTACCATGATCCATAGGGCATCACCGTACCAAGGTGTGCACAAGTCACATTCTAGTTGAGCATATAAGACTGTCAAATAAAGCTAGAACAAGAATATGTCTCACATGAAGACAAACATGTATACGGTTATATCTATAACTCACTGTTACCGTTTTAAGGCTTGGTTGTTGACTTTGACTGTGGTAAGCGAATTACTCCACCACCCGAGTTATCTCAGGATTTAGCTTTAGATTTTAGTTTTGGCTTTACTGACTTTGGCTGAACTTTACTGGCTTGGATTTATTGACTTTGGCTTTATAACTTAGTTCAAATTTAGTTGAACCTGTTCAGTAGTTTGCAGTCACATTAACATAAGCTTTCATAGCTTTACACATTACATTTGTGTATTTTTTTTGTATTCTTTGACTTTCGGTAGCTTATGTTTAAGACTTATTTCATTGACTGGGCTTATCATGTCATTTGGTTTTATTGAATCATAGTTAGACTTATGGCTTAGTCCTGACATGATTTAATGACTTTATATGCTTTCATGAACATGTGTGACATATTAAGTTCATTCTTTGACTTTATTTTCAATTTAAACTTACATGAATGCATGTAATGACATATTATGCATAAACATGTTCCTTATCACTTTACATAAGTGATTCATATGACTTACATTGACAATTAGGCACATTAGCCTACGACATAAGCTTTTAGGCCTAAAGGCCATGTTTAAGGCGAAGAACCAAGGCTTTGAGCCTATGTTCAATTCCCTAGACATTTCAATGCTTAATTAGATTTTTATATGACTTACATATTGCTTATAATGTCATAATTTCATCATGCTTTCAAATGAATAATTCATATTACGTCACACATATGATCTTTCATCATTTCATGTATTTGCTATGCATGCATGTATATAACTGGAATAATCATACAACTAGCTTAATCATGTTCATGCCATTTAATGTATAAAATATGATTATGACATCACCTTCACGCTTCATTACTTGTGATTTATGTTTTAAAACATGCTTATGAATGTCATTACATCATAGTACATTCACTTGAAGGTTTAGACAATTAACTTACACATATACTTGACACTTTTATGTATGTAAATGATCATGAAGTTCACCCAAATGTTCTATTATGTTTCTACAATTATAAGCAACATATACATCACACATCACTCATATGTATGTCTTTACATCAATAAGCTTTCAATTAACTTATTTAAACTATGCCACACACTCACTTGCTTTCATGTTATCCAAATAAATTGCTATGTATTTATAAGCTTAAACCACTTATAAGATCATTTATATTTACTGCTTTCGTAGAACATAAGTAAATTATCCCATTGTACACACACAACAAACTTATAATTGTTGTTGTTTGATATCCTTCAAATAGTCAAGTCCGAGACTTGGCTCTTGCCAAAGTCTCGGAGGTTTTCATGCAATACATACGACACTTGTAAGATTACAGTACATATGCATGAACTAGGAATGTTGTTCAGTCCAAGATTTTGCTCCTTACTGGGTCTCGGAATTCACATTCACCTTCACCACTTCACAAACACTCAGAGACTTGGGAAGTTAGCTTATTTGGCATTACTGCCGATTCTTATTACAACACTCCGAGACTCTAAAAGTCTTGGAGTTCCCCATGTTCTCACCACATTCACACACTAATACTTAGATTATATAGATGTTGAGGGGCTGCTGATCACCAATACACTTAGATTTTTTTATGGAATGATTGAGGTTGCTGAGACCAGTCCAAGACTTGGCCCTTTGGCTGAGTCTCGGAGTCTTTTAATCCATGCAAACACTAAGTATAAACCACATAACACACACAACACATACTCTTTCTGTTTTTGATCATATTCCAATAACAAATTATGATTAAGTGCGATTTAATGCACAGAATGATCAACAAACATCCAAGAATGGAATAGAACCAAGACCGAAGGCCAATTTTCCTTCTTGGTCATAGCACTTTCGGTCAAAAATAGAAACAATGACAGCACCAATAAATCTCTGAGTTTTTTTCAAAATGGAATTAAGCCTTCAAATTGTTAATAGATGCAACTAAACACATAATAATAACATGCATGCTTTTTATTTCAATTCTCTAATGCTAAACTAACTTTGATTTTGTGATTTGAAGAAGGTTTGAAGCATATATAATATTCCCAGAAGCCGTAGCATACATACATAAATACATATATATATATATATATATATATATATATATATATATATATATATATATATATATATATATATATATATATATATATATATATATATATATATATATATATATAAGTATTTGAGTTGTAAAAACTTTGAAATTTACCTTGAATCCTTGACTTGATTTTGAGTTTGTTTGCAAGTTTTTGTGATGAACTAGATGAAGAAGCCGTAGGTTTTAAGAGAGGGAGAGAGAGAGAGAGAGAGTTGAGAGGTTTGGATTTCTTTTGCAAATGATAAATGAGCAGGCAAACATTTAGGGGTTTTATTTTATCACAACTCTACTTTTTCACAATTTGGCACCATAGTTGTATTTGTTTCATTTCTTTTCATTTTTTAAAACTTATTCATCACAAATAATATATAACATATATTTAGCTTAACTATAACTTTTATTAACTTAAATAAAGATTACATAGAAAATAATGTAATTAAAATTACATTATAGGAAATTACAAGTAATTAAAGTTAGGTTTTAAATTATTAATTAACGCAAACTTGATAATTGAAGCTAATTAAGTTCGGTTTGTTACTGTAAAAGTATGAGTACTATCTTGTTGATATGATATACCTTGAGTCCTTGACTGGGCCACATTCGTGAAATCATTTTCGACTCCAGTTGATGCTAAATGAAAAAGATTTAAAATGGCCCAAGAAAGTGCTAGAAAAGATGTGGAACGAGCGTTCGGTATTCTTAAAAAGCGTTGGCAAGTATTAAAGCATCCGACACCTTTTTATAATGTGGAGAAAATGACAAAAATAATGTATACATGTATCATATTGCATAACATGATTATAGAAGATGAAGGTAATGCAATATGTCAATATGATGAAAATGAAGTCACTCCAACAATAGTAGCAGCAAAGATCGATAATAGTGCGTACATGTCGAGACATTCGGAGATACGTAAAACTGAAGTGCATCATAATTTTCGCGCCGACTTGGTTGAATATATTTGGGGGTTCAAAACATTGATCTCAACATTGATCCGGTTGATGATTTTGAAAATGAATATTCGGACCAAGACTTCGCGTAGTTTAGTTTTCATTGTAATGTTTAATTTGAATGTTTTTATTTTTAAGTAGAATATTTTAATTTTTAATTTTATATTTAGTTTTATATTATTAATTTAATGTTATTTTTATTTCACTGTTTTATTTTAAGTTTAAAATGAAAATAAAAAAAATGAATGACATCGACGCCTTCAAAATGGCAAAAGATGTCAAAGTTGACGTGACGGTGACATGACTACAGTTTTGTTTGGCATCATCTCCAATGACTCCATGTAGCCTTATTATGTTAGTCATCGGATATTTTCAGTCTTGTTAGTTGTTAGGCCTTGCAGTATACTAAAGCTGCTAAGGCCGGCGGCATTGCCAGGGGGGATTTCCCTGGCGGGAACACCGCCCCTCCAACATGCGGCCTTGTTGCTTTTTCCTCGCAGAATTACTCCTTTCCCGGTTGACTTCTTTCTCTCTCTACCTCTTCTCTTTCTCTCTCTAAAAATTAATGAGTAAATTAGTATTGAGATAAAAATTTGAGAATTGTAAGTATTTCCAAAGTTTTAATATGGAAATGGTAGAGAGTGAAAAACTGATATGACGCTAAGGTGTTCGAAATTGTGGATTTCAAACTGGTGGGTATACCACCACTCTTAAACAGCATTTTTGTTTGATACTTTGATTTGGAATCTACCTATATATATTCATAAAACAAAATAACTATTGTCACGTGTTGCTTCCATTACTCTCCAAGATATCATTTTCCCACCCATTTTTCTTAATATAACTTTCTGAGTTAACTCATCTAATTTATTTTAGAAAACTTAAAATATTAAAGGAAAACTTATATAATAATTGATTTTAGAGTTAATTACAAAAATGGTCCCTGTGGCTTGTCCTAAAATTTGGATTTGGTCCCTAGACTTTCAATTTTGCAGAATCAGTCCTTATTTTCATAGTTTGTTTGCAATTTTGGTCCCTCAACCTATTAACTTTTCTAATATGACCAAATTACCCTTATTTTGATGCAAACTATAGGGACCATTTCTACAATTAATTTTTAACTCCTTCTTATTCTTAATTAAATAAATTATTCTTTAGCGTTATTTAAATTTAATAAACTATAAAAAATAGAAAAGAATTATTTAATTACTTATAATGGTTCATAAATGATTTAGATATTTTTAGTCTTAATTAATTTTAATTTACTATAATCAAAATGTAAACCAATCAAAATTTATAATCGAAAAAATCATTTATGGTTAAAAATTATTTTTTAAAGGCTTCATAAATAAGAAATTTTTTCTCTATAATTATTTATAATGGTTCATACATTTATAATAAAAAAAATATTTATGTTGATCAAACCACAAAGACCATTTATGTAATTGCCTCTACTTTATTTTTAGTGTTAGTTAACTTTAATAAAATTATAAAAAAAATTTATTTATGAGCCAACAGTTTAGTTAAAGTTAAAAATATTAAAGAACTTAAATAAATAAAAATTTAACGTTTAATTTGACCGAGTTAAACAAAACTTCCAAATTGTCTAAGACAACTCAAATTTTTTAATTTAACGTATCAATTTTTTTATCATTTTAATTTTTAATTGCACCAAAAACAATTTAAAATTTTAGGTCCATATAACATCTTTGAGATTCATGATTAACAACTTTAATCATCAAACTTTGGTTTGTCAGATCTTTACATAAAAATCGAGAAATATAAATAGGTTTTTAATCTTTTTTCGTCTTTTAATTTGACTTTTCATTTTAATCTGATTAAATCGACACCTTAAAATTTTAAACCATTTAGATTTATCATTTTACCATTATCACCTTGCTTTGATACAAAGGTTAACGGATTATAAAATAGAATCTTTGGCCGATTTTATTTAAGAATAAAGTAAAATATATTTGACCAACTAACATATTTTTATTATAAATTTATGAACAAACATAAATAATTATAGAGTCAAATATTTTTATAATATTTTATATACGAAACCTCTAGAAAATAGTTTCTAAACATAAATGATTTTTTCGATTATAAATTTTGATTGGTTTACAATTTGATTATAGTAAATTAAAATTAATTAAGACTAAATAAATTTAAATCATTTATGAACCAACATAAATAATTAAATAATTTTTTTTCTATTTTTTATAGTTTATTAAATTTAAGAAACACTAAAAAATAAATTATTTAATTAAGAATAAAAAAGAGTTAAAAAAATTAATTGTAGAAATGGTCCCTATAGTTTGCATCAAAATAAGGGTAATTTGGTCATATTAGAAAAGTTAATAGGTTGAGGGACAAAAATTGCAAACAAACTATAAAAATATGGACCGTATCTGCAAAATTGAAAGTTCAGAGATCAAATCCAAATTTTAGGACAAACCACAGGGACCATTTTTGTGATTAACTCTTGATTTTAAATACTTCCTAATTTAAACTCTAATTTTACCTAAAATATTTATCTAGAATGAATAATTGTTTTAATAATTTTCCGTTTTTTAAAATTCTATATATAATATTTACCAGGAGAATTTTTCTTATTTATAGACAGTTCATAACAATAGTGTTTACTGTTCTAACACCCCTCCCGATCCCGGAAATGTCACGTCAACACAAGATCATAAGTGGCAATAACTCAGAAAATCTATAACACACGTGTCATAGGATAATGCCGATCACGGATAATTTAAAACTTTAAACACAGAGGTTAATCACAGTATTACAATCCGGTACATTTGCAAACCCATATTAAACTAACATAATATCCCAAACAACTGCCACATGTAGTTCTAAACAAAACACGGAACAATTACAGGTCTTCAAGTCAATCCCAGCTCTATCTCGGCGACTGCTGCTGAGATCCCTTCTGACCCCCTGAACATGTTAGACTCGAAGACGTGAGCCATAATGCCCGTAAGAATGCGAGGGTTAGACACTGCACATAAACACATAACACATAGCACACACTGTCCCTATCCCTGTTGCCCAACACGCATCTCAGGTATAATACAGAAGTATGAGATCTGAACCCAGCACTATCCCTGGGGGACCCTTCCCCGGCTAACACACTGCACACAGCAGTGACTAGAAATAACCTTGTAGCACAGGAGCAACCCGGCTACAGGCCCTGCCGTATATATACGCCCCGAGGACTGTTAGGGACAGTCAACCCGCGCGACCCCTTATCGCGACTCACTGTCCGTATGGAACTCATCACGGACCCCTAGAATAGATCTCAAATCTCATACATAACACGTATAAAGGATAGAAATATACCTGAGGTTCACGTCCCTCTCTCATATATATAACACGCACAAATAATAGCGACACCGCTAAATACTGTAAAAGAAGCGCGCGTTTAGAAAAGATATCGAGTACTCACCTGACTGGTTCACAGAACTTTGGCCTTCCTGATTAAACCCGGCTCGCTGCCCGCTCGTTCCTGAAATCACACGGATCCCAAATGGTTAATCTCAATTCCAGGTGACCCATAAGCCCGATTTAGATTAAACCCAAAACCGACTCGAACCCCATGCGACAATCAATCCCAATCGTATCCCGAGACCCAAACAAAACCCGACCCGAAATCCCAACGAACCCTAAAATTCAGACAAAACCTGACTCGAAACATTCCCGAAGGAACCCGACTCAATATCGACCCAAAACCCCTTAATGAAACCCAACTGGAATTGCCCAGCAGGCCACTGCTCGCGCCGCTAGGCCTCTGGTGGTCGCGCCGCGACAGTGCGGTGGTCTGCACCCCTGACCTGCGATTTCAGCTTTGTCCAGGAGTTAAAACTCCCATCTAAACCGAATTTCAACCACAATCAAACACATAAAGCAGTTCATATCAACCCCTTTTACACGCTTTTGAGCTTAGCTTCAATAATCAACAACACATGTCACAAGGTTAGAGCTCAACACATAGATTCTTACCTCAATATCCTCAAGAACACTAAGAAGGGAGAAGATGATTAGCTTGAATCTAAGCTTTCCCAACCAACTCTAGAGCTTGGTGACGATTTTTGGCCTCTAAGCTCTCACAATTACAGACACATACACTTTAGGGTTCATCTCAAAATGAAGAAAGGAGAAAGGAAAGGCACGTACATATACTCTTCTATTGTTGGCCGGTCCTGAACCCATTAACCCGAACCCGATATCGATTTTTCAATATAAATACCTTTTAACCCATTTAATCCCGTGATACCAAAAATATAATCCATCCGCTAAAATTATAACCCAGAGACACGCAAGCCCAATCCTGACACGTATCAATCCACGAAACGGGATATAATTGGACCAACCCAATATTAATAAGATAATTATCCACTAAAATAATTACACGTACCAGGTCCAAAAGACGGATGTTACAAATCTTCCACCTTAAAGAGATTCTGTCCCGGATGTCTCTAATGAACGAGTACCAAGGCAATCTCTTTATTTCTCAGCTTCTTGATCTTTCTGTCGGTGATGGCCTCGGGCTGCTCCACATATCGCAGCTAATCATCGACTGTAATCTCGGATAACGGCACGTACTGATCATCTTTGGCCAGACATTTCCGGGGATGACTCACGTGAAAGGTATCGTGCACGCCGGCTACTCTGGAGGCAATCACAGTCGATAAGCCTGATCCCGGACTCTGTCAACGATCTCGAAAGGCTCGATATACCGCAGACTCAGCTTCCCACGTTGTCTGAACCGGATGACCCCTTTCCATGGCGACACTTTAAGCAAAACCCGATCCCCAACCCGAAACTCTAACTAAACGGTGATCGGCGTAGCTTTTCTAACGGTTTTGGGCGACCCTCATATGCTCCCGAATTACGGCCACCTTATCACTAGTCTCCTGAAGCAGCTCTGGCCCACTAATAGGTCGCTCACTGACCTCGCCCTAACACACTGGGGTCAGGCACTTACGCCCATACAGTGCCTCAAACGGAGCCATCTTAATCGTGGCGTGATAGCTGTTATTATACGCGAACTCGACCAATGGCAAATGGACGTCCCAACTACCACTTAAGTCGATCGCACACACTCGCAACATATCCTCGAGGGTCTGATTGGTGCACTCGGTCTTCCCGTCAGTCTGCAGTCTGTGCGTCGTGCTAAGCTGAACCCTGATACTCAATTCCCGCTAGAAACTCTGCCAGAATCGAGACGTAAACCGCGTATCTCTGTCCGAAGTAACCGACATCGAAATCCCATGCCATGATACCACCTCATTAATATACAATCTCGCTAACTGGTCCATGGAGATAGTACCCCGAACGGCTAAGAAATGTGTACTCTTCGTTAGTCGATCCACTATTACCCAGATCATATCGTTCCCGCGGACCGTGCGTGGAAGTCTCACGATGAAATCCATCGTAATCTGGTACCACTTCCACTCGGGGATCTCTAACGGCTGTAGATGATCGTGCGGCTTCTGATGCTCTGCCTTGACCCTCAGACAGGTCATTCACTGCTCTACATATCGGCCCACATCCCTTTTCATTCCCGGCCACCAGTAGAAGTCACGGAGATCATGGTACATCTTAGTAATTCCTGGACGAACAGATAGCCTAGATCTGTGCGACTCATCAAGAATCAACTACCGCAGATTCTCAACCCTTGGAACCCAGACCCTATCATCAAACACGTGCAACCCTCGATCATCCCTGATCAACGTCTCAAGCTGCCCAGTTAGACGTTCCCGTTTCACATTATCCCTTCGCAGGCCCTCCTGTTGCGCTAATCTCAGACTGTCCGTCAATGTCGAGGTAATATCAAGCCTCGAATCCCTGGAAACCACAGTCTGGCCGCATGCCCTACGGCTCAGCGCGTCAGCTACCACATTAGCTCGACCCGGGTGGTACTGAATCTCACAATCGTAGTCTTTAAGCAACTCAAGGCTACGGCACTGTCGCATGTTCAAATCCTTCTGGCTGAAAAGATATGAAGGCTCTTATGGTCGGTATACAAAATAAACCGAGACACATACAGAAAATGTCGCTAAATCTTCAACGCGAACACGATGGCGTCTAACTCCAGGTCATGCACAGTATGGTTCTCCTCATTAGTCTTTAGCTGACGCGAAGCATACGCAATCACTTTCCCCCGCTACATCAAAACACAACCTAACCCGGATCCTGAAGCATCACAATAGACCACGAAGTCCTCGGTACCCTCTGGCAAAGCCAACACTGGAGCCTGACACAACCGGGTCTTCAGCTCTCTAAATGCACACTCCTGATCCTCGGACCACTCAAACGGTAAGAACTGTTGTGTCAATCTCGTCAACGGCAAGGCAATCCTCGAAAAGTCCTGGATAACACGCCTGTAGTACCCGGCGAGACCCAGAAAACTGCGAATCTCTGGCACTGACTTCAGAGGGTCCCAGCTCATCATTGCCCTAATCTTGGCAGGATCCACTTTAATTTCCTCAGCACTGACCACATGTCCCTAAAACTACACCTCACGCAACCAAAACTTACATTTGGAGAACTTCGCGTACAATTTCTCCCCGCGCAGCACAGTCAAAACCTCTCAAAGGTGCTACTCGTGTCCCGCACTCCTAAAGTAAATCAGGATGTCATCGATGAAAACGATCACGAATCTATCTAACATAGTTCTACACACCCTGTTCATCAATTCCATGAAAGCCGCGGGTGCGTTAGTCAATCTGAATGGCATTACAAGGAACTCGTAGTGCCCATAACGAGCCCGAAACGCTGTCTTCGACACATCCTCGTCCCTAAACCTCAGTTGATGATATCCGAATCGCAAGTCAATCTTGGAGAAGAAGCTCGATTCCTCGAGCTGATCAAACAAATCGTCGATACGTGGAAGCGGTTAACAGTTCTTCACCGTCACTTTGTTCAACTCCCTGTAGTCGATACACATTCGCATACTGCCGTCCTTCTTTTTCACAAACAACACCGGAGCTCCCCACAGTGACGAACTCGGACGGATGAATCCACGATCTAAAAGCTCCTGAAACTGAGACCTCAACTCGCGCATCTCTGTCGGTGCCAGCCTATAAGGCGTCTTAGCAATCGGCACCGCCCCAGGAACAAGATCTATGCGAAATTCCACTTGGCGATCTGGCGGTAACCCAGGCAACTCCTCTGGGAATACCTCAGGGATCTCACGAATCACAGGAATATCCTCTAAGTTCTTCTTTTCCTTCCTCGTGTCAACCACGTAAGCTAGGAAGGTCTCGCATCCCTTAGAGACATATCTCTGAGCCCTAGTCATAGACACAATTCCAATCTCGCCTTTACGACGTTCCCCGTATACAGTAACACTCTCACTGTCAGAAATGAGTATACAGATGATCTTCTTAGCACATAGAATATCAGCCCGTCTGGCAGTCAACCAGTCCATACCCATAATCACGTCAAAACTGCTAATCTCAATCGGCAGCAAGTCTATCTGAAACTGATGGGAGTCTATCTCTAAAACACAACCCCGATATACCCGACTCACTAACATGGTACTCCCATCAACCCTCTCGACAATCAAAGGAACAGATAGAGGAGAAGAAGACACACTAAAATATGCACAAAATGTAACAGATACGTAGGAGCGATCCGCCCCGGAATCAAACAAAACACGAGCTCGAAGTCCGTTCAGAATATACGTACCCGAAACGACGTCTGTGGCATCTCGTGCCTCCTCTGCAGTCGTCTGATATACCCGCCCTCGCCCCTCGGAATTGAATCATGACGACTAGAAGATGCTGGCTCGGCCCTGGCCCCACTCGAACTGGCCCCCTGAACTGCCGGTCCCGGCTCCGGACAGTCTCTAACTCGGTGCCCCGGCCTCCTACATCAGAAACATAATGGCTCGGGGATTGTACACATACACACGGCATGCCCTCGCAGACCACATCTAAAGCAACGAGGCTGATCTGACAAACACTGCTCCGAATGACGCCTGTGACACTTCGGGCACTCCCGATCCCCGTAAGAACTCTCAACTCGGCTACTGGACGCTTGGGACCCCTGTCCTACACTGCTCTGGCTCTGAGCCCCAGATCCCTGAATCTGGCCCTGTCTCCTGGACGTCCGATCTCTGCCTCTATCTCTGTCACGTCTCTGCCCAGAACCCTACCCTGAACCTTGCCCCGAAAACTGCCACTGGACTGGACGCTGATCACTAGGAGCGTCCCCAGAGGATCTCCACACACTCGATGGCTGCTCAGATGTCCCGGTACGCTGTCTCTGGGAAGATGGTTGGTCCTTCTGCTTAAGAATCTCCTACTCCCTCATGCGGGCCATCTCAAGGGCTCTGGAGAATGTAGGGGTATCATGCAGCCCCACAAACTCTCGGATATCTGATCGAAGACCATCCATAAAAGCATCAGCCTTTCGGCTCTCTGTGTCGACATGCTGAGGCGCAAACTGTGAATACTCGTTAAAATGGTCGACATACTGTTATACAGTCATACTACCCTACTACAGCTGCAAGAATCGGCACCCATTCTCTCTGCGCTCATCCCGAGGAATGTAGTGGAGCTCAAACACAGCTCGAAACTGCTCCCAAGTCATCGCATAAGCTGCAGACTGTCATCGACGACTCAATCGATTTCCACCACCGAGACGCTCCACCCCGTAACTGATAAGGTGCGTAACCAACCATATCTCTCGGGTCAACATGGGCTACCCGAAAGGGAGCCTCAATCTCACACTCCCAGGCGATAGCCGCCCACAGCTTACCATCACCCCAGAACTGCGGTGGGGCCCCTATCATAAAATCTTTGAAAGAACCACCCCGCTGAGAAGACGAAGAACCTCCACCTCCTGACTCAGTCCTAGTAGGATGAACAACCGGTCCCACACCCTGACCCTGCTCTTGCTCTCGCTGTTATCTATAAAACTCAGATAGAACCTCCATCAGCTCGGATTTCCGAATATACTCATCACCCGGCGACTTACCCCAGCCAGAACCCTCTCCCTGATCTCCCATAAGAATCTGCATAAAACAGAATGATTAATTACAAGGGATAATTCACCCAGCGTTATACACTAACCCAGGTCGATTAATCCACCAGTATAATCGCAAAAATGATCCCCTATGGATCGGAACAAGGTTTAAGTCAAGCATCCACTAATGATACTCAAGCTTCAAACCGCAAGATCTGATACCATCATGTAACACCCCTCCCGATCCCGGAAATGCCACGTCAACAAAATATCATAAGTGGCAATAACGCAGAAAACCCATAACACATGTGTCATAGGATAATGCAGATCACCGATAATTTAAAACTTTAAACATAGAGGTTAATCACAGTATTACAATCCGGTACATTCGCAAACCCATATTTAACTAACAAAATATCCCAAACAACTGCCACATGCAGTTCTAAAAAAACACGGAACAATTACAGGTCTTCAAGTCAATCCCAACTCTATCTCGGCGGCTGCTGCTGAGATCCCTTCTGACCCCCTGAACATGTTAGACTCGAAGACGTGAGCTATAAAGCCCGTGAGCTCGCGAGGGTTAGACACTGCACATAAACACAAAGCACACACTGTCCATGGACCTGTCCCTATTGCCCAACACGCATCTCAGGTATAATACAGAAGTATGAGATTTGAACCCAGCACTATCCCTGGGGGAACCCTTCCCCGGCTAACACACCGCACACAGCAGTGACTAGCAATAACCCTATAGCAAAGGAGCGACCCGGCTACAGGCCCTGCCGTATATATACGCCCCGAGGACTGTTAGAGACAGTCAACCCGCACGACCCCTTATCGCGATTCACTGTCTGTATGGAACTCATTACGGACCCCTGGAATAGATCTCATATCTCATACATAACACGTATAAAGGATAGAAATATACCTGAGGTTCACGTCTCTGTCTCATATATGTAACACGCACAAATAATAGCGACACCGCTAAATACTCAAAAGGAAGTGCGCGTTTAGAAAAGAACTCGAGTACTCACCTGACTGGTTCACGGAACTTTGGCCTCCCTGATCAAACCTGGTCGCTGCCCGCTCATTCCTGAAATCACACGGATCCCAGACGGTTAATCTCAATTCCAAGTGACCCATAAGCCCGATTTATATTAAACCCGAAACTGACTCAAACCCTACGCGACAATCAATCCCAATCGAATCCCGAGACCCAAACAAAACACGACCCGAAATCCCAACGAACCCCAAAATTTAGACAAAACTTGACTCGAAACATTCCCGAAGGAACCCGACTCAATATCGACCCAAAACCCCTTAATGAAACCCAAACTGGAATTGCCCAGCAGGCCACTGCTCGCGTCGCTAGGCCTCTGGTGGTCGCGCCGCGACACTGCGGTGGGTTGCACCCCTGACCTGCGATTTCAGCATGTCCAGGAGTTAAAACTCCCATCTAAACTGAATTCAACCACAATCAAACACATAAAGCAGTACATATCAACCCCTTTTACATGCTTTTGAGCTTAGCTTCAATAACCAACAACACATATCACAAGGTTAGAGCTCAACACATAAATTCTGACCTCAATATCCTCAAGAACACTAAGAAGGGAGAAGATGATTAGCTTGAATCCAAGCTTTCCCTACCAACTCTGGAGCTTGGTGATTATTTCTGGCCTCTAAGCTCTCACAATTACACACAAATACACTTTAGGGTTCTTCTCAAAATGAAGAAAGAAGAAAGGAAAGGCACATACATATACACCCATTTAATCTCGTGATCCCAAAAATATAATCAATCCGTTAGAATTATAACCCATAGACACGCAAGCCCAATCCCGACACGTATCAATCCACGAAACGGGATATAATTGGACCAACCCAATATTAATAAGATAATTATCCACTAAATAATTACGCGTACCAGGTCCAAAAGACGGATGTTACAACTGTTTACTTCCATCATGCATTTTCTTTTTCTTTTTTTTTTAGTATCAATTTAAGTGAAGGGTCAGGCAATAATGAGTTGTAGAGTGACACTTTGATATTTTCACTTTTGAGGGCCTCGTGTTTCACTTCATATTTTCGTAATCCTATGTATGTAAAAGTTAATTACAGAAATAATCATTGTGGTTTGTATCAAATTTTAGATTTGCTCTCTAAACTTTCAATTTTGCAAAATTTAACATTAAGGTTTACTTTCAAATTTAATATATTATCCAGTAACTTTAATTGAAATGCTCATTTTGTCTTTATTCACTATATATATAAAGATAAGTTAGTGGCCACACTGCAAATGCGTTCAAATAATTATATATATTATATATACATACAATTATTAACTCATATAAACCAATGACATTATGTATATACTTTACCAAATGATGTCATCCAATGACATTTTTTTATTTAGTTTTTAAATTTAAAATTTTCATAACAATATCATTTGTCATGCTTATTGAATTTTTATCGGATTTCCAATTTCAGCCTTCGATCCTGGTTCAGTTGTGTTTCATTGTTTGAATTGTTCGAAAATTATTTTTATTTGTTTGTTTTTATATGAAATATTGTTTATATGATTTTTTTTAGTTTTTTCCAAACTCCAAAGACAATTGTATGTACATAAAACAAATAATGTGAGACAAAAATTTATGTCGATGAAGGATGATCATGATTCATGAGTATATGAAATTTTTTTTACAGATACTGTATAAATATTTTTTTGATGCTTAATAATAATTATACAATTGTATTTCTATTTTTGTTATATATTGTGATCACGTGTTTTTTTGTACCAGATATTTTAAACAAAAAAATTTTTTAAGTTACTTTATACATAAAAAAACAAGTAAAATAGAAGATTTTGATGATTTTTATTCATTTTCATATTTTTTTAATTGGCATTGATATTTTGTTAATCTTTTTCAACATACTTGATTAACTAAGTGATATTTTTCTGATGAACAATTGTTTTGTTCACACAATTCATGATGGAAACATGTCATAAGTATAAAAAAGTCAGAAAATATTGATTGTCATGATTAACTAATTGATGTCAATCAATGAGATGTCTTATCATATAACTCTATATATATTATTATACAAATATTATGTGTGATACAACAAAATTTTTCTATAGTTTCACTTTTACACCAAATATTTGAAAGTAGCAAGATGCTTTCTTTTAATTTATATTTAAAAGATTAAATAATATAATTTGATTACATCATTGCACTATATATTTTGATTTTATCATTGCACTATTGTATATTATTAATCAAATTTTTAATTAGCAATACTTTTATTATTTATTTAATAAAATAGAAATAATAATAGAAATAATGCATGCATTGTGTGTTAAATTCTTTTTTCCATGATCATTTATTATGTGGTTTGAAACAAGATCAAACAATAAGATGGTTTTGATTTTTACACACATAATCAATCAGAAACATTGTAAAACAAGAAAATCCAATGGTGAACTTCCTTTGGAGGAAAGTATGGTGCGATGCAAAGCGGGAGATGGTTAGAATCAGTTTTCTCTCTTATGGATCCAGTGTTACGTGAAGATTCAATGTCAGAAAACAAAGTTATATTCAAAAGGGTTTTGATGGTGGTGGTATGAACACTTTTGAAATCGAACGTTGTATTCAAAGTCAATAACGCATAATTTCTAAAATTATAATATATTTAATAGAAATGACATAACATTTTGCTTCAAATATTAAATATGTATGTTAATATGTTTTTTTATATATTTTTATATTTTTGTATGACATTAAACTCCGCTGCGAAGCGCGGGCAAATTCCCTCGTTTAAACTAAAGGTTAAATGTTTAATAGTATATTAAATGTATCAATTTAAAATCCATTCTCATTCTAAAAATTTGTACATTAATATTTATTTTAAAATTATGTTAACAATCGTAATCTATTTAATTTTTCATTCATAATTCATTGAATCAAAAAAAATTTCTTATATATAAAAGCACGATTTTAAGCTATTTATCATTAAAAACACATCTAAATTTGAAAAGAGTAACACGATAATAATTTTCATAAAAGTAATACTTTCTAATATATTGTAAATATTGTTTTCAAATCTAAAAGCAAAAACATTACAAAATTGATTTAGTTTTATTGTAATATAATCAGTATTTCAAATATATATTCATATCTTCAATATATATTTATTATAATAAGAATAAAAAAAATTTCAAGTATAATTTTATATAATTATCTATGTCAGTTAATATCAAAATATTATTACTTTATTATTTTTATAATAATATTTTAAGTTATTATATATAAATATATGAATATTTTTTACACATGTCCCATGTATTACAAGGGCAATAATCTAGCATGTGAATATTTTAAGATAATTAGTTCATGGTTTAATATTGAAAAAATGGACAATCATTTCACATTTTACAATTAAATTACTAAATCATTTATTTGACTGATTAAGTATCTATATTGTTTACATGTTAATAAATTGTCTCACACACACACATACATACATATATACACACACACACACATATATATATATATACACACACCTCTGAATAAGATAAAAAAATATTAATAGACTTAAATAATTGTATTAAAAAAAACTGATGACTTAATAATAAAAATGCTAAAAGAGTAATGGTCTTTTTCAATACTAACCCATTTTTTTTTATCATGGATGTTAACACTAGATGCTAAAAAAATTTGGATCTGATGGGGAATCAAACATCCGAACCGTTTTTGACTGTGATTTCTCAATTTGAAAATATTTCAAAATTGAAAAATCAATTTGAGAAAAAGATTTTAAAAAAAAATTTTGACCTTTAGTTTAGCAAACTGATTTTTCTATAATTTTTTGTGAAATGAACTAGAAAAAACATTCACTTCGGTTTCAATAGATGGCAAATCGAAAGTAGTTTAACATTATACTTTTTATATTTTTGGTCATCAGTATTAGTATTCATCCTAATAATAATATGAAATTTTAACTAATTTATTAATTAACATCGTTTCTTCTAATCCAATACACATAAACCAATATTTTACAGTTTACATTGACAAAATATGCAAAATATTTAATGCTAATATTCTCATATACGACTTTTAAAGTTAGCTAGTCAAAATAACCCATGCGATGCACATGACTATTATTTTATTTTTGAGTTAAATATTGTATAATTCTTAAAAATTTATATTGTTTTGGGTCACTATATAAACTTTAGTTTGTACAACATATAGTACTTACACATAACATTTTAGAATTAGCAATTGGGTTTATTTTGAAAAAAAAAAACCAACATGTTTTCCAACTTTTTGCGGTTTAGTCCCTCAAAGTTATTTTTCCCATTAAAATTCTTATGTTTTTTTTGGTTTTATGAAAATCACCCATTACTACCAGTTACATGTCCAAGTGGATGGTTACGTGTCAAAATAAGACTTATGTGTCAAATGAAAGCTTAACGTGGATTGACCCCGTATATTTTGTAGTTGTAACAAATTAGGGCATAAGTACTTGTGTTGAATCTTCCGGCGACTGCTACCTTATGGTGTCACCAAGTTATACATCAGTGTAGTCGAACTCCATTGATGATGGTGAGGCAAGCGAAAAAGGTGGGCGAAGCTGTCATTGTGGAGCACAAGCTGTAAGACGCACATCATGGCCCAATCTGAATCCTTGTAGAAGGTTTATTGGGTGCCCTAATTACAAGGTAACTTCAAAATTTGTTTAAACCGTCTTGAGTACAAATCTGAAATGTTGATACATGGTTTAGGATCCAAGAAGAAAATGCAACTATTTTCAATAGGTTGATTCTCAGCTTCCCAAAGAATGGTACAAAGAAGCTTTTATAGAGATGCACAGTGCTTTGAAAGAGCTTAGCGAAAGTCAATCTTCAGAAGAAATCGAGCAGATGCATCAAGAGTTGGTGAAGAGTAAATCTGAGATGTTGATGTTAGTTAGGGTTATGTTAGGGATGTTTAGGCTGGTCATTATTCTCCTGGTTGTTGTAATGTTTAAATGAAGTGTGTATGTAATGTAAGACATCATTTTGTAATGGATTTCCTCATTAATGAAATGGCTGCTTAGTATTGATGTTATCTCATCGATAACTATTAGTGAAATGATTGAATATTTTAAAACGAAATTTCCACCAATCACATTCAATATACCTCAAAATACGGAATAATTTAAATTTTTCTAAAGTCATACATCAATAAATAATACAACCACTCATAATAATAAATTGCATCCATCAGAGTACGCTAATAAGTTTAAGTTTACATGTCATGTCAACTAGGGTTCTACCCGACCCTTAAAAGTCAATACAAAATGATAAAGTCACGGTCAACAAAATTTGCTATCTCATACTGCAGCCTTACCCTTATCCGCTCCACCTGAAATATAAGTCCCACAACTGGGGTAAGCCATCGCCCAGAGAGTAACAAGATTTAAAAGCACAAAAGTATATATGTAAATATGCATGAATAAAATGAAGCATGAGTTCAATAATTTCTTACGCGCCCCTCATCCGAGGTGATGCCGCACCCTTCATCCGAGCTGGTGCTGGTTAAACCATACAACCCTCAACCGCGCTGGCGCCGGTTTAACCAAAAACTTGAGGCTAACCGACCCGACCTACACACAGTAGCGTCGGTGCCCAAATCCAAATCATATATTACAAGTATGCATGGGAACTTACGCTTTCACATCGGCATAGAATTCTAACAGAAAGGTTGGATAAATATATCATGTATTCGAAATAACACATGAAAATGATATCAACATAGTAGGGTGATAACAATGAAATGAATATAACAAATATGCATAAACATATATAACTAATCATACAGATAAATCTGTTACTCACAGTGATACCAATTGCCCTTCTACAAGATTAGTAAGTCGAATACCTAGTTTATTTAATACATACAGTTAAAAAATGAAATATTTTAAATATTCTAATATTAATCTACGTTTATTTTTAAGACAAAAAAGTTCATATTTTGATGTCTAATATTTAATTAAAACATACCATTTTTTTTATCTTATATGATATTTTCTTGATATAAAACATACAAAACTGTACGTGAATTATTTTAATTAAAAGCTATTGTTTATGTTAGGTTTTATAAAATGGATTTAGCTTACATATTTTGGGTTTTTCTTATTCAGAAAAAAAAAATTGATCTTATTGTATTAATAATTAGATAAAACTAGATTCTTATGAATTTTATGTAAATCGAGCACACAATTTTTTATATTTTTATATTAAACTAGTCTCACATTCGTATAAATTAAATTAATTAATTTTGAGTTAAAAGTTTATAGATAATTTATTTCATGACATATATTGATAGTATACAAAATATTATAGTTGAGAAACATTGTAAATGTTTAAGTTAATTGAATTTTTGATAAACTAAATATATGCTTATATCACATACATATAATAATTGTGTATTTGTTTATAAGTTTATATTCTTAAAAAATAATTATATATATGTGTGTGTGTGCGCGCGCGTGTGTAAAAGAAAATGTATAGCATCACGTGTCGTTTTGGTTAATAAAAATTTTGTTTTCCTACCCAATTTTTTCATATAGGATTCTTCTTAATTAGTTGTCTAATTCATTTTTAAAATCTAAATAAAAATATAACTAAGTAATACCTAATTTAACTTCTATATATATAAACAATCTTTTTAATTGATTTAAATAACTTTGAGATTTAACTACTAATATTAGTTAACTACATTATTATATACATTTAAATAGTGAAAGTGTTAGCCCTAAAATAGTGTATAATTAAATATAATAAAAGTCTAGGTTCAATTTATAATTAGGAATAGTTTACTTTGAGGGGAAAATCTTAATTTCCAAGACTTTAAGGGGAGTGTTTGGACAAACCCCCAAAGTAAGTTTATGTATAAATGATATTGTTCTCCTAGGGTTTGAGAAGAAGACACAAAAGAGCCTCCATCTAGCCTCCACCAAGTGTGTGTGTTCTTGAGTGTGAAAGTTCCTAAAGATTGAGTGTCAAAATTCTCTCTTGTAATCTTAATATTCTTAATCCAAATCGTTTGATTATTGTGTTTGGGTGCAAAATATACTGGGAATCAAAGTTGTCAATTGGTATCACAGCAAGAAGATTGGATTTAAACTTGAAATCTCAGATTTGTTCGTGTTCTTCACAAAAAACGTCATGAAATTGGGCTGAAACTTCAAAATATCACCAAAAATTCATACGAAGTCCGTTTGAGCTGATTTTTGGATCTGTTGTGCGAGTATATGCCAGAAACATCCTGTCAAAATTTCAGAGGCTAACTCCAAATATCGAGGGAGTAATTGCAATTTTACTATTCTGGTCATTTTCGGTTACGTTTTTGTGATTATATTTTTGATTTGAGTGATCTACTTGTTGAAATGATCTGAAATTTTGCATGAATGATCTTATATGTTAGATAATTTGTTCTGGAAATTTTCATGATCGATGACATCTTGATTTATTCTAGGAGCATTGGAGACCACGAGCAGCACCTCCGAGAGGTTTTGACTGTGCTGCGCAGGGAGAATTGTACGCGAAGTTGTCCAAATGTGAGTTTTGGTTGCGGGAAGTGCAGTTTTTGGGACATGTGGTCAGTGCTGATAAAAGTGGATCCAGCCAAGATCGAGGCAGTGATGAGTTGGGAGCCACCGAAGTCAGTACCAGAGATTTGCAGTTTTCTGGGTATTGTCGAGTACTACAGACGCTTTATCTAGGACTTTTCGAGGATTGCCTTGCCGTTTACGAGATTGACACGGCAGTCCGTACTGTTTGAGTGGTCTGGGGATCAGGAGCGTGCATTCAGAGAGCTAAAGACCTGGTTGTGTCAGGCTCCAGTGTTGGCATTGCCAGAGGGTACCGATGACTTCATGGTCTATTGTGATGCTTCAGGGTCTGGGCTGGGCTGTCTTTTGATGCAGCGAGGGAAAGTGATTGCATATGTTTCGCGCCAGCTGAAGACTTACAAGGAGAACCGTACAGTGCATGATCTAGAGTTAGACGCCATCGTGTTTGCTTTAAAGATTTGGCGACATTATTTGTATGGGTCTCGGTTTATTGTGTATACCGACCATAAGAGCCTTCAGTATCTGTTCAGTCAGAAGGAGTTCAACATGCGTCAGCGGCGTAGCTTAGAGTTGCTAAAGGACTACGATTGCGAGATTCAGTACCACCCGGGTCGGGCTAATGTGGTAGCTGATGCGCTGAGCTGCAGGGCACGCGGCCAGACGGTGATTTCCAGGGCTTCGAGGCTTGACATTACCTCGACATTGACAGGCAGTCTGAGATTAGCGCAGCAGGAAGGCTTGCGAGGGGATAATGTGAAACGGGAGCGTTTGACTGGACAGCTCGAGACATTGATCAGGGACGATCGAGGGCTGCATATGTTTCATGATAGGGTCTGGGTCCCGAGGGTTGGGAATCTGCGGCAGTTGATCCTTGATGAGTCGCACCGGTCGAGGCTGTTCGGCATCCAGGGAGTACTAAGATGTACCGTGATCTTCGTGACTTCTATTGGTGGTCGGGGATGAAACGGGATGTGGGCCAATATGTAGAGCAGTGTATGACATGTCTGAGGGTCAAGGCATAGCATCAGAAGCCGCACGGTCATCTTTAGCCATTAGAGATCCCCGAGTGGAAGTGGTACCACATTACAATAGAATTCATTGTGAGACTTCTACGCACGGTTCGCGGAAACGACATGATCTGGGTAATAGTAGATCGACTAACGAAGAGTGCGCATTTCTTAGTCGTTCGGGGTACTATCACCATGGATCAGTTAGCGAGATTGTACATTAACGAGGTGGTATCACGGCATGGGATTCCGAAATCGATCACATTCGACAGGGATACTCGGTTTACGCCTCGATTTTGGAAGAGTTTCCAACGGGAATTGGGTACCAGGGTTTACCTTAACACGACATACAGACTGTTGGAATATCTTTTGTTGATGAAATACAAAGGCTCGGGGTTTATTTGTAATTTTTTCATAGTTGTAAATATTATAAATAGTAGGTTGACTTTGTAATAGAAAAAGTGATCTGACATTCTGCAAATTATATTCGCACGGAATTCCAGAATTCTAGGGCTACAGTTCTATTCTCCATTGTAATCATTTTGTCATCAATCTAATCATTCGGTTAGTATTGTTGTTTCTGTTCTTGATTAATTGTTGTAGTTATTGATTGTTTGATAGGATTCATAATTCACAATTGGTATCAGAGCATCTAGGGTGATTTTGATCTAAAATTGAAATTTTTTCGAGAACTGTTCTTGACAATTTTTTTTCGAAAAACACAAAAATCAACAAGGGTTTTTATCCTGTTGATTATTGATTCTGAAAATTGGATCGAAGGAAAAGGATAAGAAGTCGATTGAATTGAATATAATTTTTTTTTGATTCATCAAACACAGAAAAAGATCTGTTGATTTTTCTGAAATTTTGAAAAACCAAAAGTTCTTCACTGTTTTATTGCAAAAGTCACTTTTAGATCTGTTTTTGAACGATAAAGTTTCACAAAAAGTGTTTGATATCAGAATCCCTACCTTCGATATCAATTTGGTTGAAAATAGATGTGTTTTACAAAGTAAATTGAGTTTCAGACTTGAAAATATTGAAAATCTAAGAAACTCAAATTATACTACGTACTTGAGCAATTCGAGTTGACTGACTTTATCAATCGAGTTGATAACAAGTTTAAATCAAGTTTGATTTTAGTGTCAATCGAGTTGAACTTGTTGTTCAATCGAGTTGACTTGCATTTTTAACCGAGTTGACTTGCATATTAATCGAGTTGACTTGCATTTCAATCAAGTTCACTTTATTGTTAATCGAGTTGACCAATCTTACATTCGAGTTGGAAGTGTATTCCATTCGAGTTGAACCAAAATCAATTCCAGTTGATCCAACGTTAATTTCACCAAGGAATTAATCACAAGGTATCAATCGAGTTGCACAATAGTTGAATTCGAGTTGAAATTACATTCTATTCGAGTTGATCAAGTTCAAAGGAAAGTTTAGTTCGAGTTTCACACAGAACTAATTCGAGTTTCACACTGAACCAATCGAGTTTCACACTGAACCAATCAAGTTTCACACTGAATCATTTGAGTTTCATACCTACTTGATTCGAGTTGCTTATTTCTTCTAACAAGTTCATTTGTTATAGATTCGAGTTGATAATACATTGGTTCGAGTTTCACTCATTCTTTAATCGAGTTGATCAACTTATCATTCGAGTTGATCATCTTATTCAATCGAGTTTCATTCACATTCTTTCAAAGGTTGATCAATTTTCAACAGTTGATCAATTGTTTCAATTTCAATCAAATATCATTAGATCTTGGAAATTTCCTATCTATCAGTCACAATGTCAAAAGACGCACTTGCCATGGGATCACAGACGAAACCCCCAATTCTCTATCGGGGAGAATACGTGCAGTGGAGGGAACGGTTTTTGGAATTCATTAGTTTCCATGATCTTTCGGAAGAAATGCTAAAGTCCTTAACGGACGGACCAGCTGTGTTCATGGAGACAATCCCTGGTGTACCCACTGGAAACCCCCCAATTCCACCAAGAACTGTGGAGGTTACAAACTTAACTGAGGCATAGAAAAGAAGAAAGTTAGGGGACAAAACAGCTAGGAAGTTGTTACTGATCTCAATCCCCAATGACATCTATACATGTCTTACAAACACAAAGACTGCCAAATCCATGTGGGATGAGGTGTGCAAACTTATGAGGGGATCCGACAGGGCTGCAACAAATAGAGAAAGGAACAGTCTGATGACTTTCGAGAATTTTCGAGCTCGAGAAGGAGAATTAGTAGAAAACACTTACTTGCGGTTTGTCAGTCTGGTAAGTGAGATGAAAAGAAATGGGGTAACAAAGTCCAATCTAGATATCAATGTCATGTTCTTAAACGTACTTAACCCATAATGGGAAAAGTATGCAATGATTGTTCAACAGACAAAGGACATTGAAGAGATGGACTTCCACATGATTTTTGAAAACCTCAATAACTATCAAGAGGTTGTTTTGAGAAAAATATCTGGCAAAAAGAAAGCCGAGAAAGAAACCGTTGACCCTTTGGCTTTACTGGCAGAAAAGAAATATAAGTATAAGCTGAAAAAGGAGAAACGGGCAGTCATTAGCAGTAGCTCATCCGAATAAGACACATCAGATTCATCTGCGGATTCCGAGATAGAAGAGATGAAAAAGCAGATGGCATTGCTAACTAAAGCATTCCAAAAGAAATTCTATCGTAAGTCTGCCAACAACAAAATGCGCTACAAGACTGGCTTAAGGAAATTTGAAAAGAATGAGAAGTATGAAAAATCAGGTGAGAGCAGTGGCAGAAAAGGTGAAAAATATGAAAAATCTGATAAATCAGCGAAGAAAGAAACAGAGCAGAAATACTATAATTGTGGAAAACCAGGTCATTTTGCTCGTGAATGCAGAATGCCAGTAGTCAAAAATTCTGACTACTACACAAGAAAGGCTCTCCTAGCCAAAGAAAAGGAAGCAGGAAAAGCCCTCATGGCAGAGGATGATCATTGGCTACAGTTGTCAGAGGATGAAGACATATTGGATGAGGATGCTCATATATGCTTGAAATTAGAAGTCTTCAATGAATCGGAAATGAGTGAGTCAGCTATGATAGCAGAAGATGAGGTATGGGTTGGGCTAACGGATGAAGAAGATGAGGAAAAGCAAGAGTCTGATGAGGAAGAGACTGAAGAGTTCGCATTGATGGCAGCAGGAAAAGCTGGATGCAGCAATGACGAGGATACTGATGAATCAGAGTCAGAAAAATCAGAGAGTTCAGAAACACCTGAGGTAAATTATAACTCTGACTCTGAAAATGATGATTCATGTTTGCTTGAAGAAAAATTAACACAGATGGCCTTTATGCTTAAGAAATTTGTAAAATCATTAAAGGTTGAAAATAAACATGCTCAATCTTTGGAAAACAAGTTACGTAATGAACATACATTAGTATTAGATTTTTCCAAAGATAAAGCATTGGCATTACGAGCAGCTTCAGATTTGCAAGACAAAGAAAATGAACTTCAAAGCAAAATCCAAGAAATTAATAACAATATATCTGACCTACAAGAAAAAACTGAGTTTGGCAGAATTAGAGGCTTCAAATTTTTCTGTAAAATATCATGATATTTTTGAAGAAAGAACTAAGCTTTATGAGAAAATAAAGAAAATGGAAGATGAATTTATCAAAAGAGGTCAAACAGATCAAACTATCTATTTAAATCAACCAAGAGACACATAATTTTACAATTCTAAATCTGGTATTGGTTGGGAAAATCCTAAGTATCTGTCAAAGGCTATCTCAAATTCACCTACATTATATGATGGCAGATATATGAATCTAGGATTAAAAATGACTTTTATGAAAACATCCGATGAGATAGAATCTAGTGAAGAATCAAAAAGATTAAGATCAGATAAAATGCAAAATTCTGTTGACTATAACAGAATAAATGAATCAAGTAATAATACTGACATTAAAGAAGAGTATATTCAGACATATTCTGAAAAGGATTTATCTGAATCTACTACTCAATCTCAAAAGTTATATTTACCATTTTCAATTCTTGAAAAGATAAACTCTGATCTCGAATTGAAAATCAAAAACTTTTAAGACAGAAAATCAATCTCTTAAGGCTGAACTCAAAATTCTGGAACAAAAGTTACAAAAACAGCCTGAGAACAAAAAGTTATCTGATCCATTATCTTCAACTTCTCTAGATTCTATCAACTCTGAAACAGAATTTGATCTGTATATGAACTCTGATTTCAATTCATTAGAAGAGATGTTTGTTAAACTTGATGAATTTGTAAAACCTTTATATAACAAACAATCAGATGACCAAAAAGAACCTGTTAAAATTCTGAAAAGAATTTCTACAGATTCAATGAAATCATCTGAAAATTCACCAAGTTTACAACAAAAGAAGGAGAAACAAAAGTTACTTTTGATACTCCTAAATTTCAAAAAGGTGAATCATCTTCTACAAAGGACTCAATTGCACTCAAAGTCCAAACTTCAAAAGGTAAGAAACCTTTACAGAAGAAACAAGTTTCTAAGATCACTAATTCTCATGTTTCTTCTATGTCTGATTATATTGTGAACAGTTCTCGCAAGCAAGTTTGGAGAAAGAAGCAGAATGAACAGAAAAACAAGAAAATAAAACAAGAGTGGCGAGTGAAGAAAAACATTGTTACAGATAGAAATAGCAACTTTGAAAATTCTGTCTGTAATAATGAATTTGTGGATAAATCTTGTATCAGATTTTCTCGAACTGATTTAATTGCTTTGAATTCTGGTTCATGTAAATCTTTACTTGTAAAATATGATAAGCTTGTATGGCAACCTAAGAAAAAGGACCCATATTTAAAACAGAAAAAGGTTCCACAGCAAAATCTTTCAAAAACGGTTCCGCCGAGAATTGTACAAAAGTGGATACCAAAAGGAACTGTTAAAAAGTGGGTACCTAAAACATCATCAATTGTTAAAATGAAAGACATATCTGATGAGAAAAAGCATCATCAACTGCATGATTTACCAAAATCAAAAGTACCCAACTATAAGTGGGTACCTCATGTATTATTTCGTCTTATAGGTAAATCATGTATGGTATCTTGACTCTGGATGCTCGAAGCACATGGCCGGACAAAGAGAAACACTCACTAACTTTGTAGAAAAGTTCTGTGGGACAGTCAGATTTGGGAACAATCAGTTTTGTCCGATCAAAGGTTACGGGAGTCTTGCATACGATAAAATTACCATTAAGAAGGTCTTCTACGTTGATGGTCTTGGTCATAACTTGTTTAGCATTGGACAACTTTGCGATAAAGGATTGGAAGTCAACTTCAAAGCTAATCGGTGCAGCATTCGATCTGGAGAAGGTAAAGAAATCCTGGCAGGAAACAGGAAAACCAACTTGTACTCCATTGACCTAGCCTCCATTAATCTGAAAAAGGATGTCTGCTTACTGTCAAAAGCAACATCTAAAACAGCATGGCTATGGCATCGTCGTTCACATCTAAACTTTAATGAATTAACCAACCTAGCAAAAGGTGGATTAGTTAAAGGGCTACCAACTCTTAAATTTCAAAAGGAGCAGTTGTGTGCCGCATGTGAAAAAGGAAAGATGACTAGAGCTTCACACAAATCCAAATCCGAACACTCGTCAACGAGAGCACTGGAACTGCTACATATAGATCTGTGTGGACCAATGAGAGTACAAAGTATTAACAAGAAAAGATATGTATTGGTGATAGTTGACGACTACTCACGATACACATGGGTTTTCTTCCTGAGGTCCAAATCAGATGCTACCGAAATCATTATAGACTTCATCCGGAAAATCAAGCGAAGTTGCAACTTTCAGTTCAGTCAATCAGATCAGACAACGGCACAGAATTCAATAACAAATCTCTTGAATCATTTTTAAATTCTGTAGGAATCACACATCAATTTTCAGCTGCTCGAACTCCACAACAGAATGGTGTCGTTGAACGAAGAAATCGGACACTAGTGGAATCAGCAAGAACGATGTTGGCGTATTCCAATCTTCTGTTATTCCTATGGGCTGAAGCTGTTGCAACAGCTTGTTTCACACAGAATCGTTCAATCATCAATAAACGATTTGGGAAGACTCCTTATGAACTAATAAACAAACGGATACCTAATATTAAATTTTTTCATGTCTTTGGATGCAGATGCTTCATACTAAATGACAAAGACAACCTTGGAAAATTTAATCAAAAAGCTGATGAAGGTATTTTCATAGGATATTCAAAGGAGTCAGTTGCTCTCCGTGTCTACAACAAGCGGACCAAGATAGTCAATGAAAGCGCCAACGTTAAATTTGATGAAGGAGTGGTAATGGCTTCTGAACATACCAGTTCAGGACCCGAACATAACAAGCCGACTTCAATGGAGTCAACTGAAAAGAGTGCAGAACAAACAGATTTAAATAAACTCTTTGAGAATTTCTATGAAGACTACTTTGAGAAGCCAAAAACTAATGTTTTAAATTTGGTGCCTGACAGGATTACTGAAGATCCCGTCGTAGTCTCGGATCATTCTCATCAACAAGTATCAGAAGAAACTGGAGAAGCCTCGACAACAGATGCCAACTGAAAGTGTACAACCTATTCAACCTCCAGAATCTTCTGAAACCCCCTTAACATCTGAACATTCAGAAACTCTTATCTCAGATACCTTACCGTCTACATCTGAAGCCATCCCCCGACTTCCCTATTTAGATCTAAATCCCAATCAAGACCACATCCAACCGTATCCACATACTTTCAAGTGGACTATAAATCACCCAACAGAAAATATCATTGGTGATCCTTCTGCTTCAGTCCAAACCAGAAGAGCCACTATAAACGAGTGCTTATTTTCCAATTTTCTCAGCAAAATTGAGCCGAAGAATGTGAAAGAAGCTCTTCTGGACGCTGATTGGATTGTCGCAATGCAAGAAGAACTGAATCAGTTCGAACGGTTGAAGGTCTGGAGACTTGTAGAGCGACCTAAAGATAAATCTATCATTGGCAGGAAGTGGATATTTAAGAACAAAAAGGATGAGCATGGAGTCATCATTCGTTACAAAGCACGACTTGTTGCCAAAGGATATAGTCAACAAGAAGGGATCGACTATGATGAGACATTTGCACCTGTTGCAAGAATATAAGCGATGAGGATGTTTTTAGCATTTGCTGTTCATAAAAAATTTCACTGTTTATCAAATGGATGTTAAAACTGCGTTTTTAAACGGGGAATTAACTGATGAATTATATACATATCAGCCCGAAGGCTTTACTGATCCTTCGAAACCTGATCATGTATATATTTTAGACAAGTCACTGTATGGCCTTAAACAAGCACCGCGTGCTTGGTATGATGCACTTTCAACATACTTGTTGAAATGTGGATTCAACAAAGGTGCAGTTGACACAACTCTGTTTATAAAACGTCAGGGGCCAGATATTATAGTAATACAAATATATGTAGACGATATAATATTTGGGTCTAGAAATCCTGAATTTTGTAAGAAATTCGCTTTCTTAATGTCCCAGAAATTCGAAATGAGCATGATGGGAGAAATAAATTTTTTCTTAGGTTTACAAGTTAAACAATTGACTGATGGTATTTTTATAAATCAGTCAAAATATATACAAGACATGTTGAAGAAATTTAACATGGTCAACAGTACTCCTATGAAAACTCCCATGGCTCCGGATTCAAAGTCTAAACTCGATGAGGACATTTCAGGGAAACCTGTAGATGTAACTCATTATCGAGGAATAATTGGGTCATTAATGTATTTAACAGCCAGTAGACCGGATATTATGTTTGCTACATGTGTTTGTGCTAGATATCTGGCGAATCCAAAAGAATCACATTTAACTGCTGCTAAAATAATTTTAAGATATCTGAAGGGAACACCAAACCTTGGTTTGTGGTATCCCAGAGAATCTTCATTCAATTTAACTGCTCTTTCTGATGCTGATCACGCAGGTGATAAGATGGACAGAAAAAGTACGTCTGGTGCAGTTCAATTTTTAGGTGACAAACCTGTCTGCTGGTCATCCAAGAAACAACACTGTGTTTCATTGTCTACAGCTGAAGCAGAATACGTTGTTGTTTCATCATGCTGTTCTCAGGTGTTGTGGATGAAGAGCCAACTGCGAGATTACGGGTTTACACCACAGAATATTCCGATATACTGTGATTCTCAGAGCGCAATTGCTATTGAATCAAATCCTGTGCAACACTCGAAAACAAAACACATTTACATTCGGTGTCACTTTATTAAGGATCACGTCGAAAATGGGAATATAGAATTATACTTTGTTCCTACTGAATATCAACTAGCTGATTTGTTTACCAAAGCATTAGATGAAAAAGGTTTAATTTCTTGGTATACAAATTGGGTATGTTGAATCGTCAGATTTAATAATTCAGTAGTTTCAATTTATAATTTTAAATTTATATTTTTTTATTGATCCTAATCTGATGTTAAATTCATGAAGTTTAAAAGTTCAAATTTTTCGGAATTTAACAGATCTGAATTGTCATGTGCAGGGGGAGCAGAAATTAATTTTTATCTGATTTTGAGAAAATCTGATAAAATTTATCTGATATTTTGTAGGGAGAGCTGATTTGCAAATTACTATATACATCTGAGGGGGGGGCAACATTCTAAAATTCAAGGGTGAGCATTTTATGTTTCTAAATTTTTTTTAGTTTTTATTTTAGTTTAAAAAAAATTTTGTGTGTGTTTTTCAAAAATTTCTTTAATTTGTTTTATTATTTTGTTTGTTTTAGTTGTAAATTTTTTTTTATTGAAAGGATATTGGATTTTGAATAAATTGGGTTTATATTTGGTGAATGTGGGCCGGCTAATGTCAAAGTTGAAATTCAAATATGGGCCGGGTAATTTCAAAATTTTGAAATTCAACTATAAAGTTGAATTTCGAATTTCAAATTAAACTTTTCTGATAAACCTCCTATTCACTGTCTTCTTCGAAACTTTTCTTTCCCATTAAGAAACCTCAAATACCCGAATATCTTCGATTATTTCAGACTACAAAGCAACAAAGTGAGTTTATTTTCAGTATTATGATGTTGTTTTTCAGTTTTAGTCATTTGTTATTCAGGTTTATCCGTATAAATGTTGAATATCAGTGTTCGTATAAAATGTAATAGGGTGTTCATGGTCTTTCAAATTTTGTGTTTGATATACTGAAATTAATTGTGTGGTGGTTTGCGGTTTATGAATCTGAACATGAATCTGAAATTTCATGGTTCAATTCAACTCACACAAATAGAAATTTGAAATTTTATTTCAAAAACCTTCGAGTTCATACTTTTCTGAAATTTGGATTTTTAACAACCATGTTGTTGTTTTTAATCAAAGTTCAGTAAAACAAAGTTGTTTGAATTTAATTTTCGAGTAGGGCACAAGTTTTAAATCAATGCAAAAGTCCTTGGAACTAAAATGTTGAAATTCAGTGCAAAGACTTGGAAAATAATTTCAAACAATACTTTCTCGATTGAAAGTATAATCGAGAAATGTCTAAGTGTCAATCAAGTTGATTGATACTTCAATCGAGAAAAGTTATGTTTGATTCGAGTTGACCACTTTGTCAATCGAGTTGAACATATGATTCGATCGAGTTGGACTTAAGAATTGATCGAGTTGAACTTAAGCTTTAATCGAGTTGGACTATATACTCACTCGAGTCCTTTCATGACTCATTCGAGTTGAACTTAACATATACTCGAGTCATTTCTTGTTTCATTCGAGTTCAGTCTTCTTTCATTTGAGTCTAGTTGCATTTCATTCGAGTTCTGTCAATAATATTTTCATATTATTGTCTGGAATCACGATGCTTTAAACAGAAAACCACAAATTTTTATAATTTCTGACAAAATGTTCTATTTTTCTACTCTGAATGATTTCATTTGTTTACCTACTTTGTCTAACATGTTTATTATAATTTTCAGGTTACAAATGGCATCTCCAAGTCAATCCCATCATTCAAATTCTTCCGACTCCCATTCATCATCTAACCATACACTTGTTTCCAAACCCGTCCGTTCCACTTCTGTTACAAGGCCTTCACCTTCTACCATAATACCTGACAATCAACTGGTTAAACCCAAATATTGCCTTCCATTTAAAGACAATAACCACCGCCTTGATACAAAAGTAATTAAAGTCAATCACCCAATCATCGTTGATATTCTCAAAGGACATCTTTGGGATATCTTCTCCAATATAAACCTTCCATTCCACAAGTGTATCTTCAACAATTCTGGCACACAGTAAAGTTTGTTCCAGCAGATGGTAACCACCACATCAAGGTTACCATCGATCAGTTCAAATCTAAGATCACTTTGGCCAGACTTCGACACAATTTGTTTCTACCCTGAAGGATTGATACTGTTAACTTTCCAGAGTTAGCTGACTTTGAAGATTTCGGGTCAGATGAAGAATTGGTTCATGACCTGATTTGCCTGGGATACTCAAAGCCCTTACCTAAAAGTTCAAAATTCCATTGAAATGGGATAAACGGAGAATGGTACACGTTGTTTGGGATAATCAATAGGTGTATGACATCAAAGCATACTGGCATAGATAGATGCAGTATCCATTGTCTCGGAATCTTTCACGGTATCGCATTCAACAAACATTACGATTATGCACAGTGCATTTGGGAAGACTTGAAGGAAATTGTGCTTGCTAAGACGACAAACAGGTCAAGGAAGTTTGTACCGCTACAAAGGTTCATTCAGATTTTAATCTGAGGCATTATCCGGGCAAACGAGAATATACCAAAAAGATCAAACTCTCAAAGATGCCCAGATTACGTTATGATGAGCCTACATGAAGTTCCGGATTCACCAAATGCCAACATTATGCCGATACCGGAAGCACTGTTAAGGTACGCAGATCAGTCCAGTGAGAATGTGAGGCTGTACCGCATAGACCATGCTCCCATAGAGACCCAAGAACCGGGTTCTCTAAACCAAGGAGTTATAGGGCGAGAGGAACTTCAGCAAGGGGCTGAAGTTCACGGAAGCCTTCTAGTGTCTGAGGGAGAAGTGGGTGCAGTAAGGGGAGGTGAGAGAGAAGAAAGTAGTTCTGATTCTGAACATACTTTATCAAACATAAATGAGGGAGCGGAGGAAGGTGATGATGATGATGATGATGATGATGATGATGATGATGGTGGACCTCATCATGATGAGGGAGGAACAGTTCTGATGGATATTGTTAGTATAGCTTAAGCGAGTGTGAGGGATGTACTGAACCTAGAAAGCCGCGATATTACCACAACTGATGTTAGCTCCCAACAGGGAGTTAGCATTGAAGAAGTCAGTATCCCACTGACGATTGCACACCCCACCATCCACGCAGTCTCCTCTCAACAGGAGTCTGTTTCACTTGAGCACCGGGATCAAGCACAACAGCTATCCGATAATCCTTTGGATTTGATGGATATTGAATTCAGTACACATCTGCCCGAGTGTACAACTTCATTTCAAGCACCGTGTCTAGAACCAATACACGATAGGACACTAGCGTCTACTTCATTTGTTGAAGTAAGTGCAGCTGAACTTGGTGTTACTGCCAGAACATCCTCAGTCACGGAAGCATTCGTTGCTCCGTCACTTGAAGAGGGTGGAAGTCCAGTCAGAGCTACATCATTTCCAACTCTGAGCACTGGCCACACAGAGTTTCTTTTTACAATTTCCACTGTTATGTCAACGGGAAGTCTAAGTGACCTAGTCGTTAATCTTTCCCCGTTCGTCACTGAAACATCTTTGAGTCAAGCATTAAATGCTGCTGTTGTGGGAGTAAACAATCATGTTTCTGCTCAGCTATCTGAAGTTATGGCTCAAATGAATAACATTCACAAGTTTTTAAAAGGAAAGTATGTAGCCGAGGAATCAGTGAAGCAACCTGATCCGAATCAAGCCATTGAAGAATTAAGGGACTTAATGTTTGAACAATTTGATGAGATGAGAGAAAGAATGATAGGATTAGAGAGCACGGTGATCACTGCGTTAGGAAATTTATCAGAAAGGGTGGCAGCTGTTGAACAGACCTGTAAGGCTCAAGCTTCTGTGCCAAAACGCAAACATGATGAGCATGACGAAGACTCCGATGATGCTCCTCTTAGGTTAGAGAAAAAGAAGCAGGAAGCTCAAAGGAACCTGCTGATGTTCAAAGTGAGCTAGGATTGATTCTTCATGAAGATATTCCAGTTCCTTTAAACATTCAGTTAGAATTTACAATTTTGAGGAGTATCATGATTCAGAAGATGATGTACAAGAAGTTCAAGATCAAAAGTTGATGCTTCAAGGAATAGAAAGTGAAGGTGAGAAAGATGTTTATGTTGAGTTATCAGATGATGATGATTTGATTGCCTTAACTGATATAGCTATTTAAGCTAAAAGGATTGAGGAAGAGGAAGAATTAGTGCGAGAGATTTTGAAAGAATCTATGCCAACACCGACGGTTGAAAAGCCTGAGGTTGCAGTTCAAGTTAAAGAAGAAGTTGAAGATTTTCCGATTGAGAATGTGATTCCACAAGAGAGGGTTTTGTTGAATGAAGTTGAAGTAATGGAAAGATTTTTTAATGAATACATTCTGGCTAATGAGTCACAAAAACAACACCGACCCAGATTTGAAGCTCAACAAGTTGTGCAAAGGGAAATTAGAGACATGCTTACTTTGCTCAATAAGGATGAAATCAGTAAGAAGAGAGTTAAAGCATTTGAATTATCTGCAAGAAAATCAGCTGAGTTCATCAAGAAAAGGAATAAAGTGCCTTATCTCGAAGATTATCTGGAGAAAAGAATCTTTTGCAAGAAACAAGCTCTGTGTACGTTTCTAAAACTGTTTAGGGTTTTGGAGCCTAATATGCCGAATCTTGTTAACTATGCTAGTTTCTTGAGGAATAAGACACAACCAGTGGATAAAGTGAAGAGTGAATTTAGGATAGTTGATTTAATCAAAATTGAGAAAGACCGGTTCGTTCAGATCTTCTATCCTACGTTTACTGTCACAAGAGCTGATGGAAATATCTATACATTCACCGAAGCAGACATGTTCAATATGCACTTGGTTGATATAGAAGACTTATTTGATGAACTGTGCCGCAATAAGAGAAATGAGTACTGTAGATTTGCACTTAATACAATTTTTCACTTCATGCATACCAAACTGGTATTGATGTCTGTGCAAGATCTACATATTGGTGTTGAAAGAGGAATGAGGAAAATAAACATTACAGCTCCGAATCGAGAAATCAAGTTTGCAGGAGATCTAAAAGAGTATCAAGTCATTATGGTCAAGCATCCTGCGGTCATGTACAAAGACAAAAATAAAAAGTTAAGAGCAAAGAGGAGCGTTGAACTTAACAACTTTTGTGATGGTACGTTACAGAAAGTTTTGAATGGGTTGAAGGGAAAGCTTGCATCTGACAGGAGAAGAAAAACTAAGAAAGGAGCTTTATTTGTAAATGACAGAAGGTTGATGGTGGAGTTTATATCCAAAATCGAATGGACACTTTCTGACAGGAAAAGTATAAGAAGATTTGAGTTGAAGCTGGGGTTATCTAGTTGAAGACTTTGCTTATTCCATCAAAGGGGGACATTGTTGGAATATCTTTTGTTGATGAAATACAAAGTGTAGGGTTTATTTTGTAATTTGTTCATAGTTGTAAATATTATAAATAGTAGGTTGACTTTGTAATAGAAAAAGTGATCTGACATTCTGCAAATTATATTCGCACGGAATTCCAGAATTCTAGGGCTACAGTTCTATTCTCCATTGTAATCATTTTGTCATCAATCTAATCATTCGGTTAGTATTACTGTTTCTGTTCTTGATTAATTGTTGTAGTCATTGATTGTTTGATAGGATTCATAATTCACACAGACCGTAGACCGAGCGTACTAATCAAACCCTCAAGGATATGTTGCGAGCATGTGCTATCGACTTCAGTGGTAACCAGGACGTGCATTTGCCATTAGTCGAGTTCGCCTACAATAACAGCTCTCACGCCACTATCAAGATGGCTCCGTTCGAGGCACTATATGGGTGCAAGTGCCTGACTCCAGTGTGTTGGGTGAGGTCAGTGAGCGACCTATTAGCGGGCCGGAGCTACTGCAAGGGACTAGTGATAAGGTGGCTGTGATTCGGGAGCACATGAGGGTCGCCCAGAGCCGTCAAAAGAGTTACGTCGATCGACGTCTGACAGAGTTAGAGTTCCATGTTGGGGATCGAGTTCTGTTAAAGGTGTCGCCGTGGAAGGGGTTATCCGGTTCAGACATCGTGGGAATCTGAGTCCGCGATATATAGGGCTGTTCAGATTGTTGACAGAGTCCGGGATCATGCCTATCGACTGAGATTGCCTCTAGAGTTGGCCGGTGTGCACGATACCTTTCACGTGAGTCATCTACGGAAGTGTCTCTCTGAAGATGATCAGTACGCGTCATTATCCGAGATTACAGTCGATCACCAGCTGCGATATGTGGAGCAGCCCGAGGCCATTACTGATAGAAAGATCAAGAAGCTGAGGAATAAAGAGATTGCCTTGGTACTAGTTCAGTGGAGACACCATAAGGGTACCAACGTCACCTAGGAGCCCGAGTCAGAGAGAGCTTGAGTTAGATTCTGGGACGGAATCTCTTTAAGAGGAGAGGATTTGTAACATCCGGCTTTTGGACCTGGTACGTGTATTTATTTTAGTGGATAATTATTTTATTAATATTGGGTTGGTCCAATTATATCCAGAATAGTGGATTGATACGTGTCCGGATCGTGACTACGTGTCTACGGATTATAATTTAGTGGATTAATTATATATTTGAGATCACGGGATTAAATGGGTTAAAGGGATATTAATATCGAAGATGTGATATCGGGTTCGGGTTATTGTGTTCGGGGCTTTCTAAAAATAGAAAGTATATACGTACGTGCCTTTTCCTTCCATTTCTTCTTTTGGAAATTCTGAAAGGTGATTGTGTGTGTGTGTACGTGAGACAATTCCAGCAAGAAACCTTCCAAAATCCCAGAAATTGGTTGCTGTATTCAGATTTAATCTTCATCTTCTTACTTTGAGTTCTTGAGGTTGCAAAGGTAAGAAACCCTCAATTTAATTGTTGGAATTCGATGTTCTATGTGGCTAAGTTGTGGGAAATGGTGTTCAAACTTATATGGTGAAGTTATATGTTGGTTTGGGATGTTTACGATGGCTGGAATCGAAGTGAAAGGGGTTTTGTACCCCTGGGCAGATTGAACGACGAAGCAAAGAGAGAACCAATCGCAGGGAGTCGTGGTCGTGACCCCGCGATCGTAGTCGCGACGCGGCCAGCACCAGTGCGTTCGCGACGGGGGGCGGGGCGCGGTCCGCGATTGGCTGTTGGGTCGGGTTTGGTGCGGAGGTCTCGGGTCGGGTCCAGTATGGGTTTTGAGGCTAAGTTCGGTCGGGTTTTGGGGTTCCGTAGGGGTTGCTTTTGGGTCGGGTTTTTCCTGGGTTTCGGGGTTCGGTTGGAATTAATTGTCGGGTCGGTTAAAGTGTCGTGTCTGGGTCTGCTTTCTATATAAGTTAGGCCTGAATTAACAGTTGGGCTCCGTGTTTACAGAGACAAACCGGCAGCGAACCGAATCCGATTAGAGATTTAGGAGTTCAGTGAACCAGTCAGAGCAATCAGGTGAGTACTCGAGTCCTTTTCCAAACACGCGCTTTCTTTTGGGAATTTAACTGTGTAGCTATTATATGTGCATGTTATATATGAGATAGAGACGTGAACCTCAGGTATGCTTCTATTCTGTTATATGTGTTGTGTATGCACGATATGAGATCTATTTCAGGAGTCCGTGACGAGTCCCATACGGACAGTGATTCGCGATAAGGGATCGCTGGGTTGACTGTCCCTAACAGTCCTTGGGGCGAATATATACGGCAGGGCCTGTAGCCGGGTCGCTCCTGTGCTACAGGGTGATTGCTAATCACTACTGCGTGCGGTGTGTTGGCCGGGGAAGTGTCCCCACTGAGATTGCGCATTGTGCCTTTGATCTCATTCTTCTGTGATTATATCTGAGATGTGGGTTGGGTAACAAGGACTGGGACTGGGACTGTTGCGTGTTATGTGCTATGTGATTATTGTGCAGAGTCTAACCCTCGTGTACTCACGAGCTTTCCAGCTTACGTCTTCGAGTCTAACGTGTTGGAATCAGATGGGGTCTCAGCAGCACCAGCTGCAGAGATAGGGCAGGGGCTGACTTGAAGACTTTGATATCTGTTTCTATGTAATGTTTAGAACTGCATGTGATAGTTATTTTGGGTATTATGTATCAGTATGTGTATCTGAAAGTCAGGGATGTTATATTAGTGTAATTATGGATCTGTACTAAATTGCGATATTGTGTAAACCTTTTGTGCAAAGTTTTAAATTATTAGTGATTCGCATTATCCATTGACACATGTATTATGGATTGCCTGCATTATTGTCACTTATGATATTGTGTTAACTTGGCATTTCTGGGATCGGGAGGGGTGTTACACCGTTACATTATTTTTTCCTGATAAGTCCCACAAGTATCCAAATCTCGTTAATTCTATCATTTTTAACTTGCAACCGGTATACCGGTTACAAGTTCACGGGGCACCGGTCATTGTTGATGTGTACTTTTTAACATATTCTTACTTTTTTACTCTAACCCAATTTTTCCCTTAAAAACATAGTGGACGAATTGAGAGGAACTAAGGAAGACGAAGACGACACGATCACCGACGAATTTGAGAGGAACTGAGCAAAGTCAAAGGCAAAATTAAAGGTTGTTTGTGGAGGTTCTCAACTTCAAGAACAAGTAAATGAGAGGAACTAAGTACCTTTATTCTATTGTCTTAACATAAATTGATGGTTGTTTGTGAAGCATAGTCGAAGGCGAAATTGAAGGTTGCTATGTGTGCTTCTTACATATTCGTTCTTTGAGTTAGGTTCGCTTCTGTGAGTCTTACATTTTAGTTCACACAATTTTGGTTCTTTGTGTGTTTTTTTGTAAGTATGGTGTTGTCTTTTTTTCACATAATGTCATCTTCATCTAATAGTGGGAAAGTGCAATATAGTATAGTGCTAGATTGTTAAAAACGGAGTTGGTACTTTTTGAGGATGTTAATTACTTAGAATTTATTGATTGTCTTAGAAGTGTGACACATCATTATGAAGTAATGAATGTTTTTTAAAGAAATGTATGGAGGTTTGAGGTCGTTAAATGTGATGAGGATCTTAACCAAATGATTGAACATGGTTTAAGAGGTAATGGATGAATAAGTGTTATATTGATCCATATGAGGAACACTTGACTAAGTTTTTAGGAGAAGACAATGTTCGTGATAAAGGTGAGGACAAAGAACTAGTAGATGATGAAGATAAGGATGCTAACCCATCTTATGTAATGAGTGAAAGTGAATACCTTGGGTATAGAGGTGAGGACATGGAGAATGAGGACGAGATGTGTCATTTTAACCAAACAGCTAATGACCCATTTCTAAATAAATTGTGTGACACTGAAAGGAGGGAATTTGTAGAGGAAAGTGAAGAAGAAGATGATGAACAATAGAGGGAAGTTGTTGAGGATAGTGAGGAAGATGAAAATGGCAGAAAGGATATAAATAATGTTCATATGTACCCAGTGTTTGATCCATCAATTGATTGGAAATCTATGAAACCAGTTATAGGGAATGAGATATGAGAACCATGCACAACTTAAGCATTCTTTGACATGTTATGCAGTTGCAAATGGTTACCAATTGTGTTATGTTAAGAGTGAAACGTGTTGCAAGGCAAAGGTCGGGTTTATGTGTCCATTTAAGCTACGGGCATCATGGTAGAAAGATAAGCAATGTAAAGTAGAAAGTTTTGAAATCAATACCCTAAATGATCAACTTCAGTGTGCAAGGAATTATGACTTTGGTGCAATGGTTACATCCTAATGGCTTTCAAAAACGTACATGAAAGAGTTGGTTAAAAATCCTCATGTGAAGCTTAAAGACATGCATACAGATATTCTTGATAATTTTTTGATAAAAGTTAGTATCTCTCAGTGTTATAGGACCAGACAACTTGTTTTTAATCGATTAGATGGTGGACTGATTGAGCACTATGGGAGGGTATGGGATTATGCACATGAGATATTAAGATCTAATCCAGGTAATTCAGCAAAAGTTGGGTTATTCCACAGCGAGATGGTACTACTGTTCTTAGTCAATTTTATGTGTGTTTCAAAGGACAAAAAGATGGTTGGCAAGTATTTAGGAAAGTGATTAGGTTGGATGGTGTTTTTTAAAAGGGATATGTAAATGACAACTTTTGTTAGCAATAGGCAGAGATGCAAACAATCAGATCTATTATTTGGCTTGGGTTGTAGTCGATGTAGAGAATATAGAAAATTGGATGTGGTTCATTGAAAATGTTAATGATGACCTTGGGTTAGAAGATGGAACATGCATCATAGTCAGATCTAATCAACCACCAACAAGTACTTGAAGAACTTGTCCACGTACAACAACTTCAAGGCCCCCCAAACAAGGTTATGTTCCACAGAAACCAAACATAAAGAGGCCATCTAAAAGGACATTGAAGAACAAACTGAGTAAGGTTGTGTATGATGAAGATGAGGAGGATCATCAGCCGAGATAGCCATTAAAATACTTTCTTAGCATCATTAAATATGGCTTGTTTTGGAAGTACATGTAACACTAAATTGGACAACTTTTTTGGGTTTTGGGGGAAACTTGAATATTCCAAACAATTTGAAACTTTATGTTTTGGCAGTATGTAGCATTTGTTTGTATATGAATGTATGTGTATTTGATACATTATGAGTTGTAATGTTTTGACAATATCTTCACATTAATAACTTTTGATTATCTATTCCTTCCTTTTATCTACAAACCATCACTTTATGTCTACATAGCAACACAAAACAAGTAAAACAAACAAAGTTCAAATGAAAGACTCTTTCCATTACTTGTCAAAAGACACAACAATACGGTTTTTCTTGTATTACATTTACCATCTTTCATTGTTTCCATACAACGTTAAACTTCATAATCAAATTTAAAACAAAAAAGAAGTCCCTTGAACAAACATGTTGCAGATTTCTTCAATACAAAAGAAGTAAAACAAACAGGAAGAAGAAGCTACAGAATATCAAACTCCTTCTCAAAAGCACCAATTCCATCTTTGATTTCTTCAACGCAGATTCAAGAATAACTTGTTCCATCTTTGACTTCTTCAATTCCAATTAAACTTCATCCAATATCCTTCGGTAACATTCAAATACATTTTCTGGAACAACCCACTGAAAGAATATGCATTTTCTTTGTGGATCCTGCAACTTAAAATCGTTGTTCGCTGATTTAGGGCTAGAAAACAAATTGTGAGAGTTCCAAATGAAAGATTACTTGAAAATTAAGACAAGCACAAACTTTCTACCTCCTTAGTCGATGAAGTCTAAATTCCAACAACATCTCCACAATAACATCTATTGAATGTTTGTTCTCCAGCTCTTGCATCTGTCTCCAAGATACAAAGGATAATGAAGAAGACACCATTGCAAAGATTGAGGAAGGAGATGTTCTCCAAGTTACATAGGATGAGGAATTGAAGATGAAGCAAAAGGGCAAAACAAGCTTAGGTTTCTAATTTAAGGTTAAATGGATGATATATTTTCGTTTATAAGTACACATCAGTCATGACCGGTGTCACATGGACTTGTAACCGATTCTATACCCGTTGTTAAAAATGATAAAATTAATGAGATTTAGATACTTGGAGGACTTATCAGAAAAAGAAAAAGAAAAGACTTAATAAAAAATAATTAATACTTCTAGGATTTTTTTTGCATAATTTTCCAATAAAAACATCATACCATACATTTTTATTGGTTGCATACTTGCATCCATTCATCATTTTGCCCATCCTAGTCCCCGATACCCTTTTCTATAATATTAACTTTGATCCATGTAATGAAACAAAAACCAAATTGATAAAAATATAAATACCTTACATAAGTAATAAAAAAATGTACCAAATAAAAATTTAATCCGTTTAGTCCTCTCATTGTTTTTTTTAGAAGGCAAAAGAACTAAAATGATAGAACAAAAGGACTAAATTGAGAGTGAAAAAAATTAAAGAGACCCGATTTAAGAAATTCAGAAATCATTTTCATAATGCAGATCCAACCCGATTTAAGGAATTCAGTTCGCTACTTATAGATCAAAACTCTTTCATTATCCTGTGTATTGAGTAAAATAGTCATTTTTACCAACTTTGCATCTTATCCCCTTTGATAAAAGTAAAATAGTCATTTTATGTAAATTGTTGTATATAGAAAATTCTTGGTTTGTGTTCCAAGTCACCTCCCTTTTCGATACGGCACCTGGGCAAATGCTTCCATCGAAATAACAATGATCAATGTTGAATATAGAAACATCCCATTTGTTCAATTCAATCGAACCTGTAATAGTGAACCTAGAACCCAAATTTACAACATAATTACTCGCAAGTATTTTAATGTCTTTAGCCAAGAAATCTATTCGGCCACCAACTTCGGCTTGGACCTATAAACAAGTCTCCATACACCAACAATTCTACTCCCTCCGTCCCAAATTATTTGCCCATTGCACAAAGCACATAGTTTTAGTAATCCACAATTCTTACAACATTTAATTAACAAATTGACAATTACAATGTTAATTATTAGTTACTAAAAAAATTTGATCTTTTTTTAGCTAATAATTTTTACCAAACTATTTATAGACATGGACAATTATTTTAAGACAAATTAAAAGACACCGTTAATTGTCGTTTTAACTATTGAACTTTCAAATTTGTCTCATTTAGCCAATAAACTATTTTTAGTCCCGATTTAGCCACTATGCTTTAGTTTATTGTTATACTTGAGGGAAAATGAATTGAACTAATTGCTAAATCTGTACAAAATATGATAGTTTATTGGCCGAACGAGAACAATTTTTAATGGTTAAATTCGTTAAAAAAAATTTGTGGCTAAATATGTATACAAAAAATAGTTTAGCAGCTAAATGGTGACAAAAAATAGTTCAGTGACTAAATCAAGAAAACATGAAATTTCGATGATCAAAGTGATACTTAACCTTAAAAAGTTTAGAGTAAATTACAGAAATGGTCCCTGTGGTTTACATAAAACTTTGGATACAGTCCCTGTAGTTTCAATTTTGCATAAACGGTCCTTATCTTCACTGTTTACTTGCAAAATTGGTCCCTCTGCAGTTAACTTTAACCATGAAATGGTTAAATCTTTTATAATGACCATTTTACCCTTTTCTTTAATAACATTTTGATCCTTCAAGTTTGTTGTTCATTTTAGTTTTGGTCCCTCAAGTAAATTTTTTTATTTAACTCTATTTTACTAATTATTATTATTATTATTATTACTACTGTAACGATTATTATTATTATTATTATTATTATTATTATTATTATTATTATTATTATTATTATTATTATTATTATTAATTTAACTTTTTACATATTAATTTATTTGTTTATTAAGTTTTTTTATTTTAATTCATTTTTTAATCTAAATTATAAATTATTTATTTCTTTATTATAAACAATTGTATCAAAATAGAATCCATTTATTTTATATTTTTCCCGAATGAAAAAATTACAAACATTTTATATTATACTTTTCCAAACCAAAAAATTTTGAACCTTAAACTTTTATTAGTTTTTCAAACAAAAAAATGTTACAAACCAAAATTTTAAACCTTAAACTTTCATTTTCTAAGCTTAAAAATATGAAAACCAAACCGTTTTTTTATTTTTATTTTTACACTAAAACCCATTCTAATTTTTTGTTTTGAGAAACGAAAAGAAATACAAACCATTCTGTTGTTACTTTTTGCAAACGAAAAAAACTACGAATAATTCTAATTTCCAGTTTTTCCAAACAAAAAAAATCATTCTATTTTTCTAGTTTTTTGAATGAAACCATTCCCTTTTATTTTTTCTCCGAACGGAAAAACTACCAACTATTATGTTTTTAAAGTTTTTCCTAAATATGAAATAGCGTGTAGTCTTTTTGTTCGGAAAAACTAATAAAACGGAATGGTTTGTATTTTTTACGATATGAAAATGTTAAAACTAAAGATTAATAAAAAATTAATGGTTCGAAGTTTCTTGTTCGGAAAAACTAAATAATAAAAGGGTTTGTTGTTTTTCATTAAAAAAACTAAATAATGGAATGGTTTGTATTTTTTTATTTTTAGATTATTCTAGCCACTACGTTTTAAATTCTTTCCCATCATAAAAAATACAAACCATTCCGTTTTATTAGTTTTTCCGAACAAAAAGACTACACGTTATTTCGTATTTAGGAAAAACTTTAAAAACATAATAGTTGGTAGTTTTTCCGTTCGGAGAAAAAAATAAAAGGGAATGGTTACATTCAAAACACTAGAAAAATAAAAATGAATTTTTTTGTTTGGAAACACTGGAAATTAGAATTATTCGTAGTTTTCTTCGTTTGCAAAAAGTAACAACAGAATGGTTTGTATTTCTTTTCGTTTCTCAAAACAAAAAATTAGAATGGGTTTTAGTGCAAAAATAAAAATAAAAAAACGGTTTGGTTTTCATATTTTTTACGTTTAGAAAATGAAAGTTTAAGGTTCAAAATTTTGGTTTGTAACAGTTTTTTGTTTGAAAAAACTAATAAAAGTTTAAGGTTCAAAATTTTTTGGTTTAGAAAACTATAATATAAAATGTTTGTATTTTTTTCATTCGGGAAAAATATAAAATAAATGGATTCTATTTTTGATACGATTGTTTATAATAAAAGATATAAATAATTTATAATTTAGATTAAAAAGTGAATTAAAATAAAAAAACTTAATAAACAAATAAATTAATATGTAAAAAGTTAAATCAATAATAATAATAATAATAATAATAATAATAATAATAATAATAATAATAATAATAATAATAATAATAATAATAATAATAATCGTTACAATAATAATAATAGTAATAATAATAATAATAATAATAATAATAATAATAATAATTAGTAAAATAGAGTTAAATAAAAAAATTTACTTGAGGGACCAAAACTAAAATGAACAACAAACTTGAAGGACCAAAATGTTATTAAAGAAAAGGGTAAAGTGGTCATTATAAAAGATTTAACCATTTCATGGTTAAAGTTAACTGCAGAGGGACCAATTTTGCAAGTAAACAGTGAAGATAAGGACCGTTTATGCAAAATTGAAACTACAGGGACTGTATCCAAAGTTTTATGTAAACCACAGGGACCATTTCTGTAATTTACTCAAAAGTTTAGATGGACAAACAAATTGGGATGGCCAAAGAGGGACGGAGGGAGTAAGCATCTTTACAGTGAAGCATATGAACAAAACCAAATTGTTCTTATACCTTCCCAGAAAAATTGTATCTATGATACATATTCTAGTTGAAATTTGAAAATATTGAAACCACAATGAACTCGCTGTTTCTAAAGAAACTCAAAAGAACCACAACCTAAAGATTGTAAAATCCTGCTAGTTACACAACAAATTATCACGAACCTAGAGTAGGAACACATGAAGTGACAAGCTTCAGCTTCCTAGACATCGCCCAAACCTATCTTTGGATCGGTGCTTTGTTCGGTCCCATGGGTTCCAGGCTATTCATCCCCAGATTTGTCATGTCATGTCAACAAAGTTGGCTCGAATTGAATTTTTCTGGTTATCTGATTTTTTTTTTTAATGTTCACACCTAAAAGGATCAACCAATCCACATGCGCTATTGGTCATATAAGCTTAATTGTAAAGTTCACCTATGCATTCTTACTTTTACTTTCCATGCACTGGTTTATGTAGCAGGAGGCTTCATGAGCTGATGCATTGTGTTGGCTATTCCGAAGATTGATACAAGGTTGATCTATCTATCTGATCAGATCATTTCAACCAACGAAATTATTTGGCTTTGTTTGGCAGATTCAATATGATCTATTCAGTTCTGGAATCTACAATCTTACCATCTATAAATTGCATATAGCAGACATTATTATAGATTCTGGAACCCATGGTTGTGGTTTTGATAGCAGCACTGGCAATCATCAAGCAGCATCTTCCAATAAAAAATATATGAAGTTCTACATATCTGCCACTTAAGTAGGAAGAATACACTAATCAGATTTAGTAACCACAAAAGATCAAACTAACATGTCTGCCACTATACAACAAGACATCGTTACTTGCAAGTTGCAACTAAAAGACAATCTCATTCCCGAAAGAAATAATATCATGATATAGAGAATTAGAGATGTAATGTTGTCATGGGTCCATTTTGGTAATTGTTCCTTTTTTTGTCCGATTTGGTAATTACTACTACCTGAAATAGTCCATATTGGGGATCATGGAAATTAAAGACTATGGAACAATCCATTCTGGCTATTATACTTTTTGAAATACTCTATTTTGGTAATTAAAAGTTTTGAAATGGCTCATTTTTGTACGGTCTATTTAGTAAAACCTTTAGTTACTAAAATGGCCCATTCCAGAAATTATAATTACCAATATCATTTCAAGAAAAATATTTATCAACATGGACCATTTCATAAAGTATAATTACCAAATCGGATCAAAAAATTTGTTAGTACCAAATTGACAGATGACAAAAGTAAAGCTATTCAGTGACATTTTCCCTAGCCGAAAACAAAAAAGTGTTCCATTGATCCATTCTAAACTTATAACCTTACTTGTTGATGACTTTGTTTATAGGATTTTCCTTTGCATCTCGTGAAGAGATTGTTGTTTCCTTCACTCAAAACCTTCAGCTACTACAAGAAAGGTGTAACCTTGTCGATTAAAGTTCCCCCTTGAGAACATATTCAAAATACTCTGGAACATTTGGAAAGAAAAAAAATTGAACTTCTTTGTTTTGTGCGGGAGTAAATAGGTATTCAGAAAGAAGAATACTTGACTGAGGGAAGAGCTTAGGTGAATAGCATCTCATAACTGATGCTGTCCTGCATATATCAAATGATAATAACTGGATTCAAAAATATATATACAAATTGTACAAAAAAAATTACTTGAAATCTTGAATGATACTAATACAAATATTAGAGGCAAAAAAGTCAATATCACAATCCAGCCATGAAAGTTTGTAACTATTTGCATGGTACCACATAATTTCATATCCTACCTGTCCTGTCCCAGAAGAGTTCACTTTATACTACACTAAAGAGAAGAAATGTTGTATTTCAAAATTGAACATTAAGATCAACGATCCATCCATTAGGCTTACTATCTAAAGACTGCATAAAATCATTTTGCATATATATATATATATATATATATATATATATATATATATATATATATATATATATATATATATATATATATATATATATATATATATATAGGGGGAGGATCATTTGAGAAGTTAAATAATCTGGAAAAGTAAAGAAGTAATTTGTTCATATGTGAATATTTACCGATAGTATGGCTTTTTCTATTTGTTTGATGTAGATTTTATATAGAATTTTATGTGAAAATTAACAATCATTATTTCAATTCAAATTATCTACAAAAATCTTTTTTTATCATTCAAAATTATCAAATGAATATTGATCCGTTTTTTCAACACTTTGTTATCCCAAAATATTCATAATATATTCATATTAACATATATAAATGCATACAAAAAACTATTCATGTATGAATTCACTGAAAAATATTCATATATGTACATTTTCATTGTGATAATAATATTGAACTCATAATCATATTTATACATGAATGGTTTTGGGATAAATAAACACTTTTATAGTAAATATTCACATCTAAATATTTGTTTTACATTAATATCAGTATACTATTTTTTATTAAGCCAATAAAACCTCAAGTACTACTGTACTAGTGAGTATTCATATATGAATAAATTAGTTCTCCAGATTTTTTGAGCTTCTCAAATGATCCTGTCCATATATATATATATATATATATATATATATATATATATATATATATATATATATATATATATATATATATATATATATATATATATATATATATATATATATATATATATATATATATACACACACATATATATACATATAGGGTCAGGTTCTATGGGGCACCTGTATGCATCGTGCACTTTGGGAACCTGTATGCACCGTTAGATCTTGAATTTTAATGGTTGAGATTGTAGTGGCAAAAGGGTAATTAACTTGAAAATGGGTGCACGGGTGCATAACTTCTCGTGCGCGGAAGAGCAAAATCGGAAGATGCTTGAATTCAGAAAATACTCTATCTGAATCTAAACAAACATGATGCATCTTCATCCAATTTATTGGATTCGTCTTCAAACACGATGCATCTTCATCCAATTCAATTTCAAACATGATGCATTTCGACCATATTCATCCTCGTCTTTGTTCCATCATCATGCATCACCAAAATCGTGATGCATTTCGGCCATATTCATCCTCGTCTTTGTTCCATCATTATACATCACCAAAATCGTGATGCATTTTGACATTTAAACGTGTTAATTTCGTGATGCATCTCTGAAATTTAAACGTGTTCATCAACGTCTTCAATGTGTTCATCATTGTCGTGATGCATTGATGTTGTGCATCATGTTTGAAACAACCAATACCATATGCTCCAACTATTTCTTGGAAGCAATAACCACCAACATTAATAAAGAATCTTAGAATCCTTTGACTAGCCATAAGCATGATACAGAATCGTAGAATGAACTGTTTGTGAAAAAAACCGATACTCAAAAACCATGATCAACAGACGCAAACAAATTCTCGTCAACATCGATGCACAGGTATGGTGCAGAGTTGCATACCGACGGTGGACAGCGATGGTGGTGCTGGGTCTGGCGGTAGTAGTAGTGGTTGTCTTGTGAAAACTGGTTGAGAGAAAGAGAGATATCGAGAGGCTAGCCATGAAAGAGAAAGGGAAAGAGAGAGAAAAGGGGATGGATTTATGGGAAGGTGGTTGATCATTTTATTTAGTTTCCTAAATAAATGATAAATATCAAATTAAATCTTATAATTTAACAATATATTATTAAGCATTCCCAAAATGCCCTTAATGCACCCTTTGTAAACAAGCAATGCATTTTTGGTTCCCATTTGGTTCCCGATGCATATGGTGCCCCATAGAACCTCAATCTACACATATATATACATATATACATATATACATATATACATACATATATACATATATATATACATATATAAATATATAGATATATATATACATATATACATATATATATACACATATATACACACACACATATATATAGATCATTTAAGCACCATTTAATAATAAGGAGCGTGAGCACCAATAAAAATTTAACAAATTAGCATCAATTAAGACCTTTGCATGATTAGCATCAATTAAGACCTTTGCATGTTACTAGATAACTTACTTACATAGTTTGAATGTGATCAGTCTAATGAATTTTGTGTATATTAAAGCTTATGAATGCAATGAACCTAATTAAGCTTGTATATATAAAAGCATGAAAATACAATGAATCTAATCTTGAGTATATTAAAGGCTATGAATGCAATGAACCCACTAAAAGTTTATTTCATTTGTTCAAAGCTTGTATATATAAAAATTGTATGTATAAAGCCTTATTTTGATTGGTGCTCACTATTGCTTAATTATAAATGGTGCTCAAAGGATCCTTAACCTATACAAACACACACACATATACATATATATAGATATACATACATATACATATATACATATACATAGAAATCGTATGAGAAATTAAATATTTGTGAGAAATGTTAAATCGAAATAACATATATGTTGAATCAACGTGTTATTTCGTGAGTCAACAAAAACTGTTGAATCAAAGACAAAGTGATCATTTTGTGTTTCATTCAAAGCTATTGAATCACGAAATAACACGATGCAACATATATCTTACCTATATTCAACGTTTCTCACAAATATTTGATTTCTTACAAGATCCTAATCCAGTAATCCTAGATATAAATACATACATACATACATACATACATACATACATACATACATACATACATACATATATATATATATATATATATGTATGTATATATATATATGTATATATATATGTATGTATGTATGTATGTATGTATCATGTATGTATATGTATGTATATTGTTTCCTTTCATTCTAGAATTTAAAGTGGATTCTTTTTCTAGACTTGAAGCGATGTAAATGGAACTTGCAACTAGAGGTAGCAATCCAACCCATTTACCCAAAAATTGGCCGATTTGGCATATAATTTATCTTAAACAGGTCAAAAGGGTAAATAGAAAAAAAACAGCTAAAAAATAAATGAGTCAAAAGGGTTTAACTTTTTCATATTTAATAGATGAATTATACATAAAATGCAATTAAATGGAACAAAGATGTCTTACAGGTGAACCTTACCTCCCTGATCCGTTTTGACCTGCACTAAAAAATATACTTGTTTTGGATCATTACCCAACCCACCTGACCTGCCCGCTTTAACACCTCTACTTACAAACTTTATGACCCCTTTGTATGCATAAATCTCACCATGCAATGATGCAACAAATTCAAACCCCCTAGACTAAGTTCACATTTTCCATTAAAACCCAAGCTTTTATTTGCCGAATGTGACCATAAAAAGCATGATTACCTGGAACCTCCCATGACAAAAAGCTCCAAATCCATGATGATGACAAGCATCAGTGCCCAATAACATCCATGAACATGACCCCATAACTTTATGTTTGTCAGCTTGGCTGTTTATATACTTTTAACATCCATTAACACAAAAACCTGGATAACAAAAACAATAATGTGAAATCAGCCGCATCAAAAAATTTTACACAACGCTGCTCCTAGGTGTCTAATATTTTTTAAAAATGGTATACAAATGTAGTACCTGATACAGGTCATGGCACATATATTCCAAAGAAAGTTGGTACCTATGTTAAAACTGAGATAATAAACATCAAGAAACTCTGATTCAAAAAGGGCAAATTAGAAGAAAGTGTAACATAGTTTCACCAAAATTGCATTGATGGTATTAGAGTACTTTCTCACCCATAAGATGGTGTATAGACTTTCAAAATGCTTTTAAAGTAATATATAACTTGAAAGATGTCACGGCCTTGCAAGAAATGGTAACATAGTTTCACCAAATTACCCTCCATGGATTTTTAAGTTTGTATCTTTTTATGAGAAAGAAAATACTCTAATAACATATATAGAATTTTAATGAAACTATGTTACCTTTTCTTGCAATTTGCCCATTTAAACAAATAACAACAGAATTACAAAGAAACTTGGTCATGAATATATGAAATGCCTCAACCAACAAATACAAAGCAAATAATCTATTATAATGGAGAAAGAATCTTAAAACACTATACAAACAAACCTAGTCATTTACTTGACCTACTTGTCATAACAATCAAACCTTATATAAAATTTTAAGCACCATTCAACATGTGGTGCTTTGTAATCACCTTAAGAAATTACATGTGGGATCCTCAGCAGAAGCGTCCAAGCAATTACTTCAAAAAGTGTCTAGTGTTTGAGGCTGTCTGTAAATCCTCTCCATAAATGTCTAAATAGGAAACCAAAACAAACTGCTTAGTTATTGATCGCCTGACATGCTACCAATTTCTGAATGAAGGAAATCCTCATACCGATTACTTGGCTGAAGAAATACGGTGCAAGGAACGCATCCAGCTGCTTGACGCGCCGGTAGCTCTTTTACTTGTACCATGCTCAACTTTGGCTGTATCATTTAGGTCGTCTTGTTTGAGAGGCGCTAAAAAGGTGCCACCCATAGAGAATGACGTAGACACTTTTGTTGCAGGATTCATAATCTGTAAAAATCACAAATCACTGATAAAGACAACTGGTAGCAGCCTAAAAAAGAAATGAAAGAAAATAGTAAATAAATGGAAAAGCTGAAAAGTGAAACTTAATAACAAGGACTCACTTGTTTCCTGAGTGAAATATTATCAGTAGGTTCATGTGTCAGTCTTGATTTATTGTTTGATCTCCGGCGCTCTGTTGCTCCAATTTGGTAGATATCATCATTACCCCCTAACGAATGATTAAATAAATCAAAACAAGAGTACGGAAAAATATATCGTGTCCAGTTGATAAAGCATACAACATTACTGTCTTAATACATCAAGCGGACAGGGTGTTATATTACATTAAGACTACTATATCCCGTCTTTTCGGCTCAAGACAACATACAACAAACGATAATCTGATATGCAGCTAAACATTATGGAAATTAATGAACCACGTTTTGCAAATTTTAGGTAACTCGCTCCATCCCATCATAACTTAAGGTTTTCTGTTCTGAGAAGTTCCACACTAAATGCAAAATTTTCTACCTTTTATTATATTTTTGAACTAAAATGGCCCATTTGCCCCAATAGGAATCATAATCATCACTAAGTTAATAGACAAGCTTTTCCCAACAGCATGCATTTTAATAAACCAATTAGAATCAAACAAGTGGCACCTTCAACGCCATTGATCTTCTCATATTCAATCTTGTCCGAATAAATTCACTATTTGAAATATACGCCTTATTGTAACCATTTAATGCTACACCAAAACAAACAAAAAGTAAATGAAAACTCATCTATAAACTAATAAACAATGGACATTTAGGCTCCGTTTGTTTGCATTAAGACCCTCTTCATTAAGTCTGAAATCTGAATTTCAGATCTAAACTTACTTTAGAATATTTGTTTGCATTCATAGTTAAGAGGTTGGTACATCTAAAATTCCCTCTTAATTTTAAGAGAGAGAGATATAGAGTAGTCTTAAGTCAAATTAAGAGCCTCTTAATTTCACATCTTCAGACCACCTCTTAATTTCAAACGTGGTTGTTTTCAAACTTCAGACATTTAAGCTCTTAAAAAACAAAACAATACCTTAGTACTTTTGATCTTCAACGTTGCATTTTTGGTATCAAATTCCAAAACTTACCAAACATGTTTGGTGGCTTGGTGCAAAACAATATATACGTCAAATCAAGTGTCAAAATATTGACGTATCTATTAACATGATAATTAACCATTCACAACACCCTTTAGAAAAGTAAGAAAAAATGTATTTGAATAAAATTAATAAAAATATAATTCAAACTCAAAGCAACCCATTTAATACTCTGTCATTCCCTTACTCATCCCTAGCATGCCTCCTTGCACCATCACCTCTATCTCCACTTTCTTATTTTTCATCTTATTCATTTTGAATTTCAATATCAACAACAAAACCTAGGAAAAGTCTTGTGCACATCAAGAAGTTCTTTTGAGTTTCCCTGAGGCTCTCCTAAAGATTTTATGAAGACAAGGATTTTTAAAAGATTCATTTTAATTATTACTTTTAAGTTTTTTATGTGAAGTCCAATAAAGGGATCTTACTAGAAGAAACATGAGTTTCACTACCATTGAAATAATGATCGTCTTGTATAATATTGAATCATCGTTTAAATTAATACTCGATCCTTGAAGCTCATGTAAATTATATTTTTACCTTATGCACACACATACATACATACATACACACACACACATATATTCAGGATCACATGAGATGGTGAGAAGCTAAATATTCAATAAGTGATAGGCACAAAATTCACTAATTTTGGAAGTTCGATTCATTATTTTCTAAATTTAATGAAATTGTGAATCAAAGTTATAAAATTAGTGAATCAATATGCTTCTCACACTCACTACCCACAAATATTTAGTTTCTCACAGAATCCTTGGCATGTGTGTACCCACACACACATAATCACCCTTTATTTATAAACTTATCCCTAAAAAAAATTAGGAACACAGATTCAAGACAAGTCAAGCTGAGCTTGATAGCCTTGATTACTTCATAAAGCTCAATCTCAAACTTAAAATTGATGGCTTGATGGACCCGAGTCACGTTTTGAGCTTAGATCATTAATGTCAACTCAATCTCATTTGGTGATCTATTGACTCGATTAGTCGATTCAGCTCAATTAAATCCCTGGTTAGGGACAAACTCTCCATCATATGCCACTGCAAAATTTGGCAGTACGCATATAGTGCTCATACGAACAGACAACTTTTCAGGAATTCAGAGTACACCGGACAGTTCATCTTATATATATAACATCCATAGCAATAGGATGACCTAACTTAAATACTATTGGAACACTATCAAAACCTGACAGAAATGCATGCAAGTTACATGTCACAATCTTCCTTGTGCTTAAAAAAGCTTAACATAATTTTTATGCAGAATTTCATTTTAGAGAAAAGTTAACATCCCAGAAACTTCCTACTTTGATGAAGTACCTTGACGCTTATTTGAATGGACAGGCGTTGCTCTATTAATCATTCCAGGAACTGGCTGACTCTGGTATCATTAGCCGAGCATTAGTGAGCATAAAGACGTTTCAATGAAAAAGAAGTCAATGCACACTGATAAAGACTATCCATGCATGTAATTGCAATAAAAAATGCTAATGAAATACTAACAGTTGAATGATGTTGTTGCTTTGTCTTTTCCGGCGGCTGGGGCTTTGGGGTTGTCCAATCAAATACACCATCATAATTATACCCTGGAATATGGTAGAATATCATATTAAGAACAGGAGAATATATGAAGCAATTCACTTTTTCATCCCAGCTCTCTCTCTCTACACATAATTTATGACCAAGTATTTGGTGAACAATCTTATACCTTCCCGCATAAACAAGTCACGAAAAAGCCGCTTTAAGAAATCATAATCAGGTCGTTGCTCAAATGTTAAAGATCGGCAATATTGGAAGTAAGAGGAAAACTCCACATGATAAGACCTGCATAACACCTGTCAAATAATTTGAACGGATTTTCGTAAATACAACAAGATAGTCCAGTTAAACAATAACATTATGAATGTGATTGAAAGAATCGCCAAGTATCCTAATTGAAAGATATATTTAGTAAATTGTTTCTAACTGACTTTTTTATAACTCCATATAAGCAACATACCTCAATGGGAGTCGACACCTTCTTTTCACGTATTTTGTCATACTTCTGTTTCTTAGTTGCACCTTTTAGGCCCTGCCATGGAAGACTGCATACAAAAATCACACCTTTAAAAGTTAAAGGGGGAGTGAGAGAATACAATCCCCTTTGTTAAAAAGGCCCTGCCATGGAAGACTGCAGACAAAATACTCATTTGCAGTGTTTATAGTTCAGCTGCCAAAAACTAAATCAACATGCACCAACAGGGAAACAAATAAATTATAAGTGCATACCTTCCTCTTAAAAAGTATAGCAAAACATAGCCAAGAGACTCCACGTCATCACGCCGGCTTTGTTCTAGAATTAAAATTATTATATCACATGAGAAGCAAATATAAAGTTTCAAAATGCAAGAAAACATTATGCAGCAATACTACATACCAATTCCCAAATGAGTATTACAGCTCGCATAGCGTGCAGTCCCCGTCAAGTTTTTGTTCTCTCTGTATATAGACAATAACAAACAATGGTCAGCTTAGCACCAAAATACAACCAAGGAAAAAGAAGACGATAAGAGAATGCTTCGATGCACAACATGTATATATATATATATATATATATATATATATATATATATATATATAGATGTAAGATCAAATGAGAAGCTAAATATATCTTGAGAAATGTGAGAAGCACTGTGATTCACTTTTTTACACATAGATTCGTCATTGTTTGAATGTATAAATAATGAATCACAAATTTCAGATTAAATAAATCAACAATTCATTAGATTTTGAATTTATAAATATTGAATTACAAATTCAAAAATAAATGAATCAATGTACTAAATTAGTGAATCAATATATAAAATTAGTGAATCAATATACAAAATTACAAGTGCACCCGAAGATACCAACCTTAAAAAACTTTTTTTTTTAAATTTTTTTTTCTCATAACCATGTTTAAATTAACGTTATACACACGATATATGAATTTCACATACATTCACACTTTCTGTGTCCTTAAAAATTATGTGAATGTTCAATGCACATTTATGCGAAATGTCATCCAAGTCAATGATCATTTACACCATTCACATGATCTTTCTTACCATTCACAAGATTTATGATGTTGCTCCTTTTGATAAAAAAAAAGTCTTATAACGTTGTCTTATACATGTCTATGCAAATTAAATATATGTGAATGATCATTCACAATAAGGTACGCTGGAATCTTATAGGCACGCTGATGAACCTGTATATATATATAATGGTATCTTGTTATTTCTAGAGGTTTTCTTTGCCAACAAACGTATGGATTGGTTACTAAAGATATTTTGAGAAATAGTCATGTGTATATGTTCCTTTTTTCAGGAGATAAGGAATAAATCTTTGGTACCGTAGATGATGTACATCTTCAAGATTCAAGGATCCATGTAAAGTTGCTTTAACAAGACTAAGATATCAATGAACTTCTTTGAAATGATTTCATTAGACACAACTATTCAAGTACAACCTTGTCCATATCATTGAGAAACAAAAACAAACAACCAAAATATATAAAATAAGTTCAAGGTCCAAAATAGCATACAGAGAATCCAAAAACAGATCATGACAAACAGTGCACAACACCTTGCTAGTATGGTTTCATATAATAACTTCCACATCGTGGAGATAGACACCATACTGAGGTCCTAGAATTGTCTATTATCAAAATGGCACATCCTCTCCATTAAATGAAAAGTAGGCAGTGGTAGAAGATATGAATTGAGCACAAGGCAGTACTAAAAAGAGAACACAAGACATCAACGCAATTAAACCAAATCATACTTGTAAGGAATATGTCCACTTGTAGCGGGATCACGGTATCTTTTAGCAAGTCCGAAATCAATAACATAGACCTGATAAGAAAAACAATTGGTGGCATTAGTATATAGTCTATAAGCATGCATCAAAATATGCAGAGATGACCAAATGCCTTTGAGCCTTTCAACCATCATTTTGCAAACTAACCATTGTACTTCCTAAAATACAAAGAACACACAAAAGTACACAAGGGAGAACACTTATAATCATCATACATGTAGTTGCTTAGGAGTAGAATAGGAATTACGTTGGGAGTTAGTTAGAGGAGAAATTTATAAATAAGAGGAGAGGGAGTGATGTTGAGGGTGTGAATGAATAATGTTAGCTTTGTAGCTTTGAGAGGCTCTTTGCCTTTGGCTTAAAAAGAGGGAGTTCTCCCAGGAACAATCTGTTGATTGTGATCTGTGTTTCTGTTTTGTTCAACCAGATTTCTTTTTCATATTCAGTAATTCAATTGTTCTTCCAATCAATTTCTCAATCCTTATCATTGGTCCAACCTGCCTATTTCTGCCTCTACCGATCGTTTTTTCTGCCTTTTCTCATTCTGTCATTGATGGAAACACATTCTGTCCCCTCTCGATTGGAGAAACATGAGGAAAAATTCATCTTGGATGTTGCGAGATCAAATCCACTTTAAAATCATTAGAAGAGGATCGAACTGAAGCTGCTGAGTTTCGCAAAGCTATGATGGGATTCATGAAACAGCAAAGTAAGCAACACCTTCATGATTCTGGGGGTGATTCGGGATTAGAATATTCATCACTGAATTCCGTCTTCAATTCCGGTGGTGGTCTGGTGGCGGTGGTCAGCTCCCTCCACACGGATCTGTTGGTTTACCTTGGGCTGTGAAGAAGGTGAAGTTACCAGAACTTTATAGGTTCGATCCTTAGGGTTGGATCCAAAAGGTTACTCTGTTTTTTTATATCAATGAGACTCCTCATCATCTTCGACTTTGTTTGGCTCAATCGAGCATGGTAAGTGTCACTCAACACTGGTTCACCATAGTCAAACAGGTTCATGATTTTGTTACTTGGGATCAATTCCAATTGGAATTATTGCAACGTTTTAGTGGACTGGAAATCCAAAACCCTTCAGAACAATTAGCCTCCATTAAACAATTTGATTCCATCCATGAGTATATTGATGATTTCGAAGTTCCAAATTACCTGAATCTCAAGCTTTGGGGTATTTTATCCTGGGTTACGTGATGAGGTCAGTCAAGCGATGGGTTCATCTTCATCGTCCTCAATTATGTTTGGACGCTATGTGTTTGGCTAAGGATGTGAAGGAGATGCTCCGCCCCTCGGCTATACCTATTTCTCAGTCTTGGTTACGCTATCACTATAAGGGTGGGCTGGGAAACGTTTCAAATTGGGTCGAGGTTCCTTACTGGGCCAAACGCTTTTTTATGGGCTTAATAGCGACTCTCTTCTGAATCGTCAAGGTCTTTTGGATCAATCTAAAATCGATGGGTATTCTGTGACGGCATCAGGCGGTGCACACAGATCTTCAAGTCATCGTCCTTCTTTGTGCATATCATCAGAAACTCCGTAATGACCTCCAAAATTGTCTCATGATAGTGGAGTTCGTTCTTTGACTCGATCAAAATGGGAAGAGCGACGGAGAAAGGTCTATGTTTTTGCTGTGGCAACCAATTCGGCCCTACTCACAAATGTCACAAATGTCCAGAAGGTCAATTGCGTGTTTTCCTCTTGGGAGATGGGGATGAGGTTGAAGATCATTCTGGGAATCTTTGTCAACTTGAGGAGATTTACTTTCCACCATATCAGTGCTCGGGAATTTCATTGACACCTTCTTGAAACGAGCCTTGAGGTCAAGACTTTGTTAAAGGAGGGTATTCTAGAAGGCGTAAACTAGGAATTATGTTAGGAGTTAGTTAGAGGAGAACTTTATAAATAAGAGGAGAGGGAGTGATGTTGAGGGTGTGAATGAAATAATGAATATGTTAGAACTTGTTAGGCTGTTAGCTTTGTAGCTTTGAGAGGCTCTTTACCTTTGGCTTAGAGAGAGGGTGTTTTCCTGGAACAATCTGTTGATTGTGATCTATACTTGTGATCTATACTTCTGTTTTGTTCAATCAGATTTCTAGTTCATGTTCAGTAATTCAATTGTTCTTCCTATCAATTCCTCAATCCTATCAGAAATTGTCTCAACCGCTTCCTTTAGCATACTTTATTTATCTTTTACTGCAATTAGTAAGAACTATGGTTAGCTTGTACTGAAACTACAAGTACAGTGCTTAGACATCTCACTCTAATAAGAAATGAAACACTTACTCTTAGATTCAGAAAATTGAAAGAAAACAGTCGCATAAAGAATTAATATGGATATGTAATGGTAAAAGTTACCTGAGTTGCTTTCCTGCCTAGACCCATCAGAAAATTATCTGGTTTCAAGTCTCTATGCAGGAATCCTCGGCTATGCATGAGTTCTATTCTTGTAAGCTGTGAAAAAATACAGACGCTATAAGTCGTTCTGGTTTGAGATGTATAACATGAAATCTGTTTCGTATATGACGGCAGCAACAAATTACGCTGCAAGTCCTGGCACACTACAAATTAGCATCTGCAAAAGAAATTACCATTTGGTCAGCTAACATCAAAACTGTCTTCAACGAGAACTTCCTTCTGCAATACATGAATAGATCCTCAAGACTTGGCCCCAGAAGATCAAGAACAAGCACATTGTCCTGAACATCAACCCCAGACCAATGGACGCCAGCTACGCCAACTGCAAATTACGAAATTAACAATATTAATACCATGTTAGCTAAACTATGAAAGTAACAAATAGAATTGTAAATGAACCGACACTTCAGAAAAATGAAAAGAAAGAAAGTTACCTATTCCCTGGAGACAATTATATAGTTTGGCCTCATAAAGCAGTTGTGGGTGCTTTGTCTGTCGATTCTCCTACCAATCAATACAGTGAAATCAATTACCATAAGCTAAATGCTGATTATCAACTATTTCTATAAAGTGACAAGGAAAACATCTGCAAGCAATCAGGCATGTTGAGCTCTTGATCAAAAATCAAATCACAAAGCGATACGCACTATAGATGGAGTATCAGATATATCTTATCAGGACATTAGCTTACTTTAATTCACAAAACACGACTGAAGGAAACCAAAAAGGGTATAGAAGCAACACCATTCTACATGATGTCAGACTTTGCACATACATAGATTCTGCGTGAGAAACCACCATCCTTCCATTGAGAGGATGTGTTTGGTTGCTTTTAAATCAATGATTCCAGTCAACAAACTCTATAGTCATTCAACCTTATGCCTATATATATACTTACAAAAATCTAGTGCCCACCCTAGGTAACCATCTCTATTGGGCGCAAATACTCTAACACCAAATTGTAATGACACAAGTAGAACTCTTCTCCAAAAGCTAGCACGATCAAAGGGGGTGCCCAAATCATGATAAACCACCCCAAGTATCGCATTCTAACGCAAGACAGATCCTTTGTATATAGAGTGAACTTATTTCACCAAAGCAAAATAAATTCATATCAATTAGAAAACTCAAACATCATCTTCTTCTATAAAAAAAAGGGAAAAAAAAATCCACCTAAATCAAATCATTTCTACTCGATTTATCAAAATCATCTCATGTGTGTGTGTGTGTGTATAGACACACACACATATATATATATATATATATATGTATAGAAAACTACAGAAATACTCACTATAATTCGACAAGGTATACTAATTGAAAGACTGTTCCAATTCAAAACACACACACACACACACACACACATACTTCATATCAAAAACTTAATATTACCATTTTTACAGCAACGATTTCTTGCGTATCTATATGAGTAGCTGCAAAATCACAAATTTTAATTCCTGAGAAACCAATTCTACATAAATCAAGTCTCTTTTGTAGACTAAAAGAATTGAGATGGGTAAAAAAGAGACCTAGAAAAATTTCTCCAAAAGAACCACTGCCGATTTTACGGCCTAGCCTGTATTTGCCACCGACGATTCTCTCCATCGCCGTCTCGGATGCAAATTTGAAGCTGCTTCGCCGGAGTTGATGAGATAAACTGAGAGTTGCCTTTATTAGGGTTTTCTTGTAATTCAGAAAGGACGAGGCTCTCGATGAGTCGATGTGTTCGAGATTGCCACGCTGGCACCTGATCTGTAAATAATTTAGTTAGAATATCAACAAAGATTTTTGATTAAGTTTTTTGTTTTTTCTATAAATGTGTCAATCTTTTTTTTCTTTCTTACTTTTCACAATTTAAAATTCAAATTAAAAATTCGTATTGTTGGAAATGTGTATTTTAGTGGATAATATTTTATTAATATTGGTTGGTCCAATTATATCTCGTTTCGTGGATCAGGATTGGGATTGCGTGTCACCGGGTAATAATTTTAGCGGATTAATTATATATTTGGGATCATGGGATTAAATGGGTATTAATATTGAAAAGTGATATCGGGTTCGGGTTAATGGGTTCGAGATCGGCCGAAATAGAAAAGTATATGTGCGTGTGCCTTTCTTTTCCATCCTCATCCATTAGAAACAACCCGTGTAGAGAGTGTCTTAGGTGAGAAGCTCCAGCAAGAAACTCCCCCAAGAGTCAGATTAGTTACTGAAATTTGAAGCTAATCACATCACCTTCATCTCTCTTAGTGTTCTTGAGCTCCAAGAGGTAAGAAGCTATGCTTTTGAAGGGTTAATTCTTGTTGTATGCTATGAAATTGTGAGGAATAGTTATGAGGCATGTAAAGGGTTAATTTGTACTGATTTTGTAAGTGATTGAGGGCTGGAACCGATTTAGGAGGTGTGGATACCTCCTGGGCAGACCTAAAAATCGCAGGTCAGGGATGAAGACAGCTGCGTTGTCGCGGCACGACCTGCAGAGGGCTTGCGGCGCGAGCAGGGCCCTGCGTGGGAATTTCGGCTTGAGGCTCATAATAGGGTTTTGGGTCTCGTTGGGGTTGCTTTCGAGTCAGGCTTCGTTGGGATTTCGAGTCGGGCTTTGTTTGGGTTTCAGGATTGGTTTGGGATTGGTCGTCGAGTCCGGTTCGGTTAAAGTGTCGTGTGGGGTCTTGGTCAGTTACGAGTCATTGTGATTCGGTTTTATGTGTCGGTGGAAATGGGAATTAACCGTAGGGATTTGTGTGTTTTCAGGGACGAGCAGCCAGCGGGCCGAGTTTGACCAAGGAGGCCAAAGTTCCGGGAATCAGTCAGGTGAGTACTCGAGTTCTTTTCAAACCCGGGATTGTTTAATGAGTCTTATCTGTGTAGCTATATTGTGCAATAGGGACAGGGACCGAGATAGGGACTGTGTGTGTTATGTGCTATGTGTTTATATGTAGTGTCTAACCCTCGCGTGCTTACAGGCTTTATTGCTCACGTCTTCGAGTCTAACATGATCAGGGAATCAGAAGGGGTCTTAGCAGCAGCAGCTGCCGAGATAGATCCGGGGTTGACTTGAAGACTTTGATACTTGTTTTTGTATAACGTTAGAACTGCATGTGGTAGTTGATTTTGAGATAATGTAATCAGTATGTGTATCTGATATTTTGGGATGTTATGTTTAGCCTAATCTGGGATTGTGAATATACTAAATTGCGTTTAACCTTTGTGTAAAAAATTTTAAATTATCTATGATCTGCATTATCATATGACATGTGTATCATAGATTGCCTGCGATATTGCCACTTATGATTTTGTGTTGACGTGGCATTTCTGGAATCGGGAGGGGTGTTACATGATGGTATCAGAGCTTGCGGTTTGAAGCTTGAGTATCGTTAATGGATGTTTGACTTAAACCTTGTTCCGGTCCATGGGGGATCGTTTTGCGAGTTAGATTAGCGGATTAAACGACCTGGCTTAGTGTATAACGCTGGGTGATTTATTCGTTGTATTTAACCATTTCGCTTTGTGCAAATCATTATGGCAGACCAGGGAGAGGGATCCAGCGCGGATAAGCCGGTTGGTGACGAGTACATTCGGAAATCCGAGTTGATGGAGGTTTTATCTGAGTTTTATAGACAACAGCGCGAACAAGAGCAGGGTCAAGGTTTGGGACCGGTTGTCCATCCTACTGGGACTGAGTCAGGGGTGGTGCATCTTCATCTTCTCAGAGGGGCAGGTCCTTTCAGGACTTTATGACAGGGGCCCCACAGTTTCGGGGTGACGGTGAGCCGGGGGCGGCTATTTCCTGGGAGCGTGAGATCGAGGCTGTCTTCCGGGTAGCCCATGTTGATCCGAAACATATGGTTGGATATGCGGCATATCAGTTACGAGGAGGGGCGTCTCAGTGGTGGAAATCGATAGAGTCTTCGATGACACAGTCCGCCGCATATGCTATTATGACTTGGGAGCAGTTCCGAGCCGTTTTTGACCAGTATATTCCTCGGGATGAGCGCAGAGAGATGGAGTGTCGATTCTTTCATTTGCAGTAGGGTAGTATGACTGTACAGCAGTATGTCGACCGTTTTAACGAGTACTCACAGTTTGCGCCTCAACATGTTGATACAGAGAGCCGAAAGGCTGATGCTTTTATCGATGGTCTTCGATCAGATATCCGGGAGTTTGTGGGGCTGCATGATACCCCTACTTTTGCCAGAGCTCTTGAGATGGCCCGCATGAGGGAGCGGGAGATACTCAAGCAGAAGGAGCAGCCCTCTTCCCATAGACAGCGTACCGGGACTGTAGAGCACCAGGCGAGTGTATGGAGGTCCTCCGGGGACGCCGCTAGTGATCAGCGTCCAGATCAGTGGCAGTTTTCGGGGCAGGGTTCGGGGCAAGGGTCTGGGCAGAGACGTGACAGAGATAGGGGTAGAGACCGGAGGTCGAGGAGACAGGGCCAGAGTCAGAGATCTGGGGCTCAGAGCCAGAGCAGTGTGGGACATGAGTCCTAAGCGTCCGGTAGCTGCGTTGAGAGTTCTTACGGGGAGCGAGAGTGCCCGAAGTGTCACAGGCGCCATTCAGGGTAGTGTTTGTCAGATCAGACTCGTTGCTTAAGATGTGTCAGCGAGGGCATGTCGCGTCTGTGTGTACATTCCCCGAGCCATTGTGTTTTCGATGTGGGAGGTCGGGGCACCGTGTTAGGGAGTGTCTGGAACCGGGACCGGCAGTTCAGGGGGCCAGTTCGAGCGGGGCCAGGGTAGAGCCGTCGTCATCTAGTCGCTGGAATTCAGCTCCGAGGGGCTGAGGACAAATATATCAGGCGACCGCAGATGAGGCACGGGATGCCACAGACGTCGTTTCGGGTACGTATATTCTGAACGGACTTCGAGCCCGCGTTTTGATTGATTCCGGGCCAGATTACTCCTATGTGTCTGTGATATTTTGTGCATATTTTACTATGTCTTCCTCTCCTCTATCTGTTCCTTTGGTTGTTGAGCGGGTTGATGAGAGTACCATGTTAGTGAGTCGGGTATATCGGGGTTGTGTTTTAGAGATAGACTCCCATCAGTTTCAGATAGACTTGCTGCAGATCGAGATCAGTAGCTTCGATGTGATTGTGGGTATGGACTGATTGACTGCCAGACGGGCTTATATTCTGTGTGCTAAGAAGATCATCCGTATACCCATTTCTGACAGTTAGAGTATTACTGTGTACGGGGAACGTCGCAAGGGAGATATTGGGATTGTGTCTATGGTCAGGGCTCAAATATATGTGTCTAAGGGATGCGAGACCTTGCTAGCTTATGTGGTTGACGCGAGGAAGTAAAAGAAGACCTTAGTGGATATTCCGGTGATTCGTGAGTTTCCTGAGGTATTCCCAGAGGAGTTACCTGGGTTACCGCCAGATCGCCAAGTGGAGTTCCGTATAGATCTTGTTCCTGGGGCGGTGCCTATTGCGAAGACGCCTTATAGGCTGACACCGACGGAATTGCGAGAGTTGATGTCTCAGTTACTGGAGCTTTTAGATCGTGGATTCATCCGTTGAGGGTCAGAGACGAGGATGTGCCGAAGACAGCGTTTCAGACTCGTTATGGGCACTACGAGTTCCTTGTGATGCCATTCGGATTGACTAACGCACCCGCAACTTTCATGGATTTGATGAACAGGGTGTAGATCTATGTTGGATAGATTTGTGATAGTATTCATCGATGACATCTTGATCTACTCGAGGAGCGCGGGAGACCACCAGCAGCACCTCCGAGAGGTTTTGACTGTGCCGCGCAGGGAGAAATTGTAGGCGAAGTTCTCCAAATGTGAGTTTTGGTTGCGTGAGGTGCAGTTTTTGGGACATGTGGTCAGTTCTGAGGGAATAGAAGTGGATCCAGCCAAGATCGAGGCAGTAATGAGCTGGGAGCCTCCAAAGTCAGTGCCAGAGATTCGCAGTTTTCTAGGTATTGCTGGGTACTACAGACGCTTTATCCAGGACTTTTCGAGGATTGCCTTGCCGTTGACGAGATTGACACGACAGTCCGTATCGTTTGAGTGGTCCGAAGATCAGGAGCATGCATTCAGAGAGCTGAAGACCCGGTTGTGTCAGGCTCCAGTGTTGGCATTGCCAGAGGGTACCGATGACTTCGTGGTACATTGTGATGCTTCGGGATCTGGGTTGGGTTGTGTTTTGATGCAGCGAGGGAAAGTGATCGCTTATGCTTCGCGCCAGCTGAAGACTTATGAGGAGAACCATACTTTGCATGATTTAGAGTTAGACACCATCGTGTTTGCGTTAAAGATTTGGCGACATTACTTGTAAGGGTCTCGGTTCATTATGTATACCGACCATAAGAGCCTTCAGTACCTGTTCAGCCAGAAGGAGTTGAACATGCGGCAACGGCGTAGTCTAGAGCTGTTAAAAGACTACGATTGTGAGATTCAGTACCACTCGGGTCGGGCTAATGTGGTAGCTGATACGCTGAGCCGTAGGGCATGCGACCAGACTGTGATTTCCAAGGCTTCGAGGCTTGAGATTATCTCGACATTGACAGACAGTCTGAGATTAGCGCAGCAGGAGGGCCTGCGGGATGATAATGTGAAGCGGGAGCGCCTGACTGGACAGCTTGAGATGTTCATCAGGAATGATCGGGGGTTGTATATGTTTCATGATAGGGTCTGGGTTCCGAGGGTCGGAAATCTACGACAGTTGATTCTTGATGAGTCGCATCGATCGAGGCTATCCGTGCATCCAGGGAGTACTAAGATGTACCTTGATCTTCGTGACTTCTACTGGTCGCCGGGAATGAAGAGGGATGTGGGCCGATATGTAGAGCAGTGTATGACCTGTCTGAAAGTCAAGGCAGAGCATCAAAAGCCGCACGATCATCTCCAGCCATTAGAGATCCCCGAGTGGAAGTGGTACCACATTACGATGGATTTCATTGTGAGACTTCCATGCACGGTCCACGGGAATGATATGATCTGGGTAATAGTGGATCGACTAACGAAGAGTGCGCATTTCTTAGCCGTCCGGGGCACTATCACCATGGATCAGGTGGCGAGACTGCACATTAATGAGGTTGTATCGCGGCATGGGATTTCGATGTCGATTACTTCGGACAGAGATACGCGGTTTACGTCTCGAGTCTGGAAAAGTTTCCAGCGGGAATTGGGTGCCAGGGTTCAGTTGAGCACGGCGTACAGACCGCAGACGGACGGCAGACCGAGCGCACTAATCAGACCCTCGAGGATATGTTGCGAGCGTGTGCTATCGACTTTAGTGCAGTTGGGACGTGCATTTGCCGTTGGTCGAGTTCGCGTATAATAACAGCTACCAAGTAACGATCAAAATGGCTCCGTTTGAGGCACTGTATGGGCGCAAGTGCCGGACCCCTGTGTGTTGGGGTGAGGTCGGTGAGTGACCTATTAGTGGGCCGGAGCTATTGCAGGAGACTAGTGATAAGGTGGCCGTGATTCGGGAGCATATGAGGGTCGCCCAGAGCCGACAGAAGAGCTATGTCGATCGTCGTTTGAAAGAGCTGGAGTTCAGTGTCGGGGATCGAGTTTTGCTTAAAGTATCGCCGTGGAAAGGGGTCATCCGGTTCAGACATCTTGAGAAGTTGAGTTCGTGATATATCGGGTCGTTCAAGATCGTTGACAGGGGTCCGGGATCAAGCCTATCGACTGAGGTTGCCTTCAGAGTTAGCCGGTGTGCACGATACCTTTCACGTGAGTCATCTTCGGAAGTGTCTGGCTAAAGATGATCAGTACGTGCCCCTATCCGAGATTACAGTCGATGATCAGCTGCGATATGTGTAGCAGCCCGAGGCCATTACCGATAGAAAGATCAAGAAGCTGAGAAATAAAGAGACTGCCATGGTACTCGTTCAGTGCAGACATCATAAGGGTACCAACGCCACATGCGAGCCCGAGTCAGAGATGCGATCGAGATATCTTCAGTTGTTTCCGAGCTCGAGTTAGATTCCGGGACAGAATCCCTTTAAGAAGGGAGGATTTTTAACATCCGTCTTTTGGACCTGGTACGTGGAATTATTTTAGTGGATAAATATTAATATTGGGTTGGTCCAACTATATCCCGTTTCGTGGATCGATACGTGTCAGGATTGGGATTGCGTGTCACCGGGTAATAATTTTAGCGAATTAATTATATATTTGGGATCACGAGATTAAATGGGTTAAATGTGTATTAATATTGAAAAAGTGATATCGGGTTCGGATTAATGGGTTCGGGACCGGCCGAAAGAGTAATGTATAGGTGCGTGTGCCTTTCTTTTCCATCCTCATCCATTAGAAAGAACCCTAAGGTGTAGAGTGTGTTTTTGGTGAGAAGCTCCAGCAAGAAACTCCTCCAAGAGTCAGATTAGTTACTTAAATTTGAAGCTAATCCCATCACCTTCATCTCTCTTAATGTTCTTGAGCTCCAAGAGGTAAGAAGCTATGCTTTTGAAGGGTTAATTCTTGTTGTATGCTATGAAATTATGAGGAATAGTTATGAGGCTTGTAAAGGGTTAATTTGTACTGATTTTGTAAGTGATTGAGGGGTGGAACCGATTTAGGAGGTGTGGATACCTCCTGGGCAGACCTAAAAATCGCAGGTCAGGGATGAAGACAGCCGCGCTATCGCGGCGCGACCTGCAGAAGGCTTGCAGCGCGAGCAGGGCCTTGCGTGGGAATTTCGGCTTGAGGCTCATAAGAGGGTTTTGGGGTCTCGTTGGGGTTGCTTTCAAGTCGGGCTTCGTTGGGATTTGGGGTCGGGCTTTGTTTGGGTTTTTGGATTGGTTTGGGATTGGTCGTCGAGTCCGGTTCGGTTAAAGTGTCGTGTGGGGTCCAGGTCGGTTACAGGTCATTGTGATTCAGTTTTATGTGTCGATGGAAATGGGAATTAACCGTAGAGATTTGTGTGTTTTCAGGGACGAACAGATAGTGGGCCGAGTTTGACAAGTTCCGGGAATCAGTCAGGTGAGTACTCGAATTCTTTTCAAACCCGGGATTGTTTTATGAGTCTTAGCTGTGTAGCTATATTGTGGGTGTTCTATATGAGACAGGGACGTGAACCTCAGGTATATTTCTATCCCTTATATGTGTTGCATATGAGATACGAGATCGATTCCAGGGATCCGTGATAAGTTCCATACGGACAGTGAGTCGCGATAAGGGATCGCGCGTGTTGACTGTCTCCAACAGTCCTTAGGGCGTATATATACGGCAGGGCCTGCAGCCGGGTCGCTCCTGTGCTACAGGGTATTTGCTAGTCACTACTGTGTGCGGTGGGTTATCCGGGGAAGGGTCCCCACAGGAATAGTGCTGGTGCTCAGATCTCATAATCGTGTTACTATACTTGAGATGCGTGTTGGGGAATACGGACAGGGACCGGGACAGGGACTGTGTGTGCTATGTGCTATGTGTTTATGTGCAGTGTCTAACCCTCGCGTGCTCACGGGATTTATAGCTCACGTCTTCGAGTCTAACATGTTCAGGGAATCAGAAGGGGTCTCAGCAGCAGCAGCTGCCGAGATAGATCCGTGGTTGACTTGAAGACTTTGATACTTGTTTTTGTATAACGTTAGAACTGCATGTGGTAGATTGCCATGTCATGTTTAGTCTAATATGGGATTGCGAATATACTAAATTGCGTTTAACCTTTGTGTATAAAGTTTTAAATTATCAATGATCTGCATTATCCTATAACATGTGTATCATAGATTGCCTGCGATATTGCCACTTATGATTTTGTGTTGTCGTGGCATTTCTGGAATCGGGAGGGGTGTCACAAAATACTTCTGGGAAGCGTTTAGTTCACGGATTTATTGGGATTTACATGAATTGTAATTCATGTATTTTTTTTGCAGATTTCAGTTTTGATTTAAAATTTCAGGATTTTTTAATTTCATCTTTCTTTGTTATTTAAAAACTCAGCATCCTCCTTAGAATTTTAAATCTCAATTACCTTAGATTAGTAAAATTTTCCTTAAAGATAATGTAAATATTTTGACAAAATCTTAATTTATGAAAATGCTGCATAATGCAGATTATTTAACAGAATGCAAATCTCATGAAGAAAAGTTTGCAAACCAAACGTCTCATTAATACTATTAATAGTTTTTTTTTACTTTTACCATCAGAAAAGCTTTTTGGCAACAATTATCATTTTTACCCTTCTATTTTAATTGTTTTAATTTTATTTTACAATGACCACTTTTTAAATTTTTTTTATATAAATAAGTATTAGTAGACTTAAATATTACAAATATTTTAAAATAAAAGAGAAACATACAATTTTTATAAATCAAATACTACTAGACCTTAAAATTAAATATTAATATTTTACTATACATGAAACTAAAAATATCTTACAATCCCTTAAATTAAAAGAAGCAGCGTAAACCTACAAACTACAATCCATATTTTGCTTTGATTTCATTACACAATAGTGTACGATATGCTAATTTTTGGTTAACCATACCTTGTGTACTTTCAGTTAGGGGAAGCATGGGTCAGTTTCTGGCCCAAACTGAACCCAAAACGTTTTTTTTTCCAATTTTCAGGTTTTAGAAACCGTTTGTTTCGGTTTCTTACGGGTTTGGGTTTTCGGGTTGAACTCACGGGTTATGGGTTATTGGTTTTCATGTGTTCGAATCAGTTTTTTTGTTTAAAACCATTTTTTGTGTTGATTTTTTTACTTAAAAAGTTGCTTTTTTCACTATAAAATGGTTACTTTAACTAATATTTACTATTACTCATTTAGACCATATAATAGTTTTCATTTGCAACTAGCAACTTATCAATTCCATATCAAGTAGAAAAATAATACTTACTACTTACTAGCAACTTATCAATGTCATATTAAGTAGAAAACTAATATTTACTAGCAATTTAGCAATTTCATATGAAGTTCAAAAATAAATACCTGTGGATATGAAGAAAACATGTAACATCCGATAATTTTAGGTATCCTTTTTTATATTACCTAAATTTCCTAAATAAGTATTTATATAATATTATTTTACCAAGTAATAACAAGGGTCTGATGTATAAATAATAAGCATGCTTTAGAGACTTGTACCCTATGAACTATTAGTAGTAAATGCTTTGAATAATTGAGAATGAGATTATGATAGGTGATATATGTATAAGAATTCAAACTTTGGTGGCCAATTAATAAATTGAAAAAGATGAAAAGACTTAATTGCAAAACTAAAAACTAAAATCAGATTTTTGTAGAATTTACATGATTGGTTTAGAAGCCATATATATATATATATACAGATTGAGGTTCAATTGAGAACTTTTATGCATCTAGGAACCTCTAGGAACTTTTGTGCATCTTATATCCTTCAAGGGTGCATTAAGGGCATTTAGGGAATAATTTAATTACTTTTTTAAAATGGTTAAAACATAACTGGAAGGATTTAAATCAGGTAACTAAATTATCACATTAAAGAAATTCCATATTTATCTCATCATTTCTCTCTCTTTCTTCTCCCTCTCTCTCTCTCTCCCCTCCCATCTCTCCCTTTCTCTAGGTCTAATGGAGACCACCACCATCATTTCTTTCTCTATGTCCTCACATTAAATCGGTGATGAACACAAAAATTAACATGGTGATGTATTGTTTCAAACCCGGATAAAGATTCATGTATTGAATTAAAGTTGATGCATGGTTGGGAATGTTCAAATTCGAATGAACATGATGATTTTTAGTTCTAAATCCGGAGGGACACAAAGATGAACGATGATGCATGGCAACCAATGATGAACGTGATGAACGATGCATAATAGCGACAACTCGATGCATAGAATGATGATGAACATGGTTGATGAACGATGAACATGATGATAATGATGCATAACAGCAGCAACACGATGCATAGATGAACGATGAACACGATGGTGATTAACATCGATGCATAACAAATTTGATAGATTTTGTATAGATAAATTCGAGATGCATCACGAATTGAACGATGAACATGAAATGCATCCACATCTCTATCATCTTTTTGAATTTGTATGGATTTTGTTAAACTTGGAAGTGTATTAATTGAATTTATTTAGCATTTATTATATAATTAGTTGTTAGAATATTAAATTTAATGTAAAATTAAAACTAATTTGAATAAGTATATATTTTTCCCAAAATACCCTTCCTCATTTGATCTTGAATGCACTAGATGCATAAAGTTTTCCAACTATTTACCCTTTTGCCATTTAATTAAAACCATAAAATCTTTTGATCTAATGGATGACATGGGTTCTTTTGTGCCTCGATGCACAAAAGTTCTCAATTGAACTTCCCTCTATATATATATATATCCTATGATATATATATATATATATATATTATATAATATATATATATATGTGTGTGTGTGGTGTGTGTTGTGTGTGTGGTGTGGTATATTTACATTATATATATATATATATATATATATATATATATATATATATATATATATATATATATGTATATATATTTACATTCCTCTTCCTTATTTCCCCCCGTATGTTTGTAGCCATTTGAAACCAAGAACCATTTCAACAATAAATTTGAAAGTTTGAGGAGGAAGGGAACAACATTAGTAAGTATTTTCAACATCATCTTTTCCTTGATATAATATTCTCTTCTTCATTTATTCTCTTAACTCATTAATGGAAAGTCTAGGTTATGGATATCAAAGAAAATGATGAAACATGAACATTAGATAAAGAACAACTAAGTTTATGAGCATTACATACAACCTTAGCATGAATCTTGAAGTATTTCATTGTTATACTAGTTTACGAACCCACGTATTACGTGGATAAATTTTAAAAGATAAATGGTTATATAATATTATTGTAAACCTATAATTAAACAATATAAATATTAATAAGAAAATACAAGAAAAGTATAGTTATTTGTCAAAAATATTATGTATCTATATTTTTAAATATAAGTGAATAATAGTTATTTTTTTAACATTCTTTTAAATTTTTTATTTTTAAATTAACAAAACATGTGTAACATCCCAATATTGGGAAGGATACGTGGAATTATCTGATTGGTTGATTATGATATTTTATTCGAGCTGGGTGAATTATTGAGTTATTTATGTGATGGGATTTTGGATTAACCGGGTTAGGGATCTAAGTTTTAATAAAATATTATAATTTTGAGAATTATTAGTTAATTTGGGACCCGTTGATATAAAGTTTGTATTTTGTAATATCGGGATCGGATATTGGGTGTCGGACCGAGTTAAACTCCAAAACGTATATATAGTTGAGCTTCTTGCTTGTTTGCTTCACAAATTCAATTCCAAAACCCAGAGCTAAAGTGTGTATGTGTGTATGTTTTTGAGCTTCAATCAGCTGCAACAGTAGGAGAAGCAAGGATTTGTAACACCCACTAAACCCAGCTAAAAACCACGTCATTTACAATACACGGGTGACATTAACGCAATTAACATCCATATCACAATGTCAAGGTTTACACAAACACTGATTAGTTAAAACATTTTACATAACATAAACAACTCCGTTTAATGTTTAACCCAACATACAGAACCGACACGGACCCAAATATTCACATACCGACCCGACATAGTTCACCCCAAGGTTCCCAAAAAAATGTAGAACCCTCGGCAATAGCAAGATAAAGCTCCTACTTCCGCTCAGGATCTGGCGGTCCTATCTTCGGTTCCCCTGATACACACATCAGACTCGAATACGTAAGCTTCGCAGCTCGTGAGTACACAAGGGTTAGACACTGCACAATTCACATAAGCACATATCGCATGTCATATGGTAACTCTACACTACGCGGCATAACATATGCCAACAAGCCTCTAATCAGAGACACTAGAGATCCAATACAGAATGAGATTCTCATCTCAATTGGGGAATCCCTCCCCCCTGGAGCCAAGCCACGCCCGTGGAGGCTAACAGGAATGACGACCACACACACACACACACACACACACACACACACACACACATATATATATATATATATATATATATATATATATATATATATGAGAATCCTACACAGGATTAAATAGAGCTACACAGCTCTCGCGATAACTCATCGCAATACACTATAATGGATCTCATACATATAACACATATAAAGAAAGAAGGACATACCTGAGGGGCAGCTCGCAGTGCCCAACACAATCACAACAGTAATTTATGCACATATTATGACTCGATAAAATTATGCCCTTTGAAAAGAACTCGTGTACTCACCTGGATCAATTTGCACAAAATCCCCAAGTCGCTGACCCGAACCTGACTCGTACCGACCTCGGTAACTTCCTGTACACACAATGAATCTTCCCAGGTTAATCCCAGTTCAATAGATAAGCCCAAAATGCTCAATAGTCATTAATACAATTGATAAAACCCTTAAAAAGCAACCCAAATAGGTTCCCGGGGTCTAAAAACCTAATCTGGACAAAAGAGCCTTGATCACGGCCGCGCTCATCTGATCACGGCCGCACTTCTGGTTACGGCCGTGCTCATCTGATCCTGCCCGCACTCCTGATCCCTGGCCGCGCTCACCTGATCGCGGTCGCGCTCATCTGATCACGGCCGCACTCCTGATCATGGCCGCGCTCCCTGATCACGGCCGCGCTCGCGGTCCAGTTTCATCTTCTTCCTTTTTCAGCTTCTATCCATGGGGATTTCGACCCCAAAACCGATTTTAGTTGTAATAATTCGCAAAATCACCTCCAAAACACTTATAGAATAGACAGAAACCAATTCCCCCAATTCCATAACAATTAACACAAAAAAAAAAAAAATCAGAATCAATTCAAACGTTTCTCACCATAGAACTTCAAGAACACAACTTGGAGCTTCAAATCCAAGTTCAGCACCTTTAATCACTTATTATAGCTTCGATTTGCTTCTGTTTCTGATCTCCAGCCACACATAACACACACATACACCTTTGGTGAGGTTTTGGAAGTGAAAGAAGGTCACGAACATAACGTACGTATTATACGTTTCTAGTTATATCACGTGTTCGACACCGATACCCGGCCCCGTTATCAAAAATCCACTATTTATATCATTATATCCCATTTTAAATCCGTGAATCCATAAATATAATTAATCCACTAAAAGTATATCCCGAATCCACGTAATCCCCGTCCCAACACGTATAATCCACTATACGGGACATAACTGGACCAACGCAATAATCACTATTATAATTAGTCAATAGGATAATTACACGTACCTGCTCGGGAGTCGGGGTGTTACAAATCCTCCCCCTTTATAAAGATTCCGTCCCGGAATCTAACTCTGGCTCTGGAACATGAAAGGATAGCGACTCCGCATGTCAGACTCAGGTTCCCAAGTTGCGTTGGTACCCTTATAGTGTCTCCACTGAACGAGTACCAATGATATCTCTTTATTGCGCAACCTCTTCACCTTACGATCAGTAATCATTCTGGCTACTCAGCATACCTCAACTGGTCATCCACTGATATCTCAAACAATGGCACATACCGATCCTCTTTCGCTAAACACTTTCTCAAATGGCTCACGTGGAATGTATCATTTACACCGGCTAACTCTGGAGGTAGTCTCAATCGGTAGGCCTGATCTCTGACCCTGGAAATTATCTCAAACGGCCCTATATACCTCAGACTTAGCTTGCCCCGGTGTCTGAATCGGATCACACCCTTCCACGGAGACACTTTCAGCAACACCTGATCCCCAACACGGAATTCAAGCTCGGAAGTACGGCGGTCAGCATAGCACTTCTGACGGCTCTGCGCAACACACATATGCTCACGAATCATAGCTACTTTATCGCTCGTCTCCTGAAGTAGCTCGGGCCCACTGATCGGTCGCTCACCGACCTCACCCCAACAAACTGGGGTTAGACACTTTCGGCCATATAATGCTTCAAATGGTGCCATCTAAATCGAGGCGTGGTAGCTATTGTTGTACGCGAACTCTACTAACGGGAGATGCACATCCCAGCTACCCCTGAAGTCTATGGCGCATGCTCTCAGCATATCCTCGAGTGTCTGGTTTGTGCGCTCGGTCTGCCCATCTGTCTGAGGTCTGTAAGCTGTACTCAGCTGAACCTGGGTACCCAACTCTCTCTGGAAGCTGTGCCAGAACCACGAGGTGAAACGAGTATCGCGATCAGAAGTAATCGACTTTGGAATCCCATGCCGCGACACCACCTCATCAATATACAACCGCGCTAGCTGATCCATCGTGATCGTACCCCGAACCGCTAGAAAGTGCGTACTTTTAGTCAACCGGTCCACTATGACCCAAATCATGTCGTTCCCACGCACAGTACGAGGAAGTCGGACGATGAAATCCATCGTGATTTGGTACCACTTCCACTCGGGAATCTTCAGTGGCTGTAGAAGGCCGTGCGGTTTCTGGTGCTCACTTTTAACCCGCAAACATGTCATACACTGCTCGACGTAACGACCCACATCCCTTTTCATACCCGACCACTAGTAGAACTCTCGGAGATCTCGGTACATCTTGGTGCTCCCAGGATGAATGGACAACCTCGACTTATGCGACTCATCAAGGATCAACTGCTGCAAGTCCCCAACTCTGGGAACCCAAACTCTGTCTCTCAACGTATATATCCCTCAGCCATCCCTGACCAACGACTCTGTCTGCCCCACCAACCTCTCTCTCTTCACATTCTGCTCCCGCAAACCCTCTATCTATGAGAATCTCAGACTGTCAATCAGGGTAGAGGTGATCTCGAGTCTCACAGCTCGGGAAGTAACTGTCTGAACACACGCCTTACGGCTCAAGGCGTCAGCTACTACGTTTGCCTTCCCAGGATGATACTGTATCTCACAGTCATAGTCTTTCAGGAGCTCTAAACTGCGTCTCTGTCGCATGTTCAAATCCTTCTGACTGAATAGACACTGAAGGCTCTTGTGATCAGTATATACCACAAACTGGGATCCATATAGATAATGTCGCCATATCTTTAACGCAAAGACTATGGCATCCAACTCAAGATCATGGAGAGTATGATTCTCTTCATATGTCTTCAGCTGCCTCGAAGCGTAGGCAATCACCTTGCCTCGCTGCATCAATACACAACCCAGCCCCGTCCCTGATGCATCACAATACACAACGAAGTCATCCGTACCCTCGGGCAAAGCCAACACTGGCGCCTGACATAATCGAGTTCTCAACTCAGTAAAGGCAGTCTCCTGCTCGTCATTCCACTCGAATGGTATGTCCTGCCATGTCAGTCTCATCAACGGCATGGCTATTTGTGAAAAGTTCTGAATGAACCGTCTGTAGTAGCCTGCTAATCCCAGGAAAATACGAATCTCTGACACGGTCTTAGGCTACTCCCAACTCATCACAACCTCATTCTTCGTGGGATCCACTTTGATGCCCTCACTGCTCACAACATGGCCCAAGAACGGCACTTCTCGGAGCCAGAACTCGCATTTCGAAAACTTTGCAAAGAGTCTCTCTCTCTGCAGCACGCTCAGGACCTCCCTCAAGTGATGCTCATGCTCCTCAGCGCTCCTCGAGTAGATCAATATTTTGTCTATGAACACGATCACAAATCGATCCAACATGGCTCTACACACCCTGTTCATTAAATATATGAAGGCTGCGGGTGCGTTAGTCAGTCCGAATGGCATGACTAAGAACTCATAGTGTCCATAGCGCGTCTGGAAGGCTGTCTTAGGCACATCCTCTTCCCTGACCTTCAGCTGGTGATATCCAGATTGTAAATCAATCTTCGAAAAGAAGCTAGATCCTTGTAGCTGATCGAATAAATCATCAATTCGCGGAAGTGGATATCTATTCTTCACCGTCACTTTATTTAACTCTCGATAATCGATACACATTGGCATGGTATCGTATTTCTTCTTCACAAACAACACCGGTGCTCCCCACGGTGATGAGCTCGGACGGATAAATCCCCTATCCAGCAACTCCTGAAGCTGAGTCATCATCTCTCGCATCTCAGTGGGTGCCAACCTATAAGGCGTCCTCGCAATCGGCACTGCTCCAGGGATAAGGTCGATCCGGAACTCTACCTGGCGATCTGGCGGTAGCCCAGGTAACTCATCTGGGAATACCTCAGGGTAGTCTCGCACTACAGGTACATCCCCTACCTTCGTCTTCTCTTTCTGAGCGTCAATCACATAAGCCAGGAAGGTCTCGCAACCCTTAGTCACATATCTCTGGGCTCTAACCATCGAGATAATCCCAATCTCGCCCTTTCGCCTCTCCCCGTAAACTGTCACGGCCTCGGTCTCAGAAATCGGTATCCTGATCATCTTCTGAGCACAAAGAATGTCTGCCTGACGGCCTGTTGATCGGGCTATAAATTACCGTGTTTATTAGGTGTAAAAGAGTTGTTTTTAGTAAGAAAATGTCGTAGAATGTGCTACTATTGAATATATTCTGTGCTTGTACAGGTAAATAAAATCCAGTCTAAATTGGCGGAAAAAGGAAAGAAATCAGAACAAAATTTCAGAGCCAGGCGCAGAGAGGGGCGCAGCCCTGCGCCCAGACCGAGTGCTCAACAGAATAAATTAATTCGACAAAATACGGACTTTACAGTCAGGCGCAGGGGGGCGCAGGCCTGCGCCTACGGCTGCGCCCAACCCATTAAAATAATTTTCCAGCCGTTTTTAGGGTTTCCAGCTTTTTCATATAAATACAAAAGTCAGAGATTAAAAGAGATATCGTTTTTTGGAGAAGAAGGCTTAGGAAAAAGACCCCGTTTGAGCGAACACAAGTACCAAGAGCACACGAGTTAAGCTACGACATTTGCTATGAAGATGGATACATAACTCCGGAGTATTACACCAACGATATCCGGCTAATCTCGCTATAATGATTCTCGGAGGAAGCACTACGCTAAGTGTTTAATTTATGAACGATTATTTATGTTTGCATGGTTTTATTATTTATGTTTTGATTGTGAACGAATGATTGTTATTGGTTTAGTTGCGTTTCGCAAGATAGTTCGTTGATATTTTATTATTCGTGCCAAGTTATTTATTTAATTAAGACGAGTAATCAAACGTGTCACGCGCTATGCCCAAGATCACGTAACGATTCTAATAATAATTATACCAAAGATTATGTCTATGTAATCCTTACATCGTTTTTATAAATTAATTACAAAGCTAAGTGTGGAATCCGGGAATGGTTATCTTCGTTTCATATTTAATCAAACAATTTAATTAAGTTTTCTTTTTACAAATCACGTAAGTAATTAATTTTATAAATCAAGTAATCACCTTTTTTACAAACCAATCAATCTTTCAAACTATTTTACAAACGCTAGTCGCTCGAATACGTGTATTTAACCTCTCGCTCTCTGTGGATACGATCCCTACTTACCCTAGCTTCTAAGGTATTTAGTGGTTATTTTTGACGGGTTAACGACACTCGCATCAAATTTTGACGCCGTTGTCAGGGAGCGGTTGCGCTTAAAGTCACGTATTTTAGTAATTAGCTTACTTTAGTTACTTAATTTTTCTAGATTAATTTAGTTAATTTCAAATTATTTGCTCATTTGCTTTAAATTGCTTATTTGATTTTTATTTATTTATTTAATTGTTATTATTCTATTTAATTAGTTTAAGCTTTTATTATTGCCTTAGTTTTTATTAAGGAAAAGGGAATCGTGGCGCAAGCATCGATTCTCACAAAAAAGAAAGTATCTAATTCTAGTTCTTCATCTAGCCCTCATAGGTTTATGCACACACATTACTCTGGAAGAATTTCACCTTTGAAGTTTGACCCAGAAATAGAAAAGACTGCTAGATCTAATAGGCGAGCCACAACTCAAGCGAACAAAATTAAGAATATTGCTCCTAAAGTAAACGTGGAAGAAGAAGTAATTAATTCGGAAGACGAGAACGTCGAAAACGTTCTTGTCAACGTCCAACAAAACCAAAGACCGATGGGAGACCGCAAAACCGTAGAATCCCATTATAGGCCGGGTGATATCCCTGATCAATCACCCATTCTCTACCCAACTAACGAGAATAAACCTGAAATTAGGCCACAACTATTTAGCATCTTACCCGTTTTTCGCGGAGCACCAAGCGAAGAACCGTATGAGCACTTAGCCGAATTTACTGCTATATGTAAGGCCAATCACGTTAGGGGAATGACCGTAGACGCACTCAAACTTAGACTCTTTCCTTTCTCCTTGAAGGAAAGAGCGAAAAAACTGGTTTGTGTCACTTCCCACTGATAGTATAACTAACTGGGATGAAATGAAAAAAGAGTTTCTAACTAAATACTACCCAATTAGCAAGACTACAGAAAAACGTAAAGAAATAACTGGATTTAAACAGAAAATTGGGGAACAATTTCACGAAGCCTTCAATAGGTTAAATGAATTACTAAGAACATGCCCTCACCATGAAATTCTTATATGGATGTTAATTAAAACCTTTTTCGATGGGGTTAGTCAAGAAAGTAGGAATATGATCACCACTGCTTCAGGCGGAACCTTTTTAGCTAAGGAAGATGACGAAGTCTGGGAATTATTAACCCAGTTAAGCAAAGGTTTAAAAGTCCAAGCGGGTTCGGATAGTAGTGTTGGTGTCCAAGTTATGAGCATAGACAATGCATGGAAGAAGGAAGTTAAATCCGATATCTCCGAACTAAGCAAAAAGATGGACTTGTTGATGAAGGGAATGGGAAAGGCTACAGTGGCACAGGTCTGCTGTGTCACTTGTAGAGACCCTTCTCATCCAACCGAGAATTGTCCACATACCTTCGCCCACGAAGAGTATTTGAATGAAGCTTTTGGCTTCCGACAACGAAGAGAACGGGAGAACCCATACTCGGAGACTTACAATCCGGGATGGAGAAAACATCCGAACTTTAGTTGGAAGGATAATCAAGACAATGATGCTCCCCCGAAGCCAAGATATGAGCAACCTCGTCAACAAAACCGAGACTTTCAATATGGATCGACCTCAGCTACGAAGGATGATCGGTACTATAAACGTCAAGACCCTAAAGAAGAGCACGAGTCACGACTAGTGTCGGGGAACTCTAAAGAGTTTTCCGAATTTATGGAATTCATGAAACAACAGACCATGGTTCAAGCGAAAACGATGGAGATGCTTGGAAGGCAAATGGGACAAATTGCAGAGTCCTTAACTAAACGAGAAGAAGGGAAACTTCCAAGTAACACCACGGTTAATCCATCGCACCACCACGACAAGGAAAAGAAATATGAAGTCAATGAAGTGAATGAAGTTAATAAAGTCACTACCCTTAGGAGTGGAAAGGAAGTAGATAATAAGATAGAAATGCCTAAGGAAAGTGAAACAGACGATGAGGTAGAAATTGCCTATGAAGAGGAACCACCTAAATCGGAGTCAACGATAGAAACAAAGATTAAGAAAGTAACCTTTAAGGAAGTAGAAGCCAAGAAACCAGTCGAGACTAAAGTTGGGGATGGCAGTTCCAATACTGAAATTGCTCCCTACCCAACGACCTTAGAAAATTCAGCATCATTTCCTTATGGTAAGAAAGGACCTAAAAATGAAGAATTATGAGACATCTTTAATCAAGTTAAAATTAACATTCCCTTAATCAAAGCTATTCAACAAGTCCCTTCTTACGCTAAATTCTTATAAGACCTTTGTACTCAGAAACGTAAATTTAAAATAACTCTTCCAAAGCAAATCAACCTCACTGAACAAGTCAGTGCAGTTATCACTAGCTCACTGCCGCCTAAACTAAAAGACCCAGGATCACCCTTGATCTCGGTAACTATCTACGATATTCAAATTAAAAAGGCACTTCTAGACTTAGGGGTAAGTGTTAACATTCTACCTGGTAATTTATTTGACCAACATGATCTAGACACCCTACAGACGACAGATGTCATCCTACAGTTAGCAGATAGATCAACCAAAGTACCACGCGGGATGTTATCTGATATAATTGTTAAGGTCGATGACTTCTTATTATCCAGTAGATTTCTTAGTGTTGGATTCAGACAGTGCTTACAAAGAGAGCCAACCGGCAATCATATTAGGACGTCCCTTCTTAGCCACAATCAATGCTCAGATCAATTGCAGGACAGGTGCCTTAGACATAGCATTCGGAAACCGCAAACTCCGACTCAATGTCTTTAACAATGTACCTAATGCACCATTGGATTCAGAGTGCTACATGATCGACTTAGTTGATGATTTAATACAACAACAATTATCAACAATAACATGTAAAGACCCAGTGGAGCTGCTTCTGTATTATAATGAACATACGTTAGATAATATGCCTGAAGCTAAGGAGTTCGAACTTGAACGTGTTCAGTCAGTGGATTCTACTCAACCACCATGGACACATAAGATCGAGAAACTTCCTACTGATCTTCCACGATCAGCAAAACCATCTCTAGAGCAACCACGTAAGTTAGAGTTAAAACCCCTTCCATCTCATCTCAAATATGCTTTTCTTGGCCCTGAGAGTACATTGCCCGTAATCATCGCAACAGATCTTACTGCTGCACAAGAAAAGGCCTTATTAGAAGTTTTATCGAGATATAAGGAAGCGGTAGGCTGGACTATAGCAGACCTTAAGGGGATTAGCCCAACACTATGTATGCATAGGATTATAACTGATCCAACAGCTAAGCCGAGCAGAGATGCTCAGAGAAGGCTAAATCCCAACCTTAGAGAGGTAGTGAAGAAGGAAGTACTAAAATGGCCAGATGCTGGAATTATCTATCCGATATCAGATAGCCAATGGGTTAGTCCCACACATACGGTTCCAAAGAAATCTGGAATCACTGTTGTCGATACTCCTGAAGGAGAAAAGATTGCAACTCGCCCAGTAACGGGGTGGAGAGTATGTATCGAATACAGAAAGCTAAATGCTGCAACCTCTAAGGACCATTTTCCTTTGCCATTCATCGACCAAATAGTAGAGAAATTAGCAGGGCAAAAATTCTATTGCTTCTTAGATGGCTATTCGGGGTATAACCAAATCCTGATACACCCAGAAGATCAAGATAAGACGACATTTACGTGTCCGTATGGCACATTCGCCTACCGAAGAATGCCATTTGGATTATGTAACGCTTCGGCCACATTCCAGCGATGTATGATGGCTATATTTTCAGACATGGTCGGAGGGTCTCTTGAAATCTTCATGGACGACTTTTCGATATTTGACAAGTCATTCGAAGGGTGCCTCTCTCATTTAGAAAAAGTTCTCAAGCGGTGTACCGAGACCAATTTGGTATTAAGCTGGGAGAGGAGTCATTTCATGGTTAAAGAGGGAGTAGTCCTAGGACATATAGTTTCTGAAAGGGGAATGGAGGTTGATCGAGCTAAAATTCAAATAATTTCATCGTTACCACCGCCTACTAATATTAAGGGAATTCGTTCTTTCTTAGGACATGCAGGTTTCTATAGGAGGTTTATAAAAGACTTTAGTGCCATAACCAAACCTTTATGTAACCTTCTCCTTAAGGACGCACCTTTCAACTTTGATAAAGGATGTATAGAGGCGTTTGATACATTAAAAGTTAAGCTCACGGAGGCACCAATTCTGCAATCACCTGATTGGTCTCAGCCCTTTGAGATCATGTGCGACGCAAGTGATCACGCAGTAGGTGCCGTCCTTGGTCAATTAGTGGATAAAAATCATGTGGTAATATAGTATGCAAGTAAAACATTCTCTGAAACTCATTAATTACACAACAACTGAAAAAGAGTTGCTTGCAGTAGTGTATGCGCTAGATATATGTCTGGGGGGCTAAGGTAATTGTGTATTCTGATCACAGTGCCTTACGCCACCTCTTGGCTAAGAAAGATGCTAAACCACGACTAATTCATTGGATATTACTACTACAAGAATTTGACTTAGAAATCCGATACAAAAAGGGCTCAGAAAATGTAGTAGCAGACCATCTATCGAGATTGCCAGCAATCACCACTGATATGCTGGATTCCATTCGGGATAACTTCCCAGATGAACAATTACTGTTTATCGCAAAAGTGCCTTGGTTTGCTAATTTAGTGAACTACTTTGTCACAGGGAAAATCCCAGGCCATTGGAACTCACATCAAAGAAAGTATTTCTTCTCCCAAACTAAACAATACATTTGGGAGGAGCCGGATTTATTCAAAATAGGAGTAGACCAAATTATCCGGCTATGTGTTCCAGACAATGAGCATTATGACATTCTAAATCACTGTCACTCGTATGCATGTGGAGGTCATTTTAGTGCTAAAAAGACAGGCCATCGAATTTTACAAAGTGGATTCTTTTGGCCGACTATCTTTAAGGACTCATATGAGTTTGTCAAGTCATGCTTACGATGCCAACAAATAGGAGGTATTTCAAAACGAGACCAAATGCCTATGACACCAATTCTTATTGTAGAAATTTTTGATGTGTGGGGCATAGACTTCATGGGACCCTTTCCTAAATCATACGATTTTGAATATATCCTAGTGGCAGTTGATTACGTCTCTAAGTGGGTAGAAGCCGAAGCCACAAGAACTAATGACCATAAAGTAGTAGGCCAATTTGTTAAACGAAATATATTTTCTCGTCATGGAATTCCTAGAGCCATAATTGGTGACTGGGGTTCTCATTTCAAGAATATGTACTTTAGCAAACTACTTAAGCATTACGGAGTAACCCATAAGATAGCAACACCATATCACCCACAAACTAGTGGACAGGTAGAAGTGTCTAATAGGGAAGTTAAGCGTATCTTAGAGAAAACAGTACGACCCGATAGGAAATATTGGTCAACGCGATTAGATGACGCACTTTGGGCGTATCGCACTGCGTTTAAAACCCCTATTGGCATGTCTCCCTATAAGTTAGTATATGGGAAATTATGTCATCTTCCGGTTGAGCTAGAATATCGAGCCTTATGGGCAATCAAGAATACAAACCTTAATTTCACAGCCGCCGGTATAAATAGAAAACACCAATTAAACGAATTAGAAGAAATACGCAAGGAAGCTTATGAAAGCGCTAAAATATATAAAGAAAAGACAAAAGCTTTCCACGATCGACTAATTAAAAGAAAGCTGTTTACAAAAGGTGACAAGGTTTGGTTATTCAATGCACGCTTGCGGCTCTTCCCAGGAAAATTAAAAAGTAAATGGTCAGGTCCGTACACAGTTAAAATGTATATCCTCACGGTGCAGTAGAAATTATTGACCAAAAAGGCGGAGAACCGTTTAAAGTGAACGGACATCGATTAAAATTATTTGTACAATGGGCCGATAACAAAATTATATCATTTGAGACAATGGTCTTGGAAGATATCACTTAAATCATTAAGAGTTCCAAAATGTCTGGCTGAAGACATTAAAATTAGCGCTTTCTGGAAGGCAATCCAGTGAACTTTGTGGGGGTGTTCCATAGAAACCCTCACGAGACTATAACTCGTCCACTCGGGCTACCGAGGGGTTTAAAGGCTTGTTGCACGTGCTAAGTGCAATCGTTTTCACCACGAACGTGTGTTTTTACTTTTAGATATTACAGCAGATTTTAATATGCCTTAGTTAGTCACTCCCGTAAAACACTTAGCTAAATAATGTTTCAGCCTACAATAGACTGCTACATGTCGTATCCGACTAAGTTGGGGAAAACTATCCATCAAACGGATGCAAATCCAAAGCTGAAGAATGACGAAAACATGGAAAAATCAAGGACGGAAATCAGTGCATTGTATGTAAATTCGTTAGCTTTTGGGGGGACCAAACACTATAAACAGCACATACAAAAATCACCTGGCAGCAGGGCAGCGCACCGGCCAGCTACGATTTTTAACCATTTTTCACTCCATTTCTCTCATTTTCTCTCCAAAACTCCGAATTTTTCCTCAATTTTGCTCTCCAATCTTCAACGAACAGGAATTCTTGACAAAATCTCTTCATCTCTTTGCTCATTTCATCAATGTAAGTCAATTATTCCTCCATTGTTCTTTTCTTCAAGCAAGAAATGTTACTTTATTTTGAATTATGTTCTGCCCTAATTCCCAAATTCTTGAAGTTGAACATGTTTAAGATGCACAACATGTCATTATTTGAGTAGAAATTCTTAGATTACTAGCATTTTATGAGTTTACCTTTAATTTCTAAATATGGATTTTGAAGAATTTTCTCTCAGTGATATGTTTATGATTTCCATATTAGTGATGTTTTCCAGATTAGGTGCACAAACTTTATGTTAAAATTAGTATGAACATCTCATCACACCACAATCCCATGATTCGTGCTTCCAATCGTTATATTTGTCTCTCATAATCATGCAATTCACGACATAAATCTAGCCATGCTACGTACCCCTCATTTTTTCATGCATATAAGACAAATCGAAGGAGAATGTTCATTCCGTTGTTGTTGTTGTACATTACTCTCCGCGGATTCCTTCACACTTGACATTTCGGTTATGATTATCTCACCGGTTTCTTTGGACTCCATCGAGATTTGCATAATTATGTGCCATCATGTGAATTTACTCGTGCTAAAACCCGTTTTTGCTATATATAGATGGCACAACAATTTTCAGGAAGTTCTCGTCGCCGCATAACCCACACCCCACGTATGCGCGTCCACATGCCCATTCCGATTAACATAGAATATCCTTCACCTCCACCATCACCACCGGTCTCAGAACCACCCACCCACTTCTACATCGAGAAAACATCGAAAGAATCTGATTTTAAGAACTTCGGAATTATAGAAAGTTTTGACCGAATAGGATGGTCGGGTGCACTGAGAATTGAGACACCCTATGTTCACGAGTATGAGATTCGTGAGTGGATGAGATCTCTCATTCATAGAGAGGGTGATTTGGAGCATGATTTTGAACTCCAGGAACGCATTGATGGGAAGGAAGTGATTGTTTCGAGGTCGGAGCTATGTGACTATTTTGACTTCGATACTGAAATACCTGTAGCAAGAGAATTCTGGACCGAACAAGATTTGTCAAGTGGTGTCTTACGGCATTCTGAGGGGTAGGCTAAGAAATTGACTGCGGTGTTCAACCTCACTATTGAGCAGGCACGAGTTTACTCTAAGTGTAACAACCTAACTTTTTGCTAATCATGTAATATTTGATTTTGAGATAATAATGTAATTTTATTACATTATTTATGTTGCAATTTAATTAAGTATGAAATTATTTAATTAAATTATATATGTTTTAAAATATTAAAGATGATTAAATTAAAAGATATGTAAAATACAAAAGTTTAGTGAGTTAAATTCAAATATGACAAATTTGATATATAAAAACAAAATTAATGATCAATTAAGATCATTAACACCAAACCACTCTCTCTCTCTATTTTTTTTTCTCTCTACATTCGGACATCATCAAAGATTCATAAAAATTGATCATAAACTACAATTAAGTGAAGATTTAATAAAAGAAGGTGTTACAATAAGCATCAAACATCATCAATCGACTACATTTAAGGTAATACTTTACTCAAATTTCGATATTTTAGAGTTTTGGTTCGGTTTGGATAAAAACCGAAACCAAAGGATTTAATTATGAAATTTGTATGTTGCATGTCTAAGATTGTAATAGATAATGATGAATTTAAGTAGTTTGAAGTAATAGAAATGAAAATCTATGGATAGATTGTCCAAAATTATTAAGAAATCTGAATTTTTATGTAAACATATGTTCTTGACAAAAAAATTTATATTTTGGACAATCTTGATCAAATTATAGTGCTTTTCATAAGGAAAAATGTATAAAATCAACCCAATAATGATAATATAACTATATATTTAGTTGCATGTTGATAAATATGAATTTTGTTAATTATTTGATAAAAATCCGTATGAACAAATGAAGAACATGAAGAACATTTCTGGAAAATATTCTAAGTATAGGAGCCGAATTCGGGTATAACCGAATTCGGATGGTGCCCTATTTCGGATCCTTAATTCGGATGATATGTTAATTTCGGATCCAATGAATTCAAATATGTTCCCAATTCGGATGATGCCAATTTCGGATGGTTCCAGTTTGGTTCTGATCCTAATTCGGATGATCATTAGGACCGAATCCGGATCCCCAATCCGGATAGATCCGAATCCGGGTGATCCGAAATCAAATACTTTATTTTGATATTTTAATTAATTAAATGATTATATACATATACTTATTGTTATATATATATATATATATATATATATATATATATATATATATATATATATATATATATATATATATATATATATATATATATATATATATATATATATATATATATATATATATAGAAAGCCTTTGAGAATTTAATGAAACAAAAGATACAAATAAATGAATGATTTATGAGATTATCAGTTATCAGAATCAGATGAAATTAAAGATTTTAAAGACTAAAAGATGATGAAATTGACATGATATTAACTTGATAATTCTGGACAGGTTCAGTGAAATTCTGAACATGGAGACAAAGATTTAAAAGATTTAAAGCGGGTCTCTGATTTGAAAAGAATTGACAGAAAACAGATTGACAAAGATAAAATCCTGAGATAACACAGGTGACAGATTTTACATCTGTTTGATAAAGACCCCAACACTGTGAGTTATAGATATTCAGATTTAACATGCTTGAATTTCCGGTTGAGACATATTGTTGATGTTAGATTGATTTGACATTCATATTATCAGCTGGATTGTGACCTGTGCACACCATGGTTCGGTGTTGCCCAGTGGAACATGATAGCTATTTGATCATCACTTCATATGATATTGCATTTACAGTTCATTTCTGATATTGCTTTGAGATTATTGCTATCATGACTTGATTACGTATGCTTCATCATTGCATATACCTTGACATATTGATTCAGCTTGATTAGCCTTGTCGGTCTATTGTTCTAGACCTGGCTATTTCACCAGTTCTGTTGAACTTGGTAATGACCTCCGATGTTCCGCCACGTTGATTTACTGGTAGCTAGCCCAGTATGTGGCTGATCCCCACGATTTAAGCATGAGCGTGGCCTGAGCATCATCCGACTCTATGACTTCTATGTCTCAATCATGAGGGCTGTAGCGGCAGCCAAGACATATCACGCTAGAATGATGATCCGCTTGACATTGCATGTTAATTTGAAAATCTATTTACTCACTAAGCATTGCTTACGGTTGCTACATTAACATTTTTACAGGAAAAGATAAAGGAAAGTCACCTGCGGGACCTAGTACTTAGGTCATACAAGAATCAAGTGAAGTTTTCATAGACCTCTACTCAGCAAACCATTTTGGTACTGATTGGATGATGATATTGTGGTGTTCTGGGTAGATTTATCTTGATTGTGTGATGACATGAACTAGATTAGATAGTACCCTTTATAAGTTTAATTTGAAAATCGTAAAACTGTATTAAACTTAATCCTAATATTTTGTACTTGTAATTTCAATTCCGCACTTAATTACTCTATCTTAGTTATGGTTGATATCGTATTGCATGATGTGGGACCTAGACTCGTGAGAACCGCCCCGTAAGGGGTGGTCTTCACAGGATGGTATCAGAGCCCATAGTTTGAGTGAATCAAGTATTACGTGAGTATACTTGGTCTCAAACTGAAGCAATACATATGTATCAACATTTAGGTGGTTTGAACTGAGATAGGATGTACAGACTGTTAGGATGGGAAAAAGGGTACATAGATCTAAGTCTATAAACTGATAGTTAAATTATTTTAATTTTTAGTTAAGATGTCAGGATCAGGATCAGGTGACATACCAAACATGACCCCACAACAAAATAAGACAATGCAAGAACAGTTTCAGGCCAGAGATGAGGCCGAAGCTAAAAGACGGGAAGATAAAAAGAATAAGCGAAAAGAAAAGCAAGTCCAGACTAATGAATCTGATTCTGATAACACAAATCCTGAAACCCAAATTGCCCAGCCAAAAGGCTGCAAGTTTAAAGATTTCAAAGCTAGCGGTGCTTTGATTTTTGAAGGAACAGTTAATCCAATTCAGGCGATGGATTGGATTAGCCACACTGAAGAAATCTTCAGGATTTCTGATTGCTTAGACTCCAAGAAAGTAAGCTATGCATCCGCTTTGTTCGTCGGTGCTGCTCGTGCTTGGTGGAAGACTCAGAGGAGTATCTATGGAGAGGAGGTGATTCAGACTTTGGAATGGGATCAGTTTCTCGATATGTTTAACGCAAAGTACTGTCCAGTCGACCAGCGTGACAAGATGGAAGTACAATTGATGCAACTGACTCAAGGAACAAAGACTGTTGATGAATACGAGCATGAATTCTCACGATTGTGCGGCTACTCTTCGTATCAAGTAGCTACCAAGGAGAGAAAGATGAATAGGTTCCGTGTAGGACTCAACCCTAGATATCGACATCCGATGAGCGCGATCAAATACAAAAGTTACTTGGAAATGGTAGAAGCAGCAAGACAGATCGAGCGTGGGTATTTAGAATATGGTGATCAGCTTTACGCTCCAACGACTAACCCGACGAATCCATCTCCTCCGAAGAAACAAAGATTTGGCAGATTTTCCAAGACAAGTAAATCACAACCTCAGCAACCCCAGCAGTATAGTTTGCATTCAAAAGCCCAAGCGTATTCACTAACGAACGAGCTGCGATTTTGCAAGAGATGCAGAAAGTCACATATGGGATTGTGTAACCCAGATGATGTTACTTGTTTTGCGTGTAACCGAATTGGTCATAGCAGTGAAGAGTGCCCACAGCAAGGACGTGGATGTGCGAAATGCGGGAAAAGAGGACATTTCATGTATCAGTGTCGCAGCGGGCAACGATTTCAGTCGCAATCATCAGCGGGAGGTTCTACAGTAAAGAGTTCTGCTGCAACTCCGACAGCAAGGACACGTGCGTTTCAAATAACAGCAGAAGAAGCGAAAGAAACACCTGACGTAGTTACCGGTACGTTTCTGTTAAATACGATACCTGCTCGCGTACTATTTGATTCTGGCGCTAGTCGTTCCTTTATATCGACTTCTTTTGCATCAAGATTATCTAAATCCCCGTCAAAGCTTCCTGTTGTAATTGATATCGAGACAGCCAGTAACAACTACGTTATGGCTGATTCTGTCTACCGAAACTGCACCCTGCTCATAAATAATATTGTATTCAACCTCGATCTTATACCGATTCCGCTAAAAGAGTTTGACGTTATCATCGGCATGGACTGGTTAACGAACAACGAAGCAACGATCGTATGCAACCGTCGGATCATCAGAATCAAGTCCTCAGACGGTCGAGTATTGGAGATCAAAGGAGAGAAAAGAAAAGGTGCTCACTGCTTCATTTCTGTAGAGAAAGCTCACAAATGTTTGTCTAAGGGTCACGAATCTTATCTGTGCTACGTCTCTTCTGAATCAAACTCTGAAAAGAAAACCTTAGCTGACATTCCTATCGTCTGTGATTTTCCAGACGTCTTTCCCGATGATATTTCTGGAGTGCCACCAGAACGTCAAGTCGAATTCGGCATTGACTTAGTTCCTGATGCGGCTCCCATTGCAAAAGCTCCTTACAGACTTGCACCTGCAGAAATGCAGGAAATGTCAAAGCAGTTGCAAGAGCTGTTAGAAAAGGGGTTTATCCGACCGAGTTCATCTCCGTGGGGTGCACCTGTCTTATTTGTCAAAAAGAAAGACAGAACTTTCCGTATGTGCATCGACTACCGCGAGTTGAACAAAGTTACTATAAAGAATAAATATCCTCTGCCCAGGATTGATGATTTATTTGATCAGCTACAAGGAGCCAGCTACTTCTCGAAAATAGATCTTCGTTCTGGGTATCATCAGTTGAAAGTTAAAGATGAGGATGTTCCAAAGACAGCATTCCGAACAAGATATGGTCATTACGAATTTCTCGTGATGCCGTTCGGTTTAACAAATGCACCCGCGGCGTTCATGGATCTCATGAATCGCGTGTGCAGACCGATGCTGGATAAGTCAGTTATCGTATTCATAGACGATATTTTGATTTACTCCAAAACGGAGGCTGATCATGCTATTCATTTGCGGCAATTGCTAGAGTTATTGAGAAAAGAAAGACTCTATTCAGAATTCTCTAAGTGCGAATTCTGGTTCAGACAAGTACAACTTTATATTGTCTTGAGTCATTTCTAAGCGTTCTTTGATTGAAACAAAACTTGAAATTTCACTCTGATTTCTTTCTAGATTCAATTCCTTGGCCATGTCATATCTGGCGAAGGAATTTCAGTTAATCCTTCTAAAGTCGAGGCCGTTCAAAAATGGCAAACGCCTCGCAATGCCTCTGAGATTAGAAGTTTCCTTGGATTGGCCAGTTATTATCGGCGATTCATAAAGGACTTCTCGAAGATTGCTGTGCCGCTTACAATGCTAACACGAAAGAATACACCTTTCGTATGGGCTGATAAACAGCAAGAGGCATTCGAAATTCTAAAGCAAAAGCTCATTCAAGCGCCGATCCTAGCCTTGCCAGAAGGCAATGACGATTTCGTTGTTTACAGTGACGCATCTGGTACTGGCTTAGGATGTGTTCTCATGCAAAGGGGAAAGGTTATTGCCTACGCTTCAAGGCAATTAAAAGACTACGAGAAAAGTGCACCAACTCATGATCTTGAGTTGGCTGCCGTTACCTTTGCACTGAAAATCTGGCGGCATTACCTTTATGGGACTCGGTGTCAGCTCTACACCGATCATAAGAGTCTCAAACATCTTTTTACTCAAAAGGATCTGAATATGAAACAACGACGGTCCTTGGAGCTTATCAAGGACTATGATTGCGAGATCCTATATCATCCCGGCAAAGCTAATGTTGTCGCGGATGCTTTGAGTAGAAAAGTTTATCCAGAAAAGTGCTGCTATGCCCTAACTCTGGTTATATTCTCTTCTGATCTTATTAAAGACATCAGAATTGCTCAAGCTGAAGCACTGAAAGAAGAGAATCTCTGTTTTGAAAATCTTAAAGGGCAGCTACAATTTCCAACTCTGAATCATTTGGGACTTCATTGTCTCAAGGGAAACCGAATCTGGATCCCTAAGTATGGTTCAATCCGTAGCACTCTTCTATCTGAAGCTCACAAGTCCAAATTATCTGTTCATCCTGGCAGCTCAAAGATGTATTTCGATCTGAAAGCTGATTACTGGTGGCCAGGAATGAAGAAAGACATCAGACGTTATGTTGAAAGCTGCAGAGTCTGTCAGATGGTTAAGGCAGAACACCAGAAACCCTTCGGGGATATGCAACCACTACCAGTTCCCGAGTGGAAGTGGGAGCATATAACCATGGATTTCATCACGAAGTTGCCGAAAACCAAGAGACAGCACGACTCCATCTGGGTAGTCGTGGACCGATTAACGAAGTCAGCTCACTTCATACCGATGAAAGAAACATACTCCCTCGATAGATTGGCACAGATGTACATCACTGAAGTAATTTCTCGACATGGTGTGCCGAAATCTATCGTATCTGATCGTGATAGTCGTTTCACATGTAGATTCTAGCAAGCTCTACAAGACGGGATGGGTACTCGGATCTCTATGAACACTGCTTATCACCCTAGTGCAGATGGTCAAAGTGAACGTACTATCTTAACTCTTGAAGATATGCTTCGTGCCTGCATTCTTGATCTGGGTGGTAACTGGGATGACCACTTGCCTTTGGTCGAATTCTCATATAATAACAATTATCATTCAACAATCAATATGGCTCCTTTTGAAGCTTTGTATGGAAGAAAGTGCAGAACTCCCACCTGTTGGCATGAAACAGGTGAATCGCCTATAGCGGGTACAGTTGACTCATGAAAAGATTCAGCTGGTTAGAAGAAACATACTTGAAGCTCAAAGCAGGCAGAAGTCATATTATGATAATAGGCACAGATCAATAAGCTTTGCGGTTAACGATTGGGTGATGCTGAAAGTATCCCCAATGAAGAATGTGGTGAGATTCATAAAGAGAAACAAGCTAGCTCCGAGATTCATCGGTCCGTTCAAGATTGTGGAAAAGATAGGAAATCAATCTTATCGACTTGAACTGCCAGCAGACTTATCTGGAATACATCCTGTATTCCATGTCAGTCATCTGAGAAAGAGTCTAGCAGACGAAAGAGAAGTTCAAATACCACACGTTAACTTGCAAATTGATGAAAAGCTTCGAGTGGTTGAAGAGCCAGAACGGATTTTGGACTCGAAGACCAAGAAGCTTAGAAACAAAGATATACAGATGGTGCTCGTCAAGTGGAAACACCACAAAGGTTCGCATCAGTCTTGGGAATCAAGAGATGTTATGAAAGCTACATATCCAACTCTATTCGAACATAGCTAACTTCGGGGACGAAGTTTGTGCGTGGTGGAGCCCATTTTGTAACAACCTAACTTTTTGCTAATCATGTAATATTTGATTTTGAGATAATAATGTAATTTTATTACATTATTTATGTTGCAATTTAATTAAGTATGAAATTATTTAATTAAATTATATATGTTTTAAATATTAAAGATGATTAAATTAAAAGACATGTAAAATACAAAAGTTTAGTGAGTTAAATTCAAATATGACAAATTTGATATATAAAAACAAAATTAATGATCAATTAATATCATTAACACCAAACCACTCTCTCTCTCTCTATTTTTTTTTCTCTCTACATTCGGACATCATCAAAGATTCATAAAAATTGATCATAAACTACAATTAAGTGAAGATTTAATACAAGAAGGTGTTACAATAAGCATCAAACATCATCAATCGACTACATTTAAGGTAATACTTTACTCAAATTTTGATATTTTAGAGTTTTGGTTCGATTTGGATAAAAACCGAAACCAAAGGATTTAATTATGAAATTTGTATGTTGCATGTCTAAGATTGTAATAGATAATGATGAATTTAAGTAGTTTGAAGTAATAGAAATGAAAATCTATGGATAGATTGTCCAAAATTATTAAGAAATCTGAATTTTTATGTAAACATATGTTCTTGACAAAAAAATTTATATTTTGGACGATCTTGATCAAATTATAGTGCTTTTCATAGGGAAAAATGTATAAAATCAACCCAATAATGATAATATAACTATATATTTAGTTGCATGTTGATAAATATGAATTTTGTTAATTATTTGATAAAAATCCGTATGAACAAATGAAGAACATGAAGAACATTTCTGGATATATTCTAAGTATAGGATCCGAATTCGGGTATAACCGAATTCGGATGGTGCCCTATTTCGGATCCTTAATTCGGATGATATGTTAATTTCGGATCCAATGATTTCAAATATGTTCCCAATTCGGATGATGCCAATTTCGGATGGTTCCAGTTCGGTTCTGATCCTAATTCGGAAGATCATTAGGACCGAATCCGGATCCCCAATCCGGATAGATCCGAATCCGGGTTGATCCGAATCCGGGTGATCCGAAATCAAATACTTTATTTTGATATTTTAATTAATTAAATGATTATATACATATACTTATTGTTATATATATATATATATATATATATATATATATATGTATATATGTATATATGTATATGTATATATATATATATATATATATATATATATATATATATATATATATATATATATATATATATATATATATATATATATATATATATATATATATATATATATATATAGAAAGCCTTTGAGAATTTAGTGAAACAAAAGATACAAATAAATGAATGATTTATGAGATTATCAGTTATCAGAATCAGATGAAATTAAAGATTTTAAAGACTAAAAGATGATGAAATTGACATGATATTAACTTGATAATTCTGGCAGGTTCAGTGAAATTCTGAACATAGAGACAAAGATTTAAAAGATTTAAAGCGGGTCTCTGATTTGAAAAGAATTGACAGAAAACAGATTGACAAAGATAAAATCCTGAGATAACTCAGGTGGCAGATTTTACATCTGTTTGATAAAGACCCCAACACTGTGAGTTATAGATATTCAGATTTAACATGCTTGAATTTCCGGTTGAGACATATTGTTGATGTTAGATTGATTTGACATTCATATTATCAGCTGGATTGTGACCTGTGCACACCATGGTTCGGTGTTGCCCAGTGGATCATGATAGCTATTTGATCATCACTTCATATGATATTACATTTACAGTTCATTTCTGATATTGCTTTGAGATTATTGCTATCATGACTTGATTACGTATGCTTCATCATTGCATATACCTTGAGATATTGATTCAGCTTGATTAGCCTTGTCGGTCTATTGTTCTAGACCTGGCTATTTCACCTGTTCTGTTGAACTTGGTAATGACCTCCGATGTTCCGCCACGTTGATTTACTGGTAGCTAGCCCAGTATGTGGCTGATCCCCACGATTTAAGCGTGAGCGTGGCCTGAGCATCATCCGACTCTATGACTTCTATGTCTCAATCATGAGGGCTGTAGCGGCAGCCAAGACATATCACGCTAGAATGATGATCCGCTTGACATTGCATGTTAATTTGAAAATCTATTTACTCACTAAGCATTGCTTACGGTTGCTACATTAACATTTTTACAGGAAAAGATAAAGGAAAGTCACCTGCGGGACCTAGTACTTAGGTCATACAAAAATCAAGTGAAGTTTTCATAGACCTCTACTCAGCAAACCATTTTGGTATCGATTGGATGATGATATTGTGGTGTTCTGGGTAGATTTATCTTGATTGTGTGATGACATGAACTAGATTAGATAGCACCCTTTATAAGTTTAATTTGAAAATCGTAAAACTGTATTAAACTTAATCCTAATATTTTGTACTTGTAATTTCAATTTCGCACTTAATTACTCTATCTTAGTTATGGTTGATATTGTATTGCATGATGTGGGACCTAGACTCATGAGAACCGCCCCGTAAGGGGTGGTCTTCACACTAAGTACTACCGAGGTGATATACGGCCATGGGCGAAGGTGCTTTGGAAAATTATTGTTTTCAACATCTTACCTCGATCTTCAAACACCACGCTGTCCATACACGAGAGGTGATACTCATTCACGCACTTATCACTGGTAAACCTGCTATCTCCCTCGCATATATAATGATGCAAACCATATGGGAACCTACTTTATCAAAAACACAGATGGAAATCCCCTATGGTCGTATGTTAAGCGAGTTGTTCATCAACATGGGAGTCATTTCTGAGGGATCTAGCCCACGTTTGTTAGGGCCGAATGATGTGTGGTTCACAAGACACACCATGGCTGGATTAACCTTTGAACAAGTTTCGGACACTTTTCTGATTCGGGATCCAGCTCATGGTACAGTTTCCATCATCCCCGCAGCTCGTTCTTTTTATGTGTATGAGAAGCCTCTTGAGAAGGGAAAGGCTAGGCTTGTTGAGGAACGTAACGATGAAGGAGGACCGTCACATTCACAACCTTCAGAGAATGATGTTTTGAAGGCACGTCTTAAGGCGATCAAAGATGCTGTCGAGGGACTACTAGCGGCGAACAAAGCAGTTCTTATGGAGGTCGACAAACTCAAGCATGATTTCAACATCCATGGGATTCGGTGGGAGCTCACTCCCGCTTGCTCTCTAGCCTCCACTCTCGGGTGGATGAGCTCGAGCGGGTTGTCGGCCGCCGAAGTTCCCACACCACCTCCGCCCGTACCTCGCACATGACTTCCCCCGACGAGTATTGAAAGAAGTTGTTCCGTGTGATCTCCACTAACAAACAATGGTTCTTGATACGTAAACATTTACTTTTGGTTGTGTAATTGGCCGTGGGCCATAAACAATTGAGTTCTCGGTGTTTATGTTGGCACCAAAGATTGTAGGACATCGTAACATTTTCATGCCATAACTAGTAGGACTATTACTTGAGATGAATTTGTTATCCACATATTGCTCGTTCCATTAAACTATTTTTAAGCTCTCTTAGTGTCGAGGACGCCACAATTTTTCTAAGTTGGGGAAGGGGAAACACATAAATGTGTTAATATTTTAAGAAAATTGCTTGAAAACCATAAGTTTTTATTGACAAAATGTAAAATTATCAAGCCAAGCATGCACCCAACCAACTGAAAAAACGAAATTTTTTTGAAACGAACAGGCCCCCCAAGCGCAGCCGCCGGCGCAGGCCTGCGCCCACGGGTGCGCCTGCCCGTTTTTATCCCATTTTAAATAGAAAATTTTTTTTATAAACCCTACAAGGAGCACCCTTGTGCCCCCCTTACGGTTTCTTCATCTTCTTCACATATTTTCACACTAAAAACCCATTTTTTGCCTACAAAAATGACTAGAAATCAAGGTAGATCTTCACATTACACAAGATTTGGCAAAACACTTGAGTTTTCAACTCAAGTTGGGGAAGAAGGAATCAAGCTAGGAACTCATTCACTACAAGTTAGATTTAACTCCTCCTCCATTTTCATCAAAAGCAAGGTATGAACTTTCCACCATTTTATGAACAACTAAGCTTTAATGGAGTTTTGAGATTGATTTTGACTTTTAGGTTGACTTTTTGCATGACCAATTAAACAAGATAGACTTAGTGATTTTATGATGCAAAGTAGAGTATAAAGTGAAATCATGGTCACAAATAAGAAAGAAGGCATGTTAGTCAATTTCCGAAAAGTTCGTTGCTATTTTGTGCAAATTGCTTAAATTGTTAAATTGTTAAATGTGTTTAGCTTGATATGAATAAGTTATGCATCTTTATGTTACATATGATATGATCATTGCACAAATTATAAGTTATGATTCCTTATTGTGAAATTAGAACGACTTGAGAATTTTATACTTATATATATATATATATATATATATATATATATATATATATATATATATATATATATATATATATATATATATATATTTATATATATATGTATATGTGTGTGTGTGTGTGTGTGTGTGTGTGTATATATACTTAAGTCATCGTAATTGCAGATGTCTCGCCGAACAAGACAACGTGTGGGAGAAGGTGACAGTTCCTCTACCCAACCGAGGGTAGAATGGAATCCAGAATTCTATCTGTCACAACACCCGGCCAACATACGACGGCAATTATTCATGACGAAAAAATTCTCGGGCAAGGTCTTAGTAGAAAAGAGAGTGAAAAAAGATGAATTTGAGAACTATGGGGTAGTAAGGTGTTTCAACCGTTTAGTATGGGAGGCGGTATTGGATTGGGGGGTAGCAGACGAGGCACGGGTTTTCAATTATGAGTATAAGACGGATGCGCAGCTAGCATTCACGGATAGGACATGGGAGGGAGAATGGACTACACAACTGGCGGAAATTTTAAGAATTGACTACAATGCCGCTGCAGGGTATACGGCATATGCCAGGCGCGATCTCAGCCCCATGGCGAAGGTGTTGCACAAGATTGTCACCAACAATGTGCTTCCGAGGGACAGTGACTTGACGAAGATCCGGCACAAGGAGGTAACCATTCTATACGCACTGATGACAGGAGAGCCGAGCCTCTCTTTTGCTTGGATAGTAGTGAACGACATTTGGTCGATGTATGACACAAGGGAGAGGAAGATAATTCCTCACGGATGGGTTATATCAGAGTTCTTGAGGGCACAAGCAGCTATTTCTCCCATCTCCGTTCTAAAAGCAGTCTCCGACGCTGTCATCACAGCAGCCATGATACAAAGCATCGCCTTACGCCAAACATATCAAGGGTTTGAAATCTTCGACTCAGACACGGGAAAGACGCACCGAGAGCCATATGATGTAGAAGAAGCAGAAGCTTATCACCAGCATTAGGCAGAGCGAGTACATGCAACAGGGGGAGCCAATGATATGTCTCAGGTGATTGCACGGTTAGACGCGATGAACCTGCGTTTGGGTAGCTTCCAAGAAGATGTAGTTGGGAGGATGGATGAATTCCAACACGAGTTGGAGACCCAAACGAGCCGCATTGATGATATCTACACGGGTGTGAGCGTGACGGCATTTCAGAATGCCTTCTACAACCAGCAGCACTGGGCCTACACTGACGCGATAAGAGACCATATGAACTATAACGCCGGATTGCCCAACAGTATGAGAACTATCAGTGGCAGAACTTTGAGAGGCTGAACATTGAGGAGCGAACGCCTCAATACTTCCCAGCTTATGGTCGGATCCCAACCACGACACGAGGAGACAGTGTGGTGCATCCTGCGAACACATACCCGCCTGCACCACTCATGCAAGAAGATCGGAATCCTTTCGGGGAATTCTTTGCCGGCATCTTTGGACCGCCACCACCACCACAGTAGTCAGGTTCTTCCGTTCCTTTTCTTTAGTAGGATGATTTATTATTTTCGCATGCATTTTTATTATTAAATAAATGTGTTTCTTTTAAGAAAGGTTGTGTGAGAAATAAGCCGTTGAAATAATTCGATCGAATTGCCCTATAAATCCTTATTGTTGAGCTTGCGACTTAAATATGATGATGTTAGTTAGGTCGGTTTCAAGTAAAAAGATGTAATTACATGAGTTTAAATATAACACAGAGAGTCATAAACACTTAAAATTGAAGAAGTGAACTGAATTTGAAGTAGGATATATTATGTTGTAGTGAGTGATAAATGACAAAAGTTTCAATAGCCATTATTAATCCATGCAATAAGGGGGAGGAATTGAACACGAATATAAGCCTCAATTCAAGTGTGGCCTAACTGATTCAGGAAATCAAGTCTGAAGGGTACCATCATGCCTAGTCCCCTAAGGCCAACTGGTCTGGGAGTGGCTGACCCAAATCCTGTTACACGAATCATCTAGAAAGTCACGTTGAACTTGAATGAAAAATATAGATATTGCATGAAAAAGACTAAAACAGAAAGAAAAGAAAAATCAGTAGCTATAATCATGCATCGAGGAAAAGGATGGTCCAGTGACACACGTGAATTCAATTCTGTAACCTTGAGCTAAAAGGATGATAGTGGTGAGGAACTTTTGAACAACTATCCGAGAAACGTCACGATATATCTGAAAGTAATCTCGTTCGTGTCTTTGAATTTACTTGTGTTTATGAAGGCTAGTGTTTGTTTAAATAAGTTGATTATATCTTTTATGCTTGAGAAACACGATGTTTAAAAGTCTGATTTTCGTTGCTTACTCGGGACGATCAAGGGTTAAGTTGGGGAAGTTTGATCGGGCTATAAATTACCGTGTTTATTAGGTGTAAAAGAGTTGTTTTTAGTAAGAAAATGTCGTATAAATGTGCTACTATTGAATATATTATGTGCTTGTACAGGTAAATAAAATCCAGTCTAAATTGGCGGAAAAAGGAAAGAAACCAGAACAAAATTTCAGAGCCAGGCGCAGAGAGGGGCGCAGCCCTGCGCTCAGACCGAGTGCTCAAGAGAAGAAATTAATTCGTCAAAATACGGATTTTACAGTCAGGCGCAGGGGGGCGCAGGCCTGCGCCCAACCCATTAAAATAATTTTCCAGCCGTTTTTTAGGGTTTCCAGCTTTTTCCTATAAATACAAAAGTCAGAGATTAAAAGAGATATCGTTTTTTGGAGAAGAAGGCTTAGGAAAAGGACCCCGTTTGAGCGAACACAAGTACGAAGAGCAAACGAGTTAAGCTACGACATTTGCTATGAAGATGGATACACAACTCCGGAGTATTACACCAACGATGTCCGGCTAATCTCGCTATAATCATTCTCGGAGGAAGCACTACGCTAAGTGTTTAATTTTATGAACGATTATTTTATGTTTGCATGGTTTTATTATTTATGTTTTGATTGTGAACGAATGATTGTTATTTGTTTAGTTGCGTTTCGCAAGATAGTTCGTTGATATTTTATTATTCGTGCCGAGTTATTTATTTAATTAATACGAGTAATCAAACGTGTCACGTGCTATGCCCAAGATCACGTAACGATTCTAATAATAATTATACCAAAGATTATCTCTATGTAATCTTTACATCGTTTTTATAAATTAATTACAAAGCTAAGTGTGGAATCCGGGAATGGTTATCTTCGTATCATATTTAATCAAACAATTTAATTAACTTTTCTTTTTACAAATCACGTAAGTAATTAATTTTATAAATCAAGTAATCACCTTTTTTACAAACCAATCAATCTTTCAAACTATTTTACAAACGCTAGTCGCTCGAATACGTGTATTTAACCTCTCGCTCTCTGTTGATACGATCCCTACTTACCCTAGCTTCTAAGGTATTTAGTGGTTATTTTTGACGGATTAACGACACTCGCATCAGCTGTCATCCAGTCCATACCGATGATCACATCGAAGCTGCTGATCTCAATTGGCAGTAAATCGATTAGGAATCGGTGAGTATCGATCTCGAGTACACACTCTCGATAAACGCGACTCACTAGCGCGGTACTCACGTCTACCCTCTCAACAATCAATGGCACAGATAACACCGAAGGAGCGACAGTAAAATAAGCACAGAAAGATACCGACACATATGAGCGATCGACTCCAAAATCAAATAAGACTCGCGCACGCAAGCCATTCAGAATGTACGTACCCCTAACAACATCTGGAGCATCTCTGGCCTCCTCAGCTGTGGCCTGGAACACTCAGCCTCGGGCTCTCGGTGCTGCATCTCTGCGAGAGGTGGAAGAAGAAGGCTTTGCTCTGGCACCGCTCGTGCTCGCCCCCGGTACCGCTGGTGCTGCCTCAGGACACTCTCGCATGCGGTGGCCCGACTTCCCGCATCGGAAGCATAACACCTCAGGGGCTGTGCATGCTGTAGCTGTATGGCCGAACTGACCGCATCTGAAACACCAAAATTGGTCGCTAGCACATGGCCCGGCATGCCGGTGGTGACAACTCGGACAATCCCGCTCCCCAGACGAATTGTCAGCTCTACTCCCCGCTGCCCGGGACCCCTGCCCAACACTGCTCTGACTAGCTGCATGGCTATATCTCTAACCCTGACCTCTAGATCTGTCATCTCGAACTTTATCTCTGCCTCTGTCCCTACCTCTGTCTCTACGCGATCCTGTACCCTGCTCCTGATAACGGCCCTGCTCGGGCTGCTGCTCCCTCGGCTCACGCCAATAACTGGACTGCTCGGAGGTCCCCGTACGCTGTCTCTGGATGGGCGGCTGCTCTCGCTTCTCGCTCTCTCATGCGAGCTAACTCCAGGGCTCTGGCAAAGGATGTCGTCTCCTGTAATCCCACGAACTCCCGGATATCTGGTCTCAGGCCGTCAACAAGAGCATCGGCCTTGCGCCTCTCTGTATCCACATGCTGCGGCGCGAATTGGGAGTACTCGTTAAAGCGGTCCACATACTGTTGTACAGACAAATCTCTCTACTGTAAATGGAGGAAGCGGCGCTCCATCTCTCTCTGCTTGTCACGGGGTGCATACTGAATCTCAAACATAGCCTTAAACTGTGCCCATGACATCGCATACACACGCGAGTTAGACATAGATGACTCTATCGATCTCCACCACTGTGAGGCCCCACCCCTCAACTGATACGTGGCTTACCCAACCATGTCCTTCGGGTCCACATGAGCAACCCGAAAGACGGACTCGATCTCGCGCTCCCACGCTAGGGCCATCCTTGGCTCACCCCCGCCTCTAAACTCTGGCGGATTCCCGGTCATGAATCCTTAAATGAACCCCCTCGCTGTGAAGTAGATGAAGAGGCACCTGCACCCGTATCTGTCCCAGTAACTGGAGTACCCGTATCCTGACCGCCCCCGGCACGTGGTCCCATACCCTGAGATCCATAAAACTGAGTCAGAATCTCTATCAGCTCTGATTTGCGGACATATCATCACCCGCCGGTCTCTCTTACCCTGCCCCATTCCCTTCTGAACTCATACTGAAAATGGCCTGCACAGGTTAAACAACAGCATGAAATCACACAGAAAATACCTAGCGTTATACACTAAGCTAGCATAATTAAATCCTCAAGTATCCGTCACCGGAATACTCCCCAAGAATCTGATCACGGTCTAAGCTCAAGCATCCACTGATACTTAATACTGGAACCAAAAGCTCTGATACCATACATGTAACACCCACTAAACCCAACTAAAAGCCACGACATTTACAATACACAGGTGACGTTAACGCAATTAACATCCATATCACAATGTCAAGGTTTACACAAACACTGATTAATTAAAACATTTCATATAACATAAACAACTCCGTTTAATGTTTAACCCAACATACAGAACCGACCCAGACCCAAATATTCACATACCGACCCGACATAGTTCACCCCAAGGTTCCCAACAGAATAGTATTCACATACAGTCAAGAAAATGTAGAACCCTCGGCAATAGCAAGATAAAGCTCCTACTTCCGCTCAGGAGCTGGCGGTCCTATCTTCGGTTCCCCTGATACACACATTAGACTCGAATACGTAAGCTTCACAGCTCGAGTACACAAGGGTTAGACACTGCACAATTCACATAAGCACATATCGCATATCACATGGTAACTCTACACTACGCGGCATAACACATGCCAACAAGCCTCTAATCAGAGAAACTAAAGATCCAATACAGAAAGATATTCTCATCTCAATTGGGGAATCCCTCCCCCCTGGAGCCAAGCCACGCCCGTGGAGGCTAACAGGAATGACGACCACACACACACACACACACACACACACATATATATATATATATGGGAACCCTAGACATGATTAAATAGAGCTACACAGCTCTCGCGATAACTCATCGCAATGCACTATAATGGATCTCATACATATAACACATATAAAGAAAGAAAGACCATACCTGAGGGGCAGCTCTCAGTGCCCAACACAATCACAACAGTAATTTATGCACATATTATGACTCGATAAAAGTAGGCCCTTTGAAAAGAACTCGTGTACTCACCTGGATCTATTCGCACAAAATCCCCAAGTCGCTGACCCGAACCTGAATCGTACCGACCTCGGTAACTTCCTGTACACACAACGAATCTTCCCAGGTTAATCCCAGTTCAACAGATAAGCCGAAAATGCCCAATAGTCATTAATACAATTGATAAAACCCTCAAAAAGCAACCCAAATAGGTTTTCGGGGTCTAAAATCCTAATCTGGCCAAAACAGCCCTGATCACGGCCGCGCTCATCTTATCATGGCCGCACTACTGATCACGGTCGCGCTCATCTGATCCCGGCCGCACCCTTGATCCCTGGCCGCGCTCATCTAATCACGACCGCGCTCATCTGATCACGGCCGCACTCCTGATCACGGCCGCGCTCATCTGATCACGGCCGCGCTCGTGGTCCAGGCTCAACTTCTTCCTTTTTCCGCTTTTATCCATGGGGATTTCGACCCCAAAACCGATTTTAGTAGTAATAATTCGCAAAATCACCCCCAAAACACTTATAGAATAGACAGAAACCAATTCCCACAATTCCATAACAATTAACACAAAAAATCAGAATCAATTCAAAGGTTTCTCACCTTAGAACTTCAAGAACACAACTTGGAGCTTCAAATCCAAATTCAGCACCTTTAATCACTTGTTATAGCTTCGATTTGCTTCTGTTTCTGATCTCCAGCCACACATAACACACATATACACCTTTGGTGAGGTTTTGGAAGTGAAGTCACGAACATAACGTACGTATTATATGTTTCTAATTATATCGCGGGTTCGACACCGATACCCGGCCCCGTTATAAAAAATGCACTGTTTATATCATTAAATCCCATTTAAATCCGTGAATCCATAAATATAATTAATCCACTAAAATTATATCCCGAATCCACGTAATCCCCGTCCCGACACGTATAATCCACTATACGGGACATAACTAGACCAACGCAATAATCACTATTATAATTAGTCGATAGGATAATTACACGTACCTGCTCGGGAGTCGGGGTGTTACAGATTGATCAGGGATTCAAGCAACCAATTCCTTCATCATCTTCTTTCTTGAGTTTGAGGTAAATTTGAGCTTCAATTCGTGGGTTAATTGTTGTTAATTGTTTGTAGATAGTCAAATTGGGTTTAAGTAACTCTGGGAGCAAATTTGGGATAGTTTTTTGGTGTTGAATCGGGCTAGGAATGAGTCGGGGTTAAATTCCCCTGGCTGTAAGCGAAAACAGAGCAAAACTGCTCCTGTACGTCAGTGAGCGCGGCCGCGATCATGGGATCGCGGGTCACGATGTTCTTGAGGTGATCGCTGGCGGTTTGGTTCAGAGCGCGGGTCACGATGTGAGCGCGACCGCGATGGGGGTGAGCGCGACCGCCAGCGCGATGGCCAGGTGCGATCGCGATTGGTTGAGTACGGCCGCGATCCGGCTAGGGTTTTGGGGTATGTAGGGTGTGTCTATGGGTGTCCGGGATTATTTGAGTTGTTTGGGGATTTTGTGTTTGGGTATTCGGGTTGTGTGGGTTTAGTGGTTGGGTATCTGGGTTCGTGCGAGTTATCTGAGTATCGTGTATAGAGTTATCGAGTTGAGATTGTGATGTTAAGTATTGTGTTGTAATTCCAGGGTCTCGAGTTGATTGGGTTGGGGACGGACAGGGAACCGAGACTGAGTAGTGAGACGTGAGTTTACATGCTTTTCTGAGATACTTGTATGATTATTTTATTAATACTTGCATGATCTTTTACTGAGCTTTTTACGAGATATTACGAGTTTTCTTACGAGCTTTTTATTGAGATACTATCATGCATGTATTACTGTGCTTTATTGAGAACTGTGTTTTATAATATTAGATTTGAGACACTTGAGCTTTCGAGTTACTAAACCATACGGCTGGGTAGGGGTCGGGTCGCTCCCGATTCCCTTTTGAGTTTTGAAGGCTGCTTTGTGCGGTCTAGGGATTTGGGTGCGTGGATTTGTCCACACAGGTTGAGTACCTAATTGAGTTATCTTGTGGGATCTCATATATTTGTTCAATAGAGAACGATGAACGTTTTACTATCGAGCTTTCTTTTATTGAGTTTTATAATCGTACACTTACCATTGCATTTATACCAGCGTTAGCTGACCTGTGTGTGTTTATGTGTGTGTCTCAGGTGATCAGAGATCTAGTAGGCCTGCTGGATCCAAGTAGGTTTGCTGTGATATCTTTTGAGGAGTTAGCTACCTGTTCTAGATGTAGTTATATTCTGGGGATTGTGTAATTATATTTACTTCGGATATTATGTGACTTGATCAGAGACTTACGTGACTTTCTTATGTAGATTAACGTTTTAAATTGTCGGGGTTTTTGCATGTATGATTTGGGATTAATTAGAGATTATTATATTATATCCTTGTTGACGTGATATTTATGTGACATTGAGGATTAGTTCGAGGGTGTTACAACATGTTATGACATATGTTTTTTTATTAATATTCTCTTTTTTTTTTTTTCAAATATAATCTTTTTAATATTTTATAATATGCTTATATATTTTTAATAGATATAATTTAAGATTTTCTATTTTATAAATATAATTTGAAGTTTATGTATAGATTATGTAATTTAAGATTTTCTTTTTTAAGTTTTTGTTTAGATTAGTTATAAAACAAATTTTAAATATATAATAATGGCAAATGACATTATTGGATAATGTCAAATAGTGGATATAGTTAATTATTTCTTAATTTATTTTTAAAATAATAATGTCTATCTATATGTAATTTAATAATATTGTATTTTTTTCATTTAAAATATAATCTTATTTATTTTAATATTTTATATGAAGTTTATAGATAAATTATAATACTTTAAGATTTTTTTAAGATTAGATTTAGATTACCTAAAAATAAACAAATGTCAAATAGATAATGATGGTAAATAACATTATTTACTAATGTCAAATAGTAGATAAAATTAATTATTTATTAACAAATATCAATTGATAATGATGGTAAATAACTTATTAGACAATGGATAGAATTAATTATTTATTTATATTCATAGATATTAGAAATATAAATTGAAAAGCAATAATGTCTATTGTGAATTCATGTTTCATGCAATTCATACATCAACAAACACAATCTTATGAACAATTATCACATAACACATAAATCTGAATGCTTGATTAAAGAGAGAAAGAATATTACAATATGATGTTCTTCATTTCTTGTTCAACACTCTTTAATCTGATTTGTGATGCGTGTATGGATGTACTCTTCTCAGCATACGTACATCAACAGAAAACATACACCTCTTTTTATACTCAATACACAAGCTTTGAGAATTTACAATCCAACCCCTATACAATTGACTATTTACACTAAAACCCCTAGACTTATTAACAATATAAATGATTTCATCTCTATTTAATATTTATACCTAACAATCTCTCCCTTAGAGATGAAAGCAATTATTATAATTACAATGCAAAGTCGGGATCTATTCTCTTTTCTCTTTTCTTTAGATTATTCAAAAACTCTGAATCTTCAAACCCTGAACACTTAATAATATTGATTTCACCTCTATAAATGTTTCCAACAATCTCTCCCTTATTGATGAAATCAATTATCAAATTAAAGTTCATTTCAGGGATCTTCAACAATCTTTTCTTCTTCTTCTTTCCTTTGATCTCTAAATCTTATGGTCTTCACTTGTCTCTCTATGATCTTCAAGCCTCTTTATCTCTGATCTTCTCTTTAAGCACACTCCCCCTTGAATCATGAACAACTTTTTAATTATCTTCTTTTATCAATTGTTTTGATATGATGTAGCAATTGTCTTCAGTTGACTTCAAACTACTCAACAGTTGTCTCTGAACTCTAGCTTTTCTCTCCCTCATGATGATCATAAGAAATATGAACATCATGCAAAATATTCAGAGACATTTATGCATTGAAGTTACAGTAGATGAAATACAAGAACGATTTATAATTTCAGAAGTATTACAAATTAACTTTCTCCCCCTCAAACTGATATCCACTCCCGCTAAACTAAACAAATTTATCTTACTCCCCCTCAAATGAATACTCTTTTAGAATGAAACAAAGCTTTTCAACTTTGGGGAAAATGAAACAAATTCATGAAATCGCGAGTCCAGGTCCACATAGGATTCCTGTTTGCACAATAGACATAATCTTTGTGACATACGTTCAGCGCTGCCGTGATGTTAACACTGGTAGGATTTCCAAACAGTCATCGTGAAACCCTTTATCATGAAAGAATCACTCTTAAGTACCCCACTGTGGGTTAAACACCACCGCAAGGGACCTGTTACATTTTCATATAAAAACATCATCAATGATTATTCAGTAATCATTCTCATCAAATTTCACAAGTCAAAGTGTTAAAACATTCGGAACCGACATCCGAGAATCGTGTTTAAAACCCCTTATTTGATGTGTTATTATTCCGAAATAACCCTTCATTATATACCTTAATATAATACAAAAATGTATCTCAAAAGTATGTTTGTTATACAAGAAATTCGGATCTCAGGACCCTTAACCGAATTTCGCATGAACAGTGGACGACTCGCCGAGTCGGTCCAGGTGACTCGTCGAGTCGAGGTCTGAATTTCGGATCCTCGGCCGGATTTTGGTTCCCAACCGAATTTCGCATGATCCGAATTGCAACCCGAATTTTCCCTGACCCGAGATTTGACCCATCCGAGTTCGGGTCCCATCCGAATTCGGGTGTCAACCGAATTCGAATCCAACACTTAGAAAATTTTGATGATTTGTTCATGTGTTCTTGGCGACTCGCCGAGTCGACCAACAGGTCGATACTCGTAGCTTACGGGTTTTACATGAAAATTGCCAAATATCCTTTTTTGAACACACGCAATCCATAGATAAGTTATATTAACATATTAGATCATTTCTAAACTATTTTCCCCATTTATAACATAGTAATTCATCCAGATTTGTCCAAAATATAAAGTTTTTCCCAAGAAAATAAAACTTCACAAAAACTCAGATTCATTACCTTTCTGCTCGAATTAGTTAACGATTCTTGTTTCTGTAGCTTCTATGAACTTCAAATGATGATTCCCGACTAGTATAACATACATGCAACAACGTTTCCTTAGATTAAAAATCTGAATTTCATCTTTCTAACTCTCAAAATAAGACTTCAAACTTAGAAACTATTTTCTTACCTTGATTCTGCATGTTTCTTGTTAATTTCCAGATTAAATCAATGAATTTTGCTCCACAAATTTGAAATTCACCAGGGATTTAGAGAGAGAGAGAGAGAGAGAGAGAGAGAGAGATGAAATGAAAGACTCCATGTCTTTTATCTCATCACCTTCGGCTAATTACACATTTAGCCCCTCTACTTATCTGATTTTATTATATACTGATTTCCATCTTAATTTTATCATCACTAACATTTAAAATTATCATACTTAATAATAATAACTCGAAATTCTAAATTTCTTAATTACTCAACATAGCAATCAACTTTAAATTTCTGAATAAATAGCCTTTATAAATAATCCGACTTGATTACATAAATTTCAAAACTAAAGCTAATAAACTTCAATACAACATTTTAAAATTTCCAAGAATGTTACAGTAGAGCAGTATTAGTGATAGTGGGTGCAGGAATAGTATTGTTATTTGTTTCATCGTTGCTAGGATTAATTTTGGGTCTCACCATCTATAACATTAAGAAAATTTCAAACATAACTAAAATTTAACATTAATAAACCAATAACCCGAAACTAAGAATCTGTTGACTCATTATGCGACCAAGCTACTAAGGTTTGTAACTTCTTAGCAATTACAACTCTTTACAACTCTTAGTTCTTTATGAGACTTCTAATTTAAAATTAGACATGTTTAAATCTCATCTACACCTTAGGCACGAGTCCTACATCGAGAATCACCACTAAATAATACTCTAAGATGACCGTAAGCAACGGCTTACCCAACGTACAACTTTAGCTTAACCCGTGGTGAAGACAGTACCTACACACACATTCCAATATGCGAGCACCATACAACTTTGACTTAACCCATTGCACCGACCGGGGTAGCATGCGTGTCCCTCTTTACGGACGTTTCCCCTTTATGTTAATGGTCGTCAAAGTGTGAATTGGTTATTATCTTGAGTTTATATTGGCTGGAAACGAGTATGGGGACTGAAACTCCCTTGGACAAAAGCTGAAAACATCCCGTCTAGATCTTGGTCGTGATGGGTCTGAGGTGGTGCAATGACGAGCTCGAGCTAGGGTTCATGAGCACGGGCTGCGGTGGGGCTGCATGACCGCGCTAGGTTGAGTGCGGTTGCGATCACCCTTATTTGGGCCAGATTGGGCTTTTGGGAATTGGGGTCTATTTAGGGTATGCTTTGGGGACCTATGAGTTATGTTATTGATTATCAAGTGTTTAGGGCTTATCTATTGAGTTGAGGTTAATCTGTGGAGATCCGTTGTATGTACATAGACTAGTGAACGTTGAACCAGGTCGGAACTGTGAGTGTGAGATTGTATAGAGTTAGCTATTGCGATCTAGGTGAGTACATGAGTATTTTTGAAGTGCGCACATTCTACTATGAGTCTTTAATTGTTATATATTATATGTAATTATGATATGGGCACCGCGAGTTCCCATTCTGATGTTACGATGATGTTACTGTTCCCTTATTATTGTGTTATACATGTGTATGTATATTAAGCTTGTGAAATAAGATTCATTATAGAGTTGATCGCGATGAGTTATTGCATAGGCTGAGTAGCCCTACCCCTCCCCCCCACCCCCACCCCCCCACACACACACACGCACATACGACTATGATTATTGTCTGGTCGCTCCTGAGCTTTATTAATCCTGTTAGCCCCCACGGGCGTGGCTTGGCGGGGGAGGGGTCTCCCTAGTTGAAATGTGTATCTCAATGTGATATTGGATATCAAGCCCCTCTGGAAAGAGGTTAGTGAGACATGAGTTATGCCAGAAATTGTAGTGTTACTGTGATTGTAATTTGTCATGCGTTATATGCTTATGTGTTATTTACTGAGTTTAACTCGTATGTACTCACGAGCTGTCAAAGGTTACGTATTTGTATTTGAGTTTGAATGTCCCAGAAAGTCAGAAGATATGGCCTCCAGATCATAAATAGGATTTTGGGATTACTGCAAGTTCGTGCATCATCGTGACTGTATGTTGACATTCCCGCTATTGGAGAAACTTTATGAATCTGTATTTTGGGCTATGTACAGCTAGGATGATCCATTAAACAGAGTTGTTTGCTTTATATTAAAAGTTTTAATTAGCAATGTTTGTTAAACTTGTGACATTGTGTAATGGATATTATATGCATTATTGTCAACTGTGTATTGTAAATGACATGCCATTTTGCCGCATTTTGAGGGTGTTACAACTTTGCAAGTCGATAATCATGTTTAATATAAACTTAAGTATATAATAGGTTTTTGGAGAATGAACCCCTGTGATTAATTGGCTTGAACGGTTGTCATGTTGACCTTGCTCGGGACCAACCTTGTTAATAGACTTTTCACATGATTACAAACAAAACATTGTTTTGGCCGGATACTTTTAGCTTTAATCAGGTTGTGGGTGTCATGATCAATGTTGCAAATTCATGGCCATTGTTACACAAAAAGTCGACCTTGTAACCATACCATGCAGACATTTTTCAAGCATCGGTCTATGTAGTTGATGTGGCATGTGACTACGGTCAGGTTATCCATAGTCAAAAGTCACAATTTTGTATCAACTTTCAACCACCGTGTGCACATGGTGTAAGGATGTGCATTTCGAAAGTAATTCTTTGGATAAACAAGGACTAATCTGCATCTTGTAAATGATTATATGCTTAAAATTATAAGTTTTCGATAATTGGTAACAATATTGTAGCTAAACTGATTTTCAAGTGAAGTTCCTTTTGTTACCCTTGATTTGCCCCAATTGTGAGACACTTTACATAAGAACATTGCCACATTTTCATGTCTTCTCGAATCTGGTCGAAAGTGGATTACATCCTTCTTGAACATCTACATCTTCAAGTATTCGGCTATCTGTTCTTTCTAGAAATTGCCATCTGGGAACAAATACACTAGCAAAGTAGATGCCCAATTAGCATAGATCTTGTAATTGGTGTTACAGTAATAATATTGTTACTATAAGAATCTAAGATACCTACATATATAAGAACGACATAAAAATAAACTCATATCAAGTTAACACACATTTGAAAATGTTAGCAGTTTGAACATTAAATAGGTAGCAAATGCAACCAGTAACATCCCCTTCCAAACGAACCAATTCTTTTAAGGGGGCGTTTGGTTCGTGTATTTCTTGGGATTTACATTATCCACTGTTTGGTTTGCGGACTTTAGTCAGAATTTAAAATCCCAGTATTTGTAAAATCCTTCCTTCTTTGTTTATTAAATACTCAGCCTTCACCCTATAATAATAAATCTCACTTACCCACATTACCAAATTAACCTTGAAATATGATACAAATTGTGACATTCATGCTCATAATACAAATCCTTTGACAGAATGCAAATCCTAAGGAAGAAAAATCTACGAACCAAATGCTCCCTTCACTTTGATTTGCATGATAGAGAACCAAAGCATGGTTTTCTTGCCCTTTCCGATTCACAATGAAGGTCAGTTTTGTACTATGGTAAAGAAACAGTAATACAATTCTTATCGACTGCAAATTTGTAATCATTACATTCATCAAGCATTTGGTCGGTATTTGCATGACATATGTATGCATAAGATCATTAGAGAGATTATCCTCAAATATAAAGTACAAAGAACGAGTATTACCTACAAACCAGGAGGTTTGAACAAAGGAAACGACCCAAGGACTCCTTCCACGTCAACCGGAACATTAAGAGCACGATTGATGATTTCTGGTGTATATGTCCTGCCTTTCCAGGTGCTAAACCATGGTCCACCCCCGACTTCAACGGCTGCCATATTACTTGTTACGTCCAAGATGAGCTACATACCAATGAAAACGAAGTGTTAAGCATACGAACATTTTGTATAAGGACGCCAAATCATCAAAAGCCACAGCAAGCTGCAGCCTATGGTGAGCCCAAGCTGAACTGAGCGTCTGAGCCAGATCATGACTATCTCATTCAAGCCCAGGCTCTGCAGCTCGACAAACCTACACGAACCAAAACTAGAGTTACATGACTGACTCTATATGAGCCATTCTAGTTCAAAACTCAGTCTACTAGTCTTGGGTGTCTTGTGGAATTAGGATGTGTTTATAACTTCTTCAAAGGGTTGAATCTTAATTTTGCTTAAGCTTATACCGGCCAAGCCATGGCTTGAGTTCTGATGAGCTGAGACTAACCCCAAACTTTCAAATTTGCGAGCCATGACTGAAGATTATGGAAATACTTGAACCTCATCATTCCACTAGCACACAGATGCTCAAGGAAACAGAAGGGGAGATTCTTTCTAAATCATTTTGGAGTACACGTGTTTTGATTATTTGACAAATCTCTTGTGAACCAGAATCAACTCATCAATTTTTGGTAAAACAAAAACAGGCAAACATGTGATTGTAACTTGAAAGCTTCCCAAATATACAAATATTTACAAATTTACAAGAAATTTCTCTATACAATTGTTATAACAGGACTGCATATATAGACCTTAAAACCAGACAGTTTAGGATAAGCTTGCAGGTAATAGAAAATTATACCATTGAATTCATTGCTATACGAGCACAATTACTTCATTATTAAGGATGTGTTTGGCAAGGAGCTTTTAGGAGCTTCGGCTTTTGTTTTCTGAAACCTCAAGCTCAAAAAACTCTGTATGGATGATGGAGCTTGACCTTTTGCTTCCGAAATAAAGGCTCTTTCATGAGAAGCTACTTGAGGTAGCTTTCAAAAAGACCTTGAGCTTTGGCCAAACAATAATTACATCTAGAGCCAAAGCCCTAAGGTGGAATAAAAGGAGTCAAATAACTTGCAAATGAACCGAGATAATGTCAATACATTTAGGAAAAGGTGTATATGTGAATTAATGCCTAAAATCTACGTTCGATAGCAAGGATAACTTGCTGTCACAACAGGATAGTCATTGGGAGAAAATGAGTCATTCACCTTCTGACCTAAATTTTCTACAGAAGTCAGTTAAGAAAATAAAATTTATTCTTGATTTTTTTTGGGTGAATTTGTTGAACCTATAATGCAGAGTGATTTTCTTGTACAGGCCTGTGCTGCAGTCCAGCACACTCTTTGCTTGAATAGTTTGTGGTTTTCTTTCATTTTTACATCAGTTTCTATCGTTTGAGCTTGATTGGGGTTGATGTATTAAAAATACAGTGAAATCCAATAAGAATGATGCCTGACTTACCTTACTAGACTAGAGCAATCAGTTTTATCAAAACTACATGCATGGACAAGGATAAGTACAACGTGTCAGATGCACTGCTAGACACTCTTCAGATAGCAGGCACAGAGCCTTCGGCTTCTCTAATGTCAGCACTCAGATGCAATTATAGGACCATAATGAAATCTGAAACTGTAACTACCAGACATACTATACTACTATGCTAATCAAGTTGCATGCTATAATCTGCATAGTTTTATTTTATTTTTTGGACGGATCATTCTTGCTTCACACTAATATCTATCCTGGCTGCAGAGTTAGTAACCAAGCAATTATACCATGTTACATGAAATACAAATAACAGTGAAAAAACATTACACACCTTCCCCTTACTGCCATCAGATCCTTTTTCCCAAATTTTTAATGTTAAATCAGCAGAGCATGTATCTTTGCAAGCGGGTGCAAGGCCAGTTTCAATGGTTGGAGCTCGCAATGTTGTACCTGGGTCCTTGGTTGAAGCTTCTAGTTCTACCTATTTATTGAAAAATCCAACCAATGAATAGTAGCTTCACTATGCACTTACAGAAGCAGTGAAATTTAACCCCATTTAGATTAGGGTTAATTGCAATAAATACTTTTCAGTCGGTTTCTGTACTTTAAAAATCCAAGTCTAAGAACCTATGTAATAGTTTATAAATAAAGAACGATGTAACCACATTTGGAAACCATTTACCAAAAGTCAATATATATTTTAGCCTTTTAGGTAACAGGGTCCCCTTACATAGACATTTAACATTGATTTTGCTTCCTAAGACGGTAGCATAGCAGTCAGGGACATGGAATCCATAGCAAACGTCCACGGATCAAACCCCAACACATGTATTGATCATGGGTTATGCAATTTACATCTTCCACGGTGGCCGTGGGACCATTCACTAGAGCCCCTTTAAACATTGATTTTGAAAATATATTCCTCAAAATAGAAATTGACAAAAAAAAAGTATGTTTCAGTGTTTCACTTCGTTTTAACACTTTAGATCACAATGGATCTTGCAATTGCTTTATCTGTGCGTCGTTTTTTCCCGTCTTTTTTTGTGTCTGTGTGTGCCAACAGAGGGAAACATGGGTATTTCAAGAGTAATGAAGTTATAATTTGGATCAGATTTACCTTATGTGTGTCATTCTCTGCAGTTACGTACCAGTAACCCCACTGAGAAATTTCCCACTCAACAACTCCATTCCAAGGAACAAATTCATAGAAAATACCTCCAAAATGAACTCCAATCTGAAAGAGTAATACATTGCAAGGTTTCATTAGTGCATGTGAAACTATGACCCCAACCAAAGGAGTGATATTATAGAAAATTTCCATCTGTACATGTAGAGTTATACTTGATGAACCACAGTTTATCAAAGAAATTTCCATCTGTACATTGTAACATATTATCATGGATATAGATATTTTTTTCTGTAAATGCAGATTTATTTGCATGAACAAACCCTCATCTCAAAGAAAGAGTCTAGCAAAACTTTAAAGTCAATATTTTGGGCCAAGTTATGCATAACTAACAATATACACCCAGAGTTCAAAAGAGTAAGGACGTAAGGTATTTTAGAGACATCAGATTTCTTGCAATGTTTGATTTCTTTACAAGTAGAGGACATTTCTGCAGACAAAAAATAGCAACTTTTAACAAAAGGAGGCAAATATATGCGGACACCCACCCAAACCCCGATTTCCCCCCAGCCACCCCCACACCTGGTACGTAGGTACAATGGAATAGGTCAATTCAAAGGAACAGACAAGTATTTTTCAGTTGCACATTCAAAACAAACTCCCTCAAGAAACTCGGTGACTTAATTTCACAATTAGCATGTTTTTGAATAAATAAAGTGTTGGGCAATAGAAAGATGAAAGATTGTGTAATGCATGTCCATACCAGTGCCGCATTCTCATATGTTTCATTTAGTCCAGGCAATTGCCTTAGTCCGCCTCCACAAGTCAAACCAACTTCTTTACTTGCACCTTTGAAGACATTACACTGAACCTGTAGATGTAACATGACTAAGATCTGTTATATGATAGATAGAGCAGGAATCCTCTGTGATACATGCCAAATTAGGGTTAACTACAGCAAAATGTAAAGTACTTTCAGTCGATTTCAATTTTGGGATTGTACATTCAAAATCATTGTTCAAGGAACTACGTTATAAGTTTATAATCAAGGGAACCAGTTATAAAAGGAGGAAAAGCATACCAAAAGTAATTTTTTACACCAGATAATTGCTTCCCTTATTTTTATGAATTTGTAATATAAAGTGCTTATAAACGGTCCCCAAAATAAAATTTGACGGAAAATATTTTCCATTTTGGTGCACCAGTGAGATATTGCTAAAATACATAACAGCCAATCCCTACATGCCAAATTAGGGTTAACTACAGCAAAATGTAAAGTACTTTCAGTCGATTTCAATTTTGGGATTGTACTTTCAAAATCATTGTTCAAGGAGCTATGTTATAAGTTTATAATCAAGGGAACCAGTTATAAAAGGAGGAAACCCATACCAAAAGTAGATTTTTACACCAGATAACTGCTTCCCTTATTTTTATGAACTTGTAACATAAAGTGCTTAAAAATGGTCCCCAAAATAGAAATTGACAGATAATATTTTCCATATTGCTATAAAATACATAACAGGCAATCCTTATTTACCCAAAACCACTTTCTTGGGAAACCTCCACCCCAATTCTTCTCTGAATAAGATGGGGCATTTTGGAACTCAAATCTTTCTTCACCCCATTCTATCCAACCTGAAAAAGCATTTGAACCGTAAGCATATGTTTCACATAAAAATTATATTTGATTTTGTGTTGCATAAATATCCTATACCACAGTTGCAATAACTAAAAGTAAAGAATATGTGTCATAGATTCCAACAAACGAGAACTCAATGCAATATAAATATACACTAAACACCTATGGCGTATGAATGCAGACAACCTGAGCAATCAACATGTGTAAACATACAGTCTAAATATGGGTGGGTTGGGATGGGTCGTGTGACAGATTGGAATGGGTTAGGGTCAAAATGGGACTGTTTAAAATAAGTAGAAAGGGTCATGGACCAGGTTTGTACCCATTCATGATTTACTAGGAATATTTACCGACACATTGGACCAATTTTTTGATTTAAAGAGTGGGTCCAAAAGAAACCCAAAAACAAGTACTAACCCAAACTCACCCAAGTTATTGTATCGAGTCAAGTTTGCTGATTCCTACTTCCAAGTATAGCATATTTTGCCAAGGCACTTCTAGAGAAGATACAAGGTAGATCCAATACATGACAAGTTGAGACATAATATAAATGGTCTGACTTAAGAAGTGTTAGCGATACAGGAGAAATTTGTAATTTTGTTCAGATGCTTACCTCCTACCCATTGGCCCATATGCATGCTTCTATTCCATTTTGTTTAATGATTATATATGTTTAACAAGAAGCCTTCTTCAGAACAAACAATTAGCCAAAAGATATAAATAAAAGGGAAGATTGATCATTAGAATTAGAATAAAGTAATATTTAACTATCTAAACAAGGAAAATGGAAAATTAAACTTTACCGGTAGAGAGTCCACCAGCCATGCATATTTGCCAATGAGGTTCAAATACAGGAAAAGCAGCAAGCCAACCAGCCGTAGACTTCTGTTTAGACCCTACATTGCCCCAGCCATAAACAGGGCGTGTACTATACTCCCAGCGTGCAGTCTTAACAACTTTTGCATAATTTGTCCTGTATTTTATAGTCAAAGGATACAAACAAACATGTTATATTTCCTTCAAAGTTCAAACAAAGTTATCACACAGGTAATAGATTAAAACACTGTCAGTATTATGAGCTGATGCTTTGTAAACAGTGACTGGTCCTTGTTTTATTTTTAGGGTTATTATCGAAAAAACCATTCGAACTTCTATGATTCTTTCGGTTTAACCATTCAATTTTTTTCCCAACCGATTAAATCACTACACTTTTTATTTTCTATTAGTTTAATCACTATACTTTTAATTTTATTGGTTTAGCCATTCATTTTTGACCGGTAATGTAACAACCTAGCTTTTGACCAAACATATAATATCTGATTTTAAGCTAATCATGTAATTTTATTACATTATTTATTATTTGATTGGTAAGTTAATTATCTGATTATCGAATCAATAATGTAATTTTATTACATTATTTGAATTATAATTTAATTAAGTTTTGAAATATTTAATTAAATTATATAAATATTTAAATTATGATTTAATAAATTATTAAAGATAATTAAATAAAAGAGATGTAAGATACAAAAGTAAAAGTGGGTTAATTACACAATATAACTAAATAATTATATAAACCAAGAAATCAGATTAAAAGATCATTAAGCATCAAATCTCTTTTTCTCTCTACTCTCTCTCTCAAATATCTCACAATTTCAACCAAAAATCACCATAAATTGCAAACAAGTTGGAGTGTTATCAAGGAGTGACAAGAAGTGATAATCAACAACAATCTACAACGAATTTGAGGTAAGAATCGACCTTTTAAGCTTCTATATTTTCGGTTTTTCGAGTTTATCCATCTTTCATTCGAATAAAGCTATTTAGCTTGAGTATTAACACGAATATGTTAGATTATGTATAATATAATTGAACCTAAGCTTAATACTTAGCATATTTATGATTTTAGACTTGAAAATGTATGATTAAAAGCTGTAAAATACGAACAAATTCGAGATGCCAAGAACAAATTCGAGATTAGCTAAAATCGAACCATAGGTTCGAATTTGACCATAAATTCGAGATGAGGCCTTCGAATTTAGTACTAGGTTCGAATATAGTGTTCGAATTTAAGCATATATATTTGAATTTGAGCCTATGTTCGAATTTGATGGCTTCAAGTTTAGCATATATTCGAATTTAGTGCATAAAGTCTAAACCCCTCTCCCTAAATTCGAATATCTTGAATAAAACACATGAACGACGCATAAATTAACAAGATAATTAGCAAAATGATTATATATGTGTGTAAATGTGTGTGTGTAGCCATGAAACAGGATGTGTGGGATATATGATCATGAATAAAATTAATTACAACAACATGATAAATATACATACATTCAAATATGTGAATGGGTGATAAATTAATAGAAATCAAGGCTTATAAACTAATTTAAATGGAATCAACTAAAGTAAAGAAATATATATATATATATATATATATATATATATATATATATATATATTTATTTATATATATATATATATATATATATATATATATATATATATATATATATATATATATATATATATATATATATATATATATATATATATATATATATATATATATATATATATGATCATTGATATAATTTGACATAAATATATGAGAAATGGGTTATAAAATCCAATTGAAAGCATATGATGCTCTTATTTTATGAAATGAGTACCATGATTAAGTGAATACAAGTTCTAAGTTGAATAATGATTCAACAGAATTTAATATCACATGATAAATGATTGAATGTAATGATTTAAGAAATATTGAATCTTGAAGTGTGAGTCAATACAGAAAACTATAAACGACAAGTAAAAATCCTAGAATTGTATGTTGATTGCTTAAATCTGCAGATAAGTAGTATAACACTGAAATGGCTATTTATAAAAGTCAAAGAAGCATAAATCATGAAATACAGATGGTGCTCGTTCAGTGGAAACACCACAAAGGTTCATATCAGTCTTGGGAATCAAGAGATGTTATAAAAACTATCTACCCAAGTCTGTTCGAACAAAGCTAACTTCGAGGACGAAGTTTGTGCGTGGTGGAGCCCATTCTGTAACAACCTAGCTTTTGACCAAACATATAATATCTGATTTTAAGCTAATAATGTAATTTTATTACATTATTTATTATTTGATTGGTAAGTTAATTATCTGATTATCGAACCAATAAAGTCGAAACCCCTCTCCCTAAATTCGAATATCTTGAATAAAACACATGAACGACGCATAAATTAACAAGATAATTAGCAAAATGATTATATATATGTGTAAATGTGTGTGTGTAGCCATGAAACAGGATGTGTGGGATATATGATCATGAATAAAATTAATTACAACAACATGATAAATATACATACATTCAAATATGTGAATGGGTGATAAATTAATAGAAATCAAGGCTTATAAACTAAATTAAATGGAATCAACTAAAGTAAAGAAATATATATATATATATATATGATCATTGATATAATTTGACATAAATATATGAGAAATGGGTTATAAAATCCAATTGAAAGCATATGATGCTCTTATTTTATGAAATGAGTACCATGATTAAGTGAATACAAGTTCTAAGTTGAATAATGATTCAACAGAATTTAATATCACATGATAAATGATTGAATGAAATGATTTAAGAAATATTGAATCTTGAAGTGTGAGTCAATACAGAAAACTATAAACGACAAGTAAAAATCCTAGAATTGTATGTTGATTGCTTAAATCTGCAGATAAGTAGTATAACACTGAAATGGCTATTTATAAAAGTCAAAGAAGCATAAATCATGAAATACAGATGGTGCTCGTTCAGTGGAAACACCACAAAGGTTCATATCAGTCTTGGGAATCGGGAATCAAGAGATGTTATAAAAGCTATCTACCCAAGTCTGTTCGAACAAAGCTAACTTCGAGGACGAAGTTTGTGCGTGGTGGAGCCCATTCTGTAACAACCTAGCTTTTGACCAAACATATAATATCTGATTTTAAGCTAATAATGTAATTTTATTACATTATTTATTATTTGATTGGTAAGTTAATTATCTGATTATCGAACCAATAAAATCGAAACCCCTCTCCCTAAATTCGAATATCTTGAATAAAACACATGAACGACGCATAAATTAACAAGATAATTAGCAAAATGATTATATATATGTGTAAATGTGTGTGTGTAGCCATGAAACAGGATGTGTGGGATATATGATCATGAATAAAATTAATTACAACAACATGATAAATATACATACATTCAAATATGTGAATGGGTGATAAATTAATAGAAATCAAGGCTTATAAACTAAATTAAATGGAATCAACTAAAGTAAAGAAATATATATATATATATATATATATATATATATATATATATATATATATATATATATATATATATATATATATATATATATATATATATATATATATATATATATATATATATGTATATATATAATACATTGTGGTACAACACAAAATATACACAAATGAGTACCACTAGTTTTGCGGAGTACCGGAGGTACCTCGCTTAAAATCATTTTTTTTGAAATTTTTTTTCATAATCATGTTTAAATTAATAATACAAGACTACTTGCAAAAAATCACACTTAAACACACACTAGAACTATGTGAAACGTGTGTGTTCACATGAAGTGTGCTGTTGTGAACGTGTGTTCACAACTAAGCATGTTCACATGAATTTTTTCACATTCACATGACTTTTAATATTAGACATAGCTTATAGAGTAGAAGGACTAGAATGTAATTACTCTAAAGTAGATAGTAATCATTGTAATTAGTTTCTCTATATATACTTGCATTGTAATCAGTGTTTTATACATCAATATACATTAGATTACAAAGTCTATTGTGGTATCAGAGCCTGGGAATACAACCCTAGGTCTCATCCTCTACAACCCTAGCCGCCTCCCACACTAAACCCTAGGCGCCTCCCACACTAAACCCTAGGCGCCTCCCTCTAAACCCTAGGCGCCTCCATCCTGCCTGCGGCTGCTCCTCCCTGCTGCCGCCTACTCTCTGCCTCTACCCAACCGCCGCTGCACACACCTCTCCCCACCGCCGCTGCCCTGCTGCTGCAACAGATTCTACCGCCAACCTTCTACTCTGTTTCTGCCGCTGTTCTGCTACTAACCTACCTGCTGCCGCCACTTTCTGCTGCTGCCTATTGCCTGCAACCTTCTGCTGCCATAAGAGCTGCTGCTGCCGCCTACAATGGCTGATATTACAGCCCTCACCTCGGCCGAGAAAACTAGCCATAACTCACACAAGTTTGCCTTTACTCTCTCTCCAACCAATTATGGTTATTGGAAAACTATGCTTCACCCGTTTCTTGTTACAAACAACCTGTTTGGATACGTGGATGGCACACTTCTCTGTCCGCCTCCAACTATTACCTCTTCATCTGACAAAGATGGTACCACAGTACCACTGCCACAATTAAACCCCAGTTACACAGCCTGGATCTCCAATGACGCTCATGTACGTATGCTTATTATTTCCACCATCTCTGAGGCCTCTTTTCAGCATGTTCAAGGCACCACCTCTCGCGATTTGTGGTTGTCTCTTGAACGTGCATATGCCCCACACACTTCATCCCGGGAATACACCCTTAAAAACCAACTGCTCAAGCTTCAGATGCAACCTGATGAAACTGCTACAGCCTATTTGACTAGGGCTCAGGAATATTCTACCGCTCTCGCCAACATTGGTGAACCGCCAAAAGAAAAAGATCTGGTTTACGTGGTTATTTCAGGTCTTCGAGACGAATACAATGGTTTGAAGTCATCCCTTAGTCTCCAATTACTTTTGCTGAACTTTTTGCGCTGTTGTCAGATCATGATTACATGATTCAGAAACCTGCTCCAGTCATACCACCCTCTCAGGCCTTCCTGTCTACTACTACTGGTACTGGTCCTACTCGCACCTCATCTACTTCTGGCACTACTCCATCTCCTGATCAGCTCCAAGCTCTTCAGCATGCTCTCTCTCAGCTCGGTCTTCAGGTACAACCTATTGTTACTCCTCTTGCACAGGCTAACTATACTCACAGGTCTGGTAATTATCGTGGTCGTGCACGTGGAAATAGCCGTGGCCGTGGGAACTACAACACTAACCGCAGTCAAACAGGCGGTAATCGGGATCAATTTCCGTGGGCCTCTACTCAAAACACTGTGTTTGGAACTTGCAACAGGTGTGGCATTGGCCACATTCCCTCTCAGTGCCCGAATCGTGATCCCTCTACTATTCGGTCTCGGCAGCCTCCGTCAGCTAACTTTACAGATCTGCGCTCCAACATGTCAACCTCTTGGCTTCCAAATACAGGTTCCAATCACCATGTTTCACCAGATCTATCTAGTTTCGATCACTCTGAGGCATACTCCAGCACTGATAATCTTCATGTTGGCAATGGTGAGGGCTTACCCATTCTTCATATAGGTTCCACCAAATATTACTCTCCTAACAAAACTTTTAGCCTTAAAAACATTCTCCATGTGCCTGATATTAAACAAAACTTACTTTCTGTTCAACAATTTTGTCTTGATAATGATGTGTTTTTTTGAATTTCACTCCACTTTCTTTGTTGTGAAGGACAAGTCTACACACACCATCCTCCTCACTGGTCCAAGTAACGGTGACCTCTACTCCTTTCATCTCCCTGCGAATCAACCTATCCCCAAGGTCGGATTCTCCACTACCCGTGCTTCCTCCACTATCTGGCATCACCGACTCGGCCATCCTCATTCTTTCTATGGTTTCTAAGTATAGTTTACCTTTACATAATGAGTCTTCTAGTAGTTCTTTTTGTAATTCTTGTTCTGTTGGGAAATCCTCTAAGCTACATTTGTTACCTTCTATTTATAAAAGTTCGAGTGTTTTGGAGTTAGTTTTTTGTGATGTTTGGGGCCCCGCTCCTGTTACCTCATTTGATGGTCACACTTACTTTCTATTATGTGTTGATCATTACTCACGTTTCATGTGGATTTTTCCGTTAAAACACAAGTCTGATGTGTATGCTACTTTTAAAAGTTTCATTGTCATGGCTGAACGTCAATTCCAAACAAAACTAAAAACTGTTCAAACCGATTGGGGAGGGGAGTTTCGGAATCTCTCTCAATTCTTCTCCTCTCTCGGCATTCTTCATCGTCTCTCGTGTCCTCATACCAGTGAGCAAAATGGTTTTGTTGAACGACGTCATCGACATGTTGTCGAAACCGGCCTTACCTTGCTAGCCGCCTCTCATGTTCCTCAACGTTTCTGGCATTTTGCCTTTGATACAGCTGTCTATCTCATCAATCGCATGCCGTCTAGAACAAACTCCAATATCTCGCCTTTTGAATTTTTATTCAAACGTCCCCCAGATTTTTCCTTTCTTCGAGTCTTTGGGTGTCAGTGTTTTCCACATCTCCGTCCATACAACAAACACAAAATGGACTTCCGCTCTACTCCGTGTGTTTTCCTTGGCTACAGTCCAATCCACCATGGCTACCGTTGTCTGGACCCACAGTCCAAGGTATGGAAACCCAAAAAGAGGCTGGCCCAACTTAAATGAGATATGATAGCTTCTCGGTATTAGAGAGAAAAGCTTTCTTGCAAAAGAAGCTTTTGACTTTAATGCTTCGTGAGCAAAAGCTTTTGCATATCATGGAAATTTCCCCATATGGGAAAATCCATATGATAGGAACATATCTGAGTAGGATCCTAAGTATCCTACTGCGTGGTACAGGAAGGGACCTACCACTGACCTTTGAGCGCCTTTACATAGCTCGACATGTTCGTTTCAATGAACATCTTTTTCCCTTTCACCAACCTTCCACCCCTCCTTCACTATCTACCTCAGACCCATACATCTCATCCTATCCCCAACCTGACCCCGCTCCCTTCACTTCTCCCACTACTGATACACCTACCGATACACCTACCACCACATCTCCCGATACACCTATCCCCACCCCTTCCTCTACTACTACACCTATCTCCACTCCTCCCACTACCGATACACCTACACCCACTCTTCTTCGCACATATCATCGTCGCTCTACTACTACCCAACCATCCCACCCTTCTACTGATACTCATCACCCTTCTCCTACTCCGCAACCCACTACCACTGCCCCCTCCCGTCCTCGACCACCTAATCTACGTCCCAATCCTAAACAAACCAAACCTCACAATATCTCTTCCTTCCACACCACCTATACAAACACCGAACCACCTTACTTCTCCATTGCCAACAAGGATCCTCAGTGGCGTCGTGCTATGTCCGACGAGTATTCGGCTCTACTTAGAAATGGTACTTGGTCTTTGGTTCCTCCTGTTCCTGGTGCTAATGTTGTTGATTGCAAATGGGTCTATAAATTGAAACGTGACCCAACTGGCGCGATACAGCGCTATAAGGCTCGACTTGTTGCTAAAGGTTACAGTCAGGAAGAAGGTGTGGATTATATTGAGACATTCAGTCCCGTGGTGAAATCCACTACTATCCGGGTTGTTTTATCTCTGGCCGTCACACGGCCCCTCCGACAGCTTGATGTGCAGAATGCCTTTCTTCACGGTGATCTCACCGAAACAGTATACATGACTCAACCCTCCGGTTTTGTGGATCCTACTAAACCTAATCATGTGTGTCTCCTTCACAAAGCTTTATATGGGTTAAAACAGGCTCCTCGAGCATGGTTTCATCGCATCTCTTCCGCTCTTCAGGCTCTTGGTTTTCGAGGCTCACGGACTGACCCATCACTGTTTATCTATTCTCACCAAGGCACGCTTTTATACATGTTGGTCTATGTGGATGACATTATTCTCACAGGCAACAATTCTCAGGCCATTGATACTGTCGTTCGCCGTCTTAGTCAGAGTTTTCCTCTTCAGGATATGAGTCCTCTTTCGTACTTTCTTGGTGTTGAGGTTATTCGCGACAGCTCAGACTTGATTCTCTCACAGAAAAAGTATATTCTGGAGCTCCTACAGCGTGCAGGTCTATCAAATGCAAAACCGGTTCCGTCTCCCATGACTACTAATGCACATCTTGCTCTAGGTGACAGTGCGCCCTTCATCGATCCAATTAAGTATCGTCAACTTGTGGGGGCCCTTCAGTATGTCACTCTTTCTCGTCCAGACATTGCTTATGCTGTTAACAAGGTTTGTCAGTTCATGCACTCTCCAACAGACAATCAGTGGTCCGCAGTCAAGCGCATACTTCGTTATTTGTTAGGTACCGTTGAGTATGGTTTACGACTTGAATGCAAGTCTGGTATGCTTCTTCATGCAAATTCTGACTCTACTTTCACCACACTGACTGGATTCTCCGATGCTGACTGGGCTGGTTGTCCCGATGATCGTCGATCCACGGGGGGATATGCTATCTATCTCGGGTCAAACCTTGTTTCATGGTCTGCACGGAAACAAAAGACTGTTTCTCGCTCCTCTACGGAATCTGAATACAAGGCTCTTGCTGACACTGTTGCTGAACTTACTTGGCTTCAGGCCTTACTACGTGAGCTTCATGTTCCCCTTCAGACAGTACCTACTCTATGGTGTGATAATGTTGGTGCTATATACCTTTCTGCTAATCCTGTTTTCCATGCCCGAACAAAGCATGTTGAAATCGACTTCCACTTTGTCAGAGAAAAGGTTGCCCGACGACAACTCTCCATACGGTTCATATCTACAGATGATCAGATTGCTGATGTCTTCACAAAGCCACTCTCGTCTACACGCTTTCTCCTTAGATTCAAGCTACAGGTCGTTCCCTGGCCTTAGCTTGCGGGGGGATATTAGACATAGCTTATAGAGTAGAAGGACTAGAATGTAATTACTCTAAAGTAGATAGTAATCATTGTAATTAGTTTCTCTATATATACTTGCATTGTAATCAGTGTTTTATACATCAATATACATTAGATTACAAAGTCTATTGTTTAAGATGATAGAAAGTGTAAATGTATAAGATTTTTTACGTAGTCTTATATTATTTGTATCTAAATGAATATGAAAAAAAATTCAAAAAAAAAAACTTTTTTTCGGAGCAAGTTCACATCTGAAACCCGTGTGTTCACAGGTACTCACGGTACTCTGCATTTTTTAGATACTCACACGAACCATATTCTAAATATATATATATATATATATATACATATATATATATATATATATATATATATATATATATATATATATATATATATATATATATATATATATATATATATATATATATATATATATATATATATATATATATATATGATCATTGATATAATTTGACATAAATATATGAGAAATGGGTTATAAAATCCAATTGAAAGCATATGATGCTCTTATTTTATGAAATGAGTACCATGATTAAGTGAATACAAGTTCTAAGTTGAATAATGATTCAACAGAATTTAATATCACATGATAAATGATTGAATGAAATGATTTAAGAAATATTTGACCATATTCATCTCAATATAATTAAATATGGGACTTTGAATTTAAAGACCAACGAATGTACGCTGAATTTATTATTCAGATGATAAAGTCTGATAAATATCAGAAATGATATGAATAACAGATTGAGTAACAAGAGAAGCTAAAAGACATATAAAGAGCATCAGTGAAGGTTATAGCAAAGTGGCAAGCATCTGTAAGTCTGATATAAGTCAGATAGTGGTTCTAATCCACTACAGATTGTGAGCAACATAGCCAGAGCCAGAAAGTGAAAGTGCACAATTAACCAGTAACTGTGAGTTGTAGATTTTATTTTAACTGCAAATTATGTGAATTGAGACTTTTGTTACTTTATTATGATTTTATTGGCATTCTGATCTTGAGCTTATTGATATATTATCATAGTATATTTACTATGATTTGTTGAGTTGAGCATTTCTTCTTCCAGCTTCTATTATTTGACGAGTCATTTGATTGTTAAGCTTAACACCACCACTATTGCTCAGTGTTGGGTTAATGTTAGGCTTATGATGTGCTGATTTACGTGATGAAAGCACAGAGGGTAGCTAGAGCTGAGCATTCTGATGATACCCATACAGCAATTACTGGTAGCTCGCCCAGTACGTGGCTGATCCCCACTAATGATGCGTGTGTATGGTGTTATCATTATCCGAGCATTCCTTATGAATTTGTCTAAAAGTCTCAAGAGCAACAACAGTTTTATAACTGGGAGCTGAGCAAAGACGCGCATCAAAAGAGCATTTAATTGGCCAATGTCCCTTCGAGATTTGAGCTATGCATGAGCCTAGTGCAGTGCATGAGCACTAGAGCTGAGCCGTGCATGAGCCGAGTGCAGTGCATGTGCTTCCCGCGTTCATAATTGCATGTTAAATGTGAAATTCTACATTCTCACTAAGCAATTAAGCTTACCCCGTTGTTGCATTATTTTTCAGGTAAAGGCAAAGGATTGGCTGGACTTAGTTCATAGGTCAGAACTCTGAAAGAGCTTGAAGTGCTTTAGAACCTGTTTCAACATCTTGGTAGTTGGCTGATGATAGAGATTTGGGGTTCGGGGTTAGATTATATTTGTGCTTTAATGAAATAGTCTAGAAGTCTGTACCCTATTACTTAAAATTGTCTCTGTTTGTAATTAACTTTAGTTCCGCACTGTTAATTATTATCTTAGTTTCCTGATTGATATTGCATTGCTACTGGGGCCTAGACTTAAGACCTTTGAGAAATCTTGGGTCTCACAGGTAACCTGTTTGACCGGTCATTTGTTGTTATGAATTAGAGTTTTTATAAAGAAAAAACCATTCGAACTTTCATAATTCTTTTTCTTTAACCACTCTATTAGTTTTTTGTGATCTAACCTCTAATTTAATTGATGTTCAGATTTTTGTAATTTCTGTTATTATATTGCTTATAACATCAAATGATTAAAATAAACATTAATTTCGAGAAAACTGATTCTCTCTTTTTTTAATCAGCATATTGCTTTTATCAACAACGATGCTTCATTGATCTCTTTTGCTTCTTCATTATCATCCTTTTCTACTTCATGAGTTCTTCATTACCATTGTGTTAATCCAAACAGATTCTAATCAATTTAATTCTCTAAGGTTTTGTAGTGTTCATCAAGTTTGTTAGGGTTTGAATGTTTTAAAGGATCATAAAAAAATAAATTGTATAAATTAAATAGTAATCACTAACGATAGTAATACTATAATTATAAAAAATTTAAAAATAAATAATAATAGAAAATTAAAAACTAAAAATTTACTATAAAATTTCATAATCAATTTTGAAAGTTAAATTGGGTTTATTTTTTGTGTTTATAAAATCTTTTAAAAACTTAAAAATAAAAATGAATTGATTTTAATTTGATATATTACTGTTATTGATAAAAATATGAAAAGACATGTTTGATTACATTGAATATCGGTTCTCGGAGTTTTAATTTTGGGAGAATTTCGTGTATATCCCTGAAAACTTTAAATATTACGTGTATATCCCTGTAAACTTTATAATTACACATATATCCTTCTAAACTCTAAAAACTCACGTATTTATCCAAATATCTAATTAAATTTATTAAATCATTTTAAAAATATAAATTTATTATTTCCTTAATTTATTTATCACAAATACCCAATATACCCTATCCCAAATTAAACCGGTTAATCCTTTTCTCTCCCATCGACCCATTGACGCTTCACATCCTAAATCTTCCTGTTCAATTTAGAAGCAGAGGCGCCATTGGAGTGTTGCCGCCGGACTGCAATCGATTTTGGCGCTCCAATTTGGACTCAAGCATCTTTGGCCGCGATTGCAATCGATTGTGGCTATTGGACTCGATTTTTATTCTATGCTGCACTTCTGGAGTTAGGGAGGTAACAAGGTTTCTCTAATCGATTTTTATTCTGTGCTGCACTTCTCGATTTATATTCTGTGCTGCGATTGCAATCTACTGGACTCAATTGCAATCGATTGTGGCTACATGGCTGCGATTGCGATCGATTGTGGTTACGGGAATCACCATTGGTTTCTCATATTGTATTTACTCAAAGAAACAGAGTGGAACAAATTCTGGTTTGCTTATGTTTAGGTGTCATTTTCTTTGTTTAGGAAGATTTAGGAGTCAGTTTCTGTTTGCGGTAGTCGTGGGGTTGCACGTTGCCATTTCCATGATATTTTTGTATTGCTTCTTTGTTTAATGATAAAAAGAGAGAAAACTTTGGCCCAAAATATGCTTCTGTTCGATCTTCTTTAGTTTAAATTACTAGCAATTGTTGTTACGATTGCAAAACGTTGTCATTTGTTATACTGCTAATCGATTGTATGGCTGCGATTGCAATCAATTGTGGTTACGGAAATCACCATTGGTTTCTCATATTGTATTTACTCAAAGAAAGGGGTATTTTGGGATTTAATGAATAAAAGAGTTAAAAAATTGAAGATTTGTGTTTTGAAAATGATTTAATAAATTTAATTAGAGATTTGGATAAATACGTTAGTTTTTAGAGTTTACAAGGATATATGTGTTATTATAAAGTTTACAAGGATATGCACGTAATATTTAAAGTTTTCAAGGATATAGACGAAATTCTCCCTTTAATTTTTAGTTTAAGAGGATGGTGATCAAACCAAAAAAATCTTGGAAGTTCGAGTGGTTTTTTCAATGAAAAAAAACCTCACGTAATTGCCATGTCATTAAATCACCTATGATAACAGGTAAAATGGTCAAAACAATAACAAATGAAAAGTTTAGGTTGCGTTTAGTTAGCGAAAACTAGTCATTTTCAATTTCAGTTTTCAAGTTATAGTTTTTAGAAAAAAACAAGGGTTTCTATGAAAAGTGAAAACTTGTTTAGATGATGAAGTTTTAGTTTTAAGAAAAAAAGATGAGTGATTATAAAATAAAAAAAAATAAGATAGGTGATGGAAAAGTAAGAGAGAGAAAGAGAGTATTATAAAGAAATATGGTAGGTAGTAGAAAAGTAAGAGAGAGAATATGAAAAGTGGTATTTTAAAAAGTGAAATGAAAATTTCTGAAATTGTTGTTAAGTAAACAAGTTTTCATTTTTGTTGAAAAGTGAGATGAAAATTTTAAAATTTTTTTTGATCGGTTGGAAAAAAAATTTGAGTGGTTAAACCGAAAAAATCTTTAAAGTTCGGATGGTTTTTTCGATAATAACCCTTATTTTTATGTTATTTGTCATAGCCATGATATGTTGGTTTCATACTTGATCATAAAGTAGATGAGCGTAGAGCCGTAGAGTCACGTTCCTTAATTAATATTGAACAGTTCAGTTCAATAATCTCAATGAACTTTGCCAAACAATGTGAGGTTCATTGAGTCGTTAGGAAACATCTTATAAATAGCAGAATATATCCTCAATTTCAAGATTCCATTCCTCTGAATTGTATTTGTATCAAGCAGTGTTTTCAATATTCATCGAAGTTTCTGGAGAACTTGAATATGATACATAGAACTTCTAAGGTCCCATTTACTTATACCCTTTTCTCCATTCTCCACGTAATGGTTTTTCTTTAGGCCAAACAGGACTCACAAGATCAAAAGGAGTTTGCTTCTAGATACAAACGAAGATCTTCAAGAACTAATATTGGACCGGGAGGGACAAAAGTAAAGTCCAAGTGCATATGGCACGAAAAGGAAATCTGATTTCAGTAAGACTTGATTTGATTCGTAGTTCAGATTCAAGTTGGTTCAGTGAAGGAACTGCAAAAACCATAACTGGTTCTCTAATTGTTGCCAAGTTAAGGATTTTTTTTCTTTTTTTGACATTGTTCTTGTATAATATTAAACATGTGATATATTTCTTTGAAGGGAGAAATTTGAGTCTCCAGCACAGATACCAAGTATCATCAGCAATATAATAGTAACAGAGTTTTTGCATATGCTAGATGGTGAACATGCAGGCACTATTCTATGGCTAGATGCAGATTTGTATACACTCAATTAGTTCAGATATTAACACTAGAAAATCTGATTTCTGATGACAAACAACGGTACATCCAACTTCCAGCACCATATTTACTTTTGTCAAACAGAATAAAAGTCGATTCAATTGGTGAGCACTGCTTTGACAGCTGATTACGTGTCAACCACTGTAACACATTCTCATTGAGATCCCAACTTGTTATTCTGTATTAAGAAGAATTATTTGGGAAAAGACAGAAACTAAAACATTAACATGCCCTTCTTCCCAGTGTACTAGCAAAGTCCCCTGAACCCATTCATTAGAGGAGTCTACCCAGGGAGGAGGAGTGTGAATAAAGTAGTGTATGAAATGTGGTGCATGGGCTGTTTGTTTGGCAGAGGGAGCAGCGCTCAGTATATGGTGTGTGCATGTGTGTTAAGTGAATATAGTCGTGACCAGAAGGTGAAGATGAAAATGGGATTTTCATTACAATCTATGGTGTAGTCAACCTAAAAGGCTAAAACTCAAACAAGTGTAGTATACCTGTGGCTGTGGACTCCGCATCATGAGCCCCATGCAATCATCCTATGAATTCTCAGAGGACGTTTGAAGACGATGAAGGTGAAGAGACCAAGAGAAAGAACAATAACATAAATAATAAATTGTATTTCCATCTACCAATTTTCGAGCTTCTATGATCTATGCTAAATAAGAGGATAGTTAAAGGTCTAGCGTGACTGTTACTATAAAATTTAAACTTAAATTGGAGAAAAGAACAGCAAAGAATGGAAAAGAAATGCACCTTCCGTCATCACGGATGAAACCTTGATTCCAAAGCGGAGTAACTTGGAATCCTTCTAACACACTCTGATTAAACACCTGCATTATGACCACTATTGCATGAAGTTTGTATATACATTCAACCAAAATTATAAAGAGTTTCAAAAAATTCATGTCACAAACACAGATTAGCAATGCTAAGTAGAATCACTCATGCAATACAAAGATTTTCAGCAGTGCAATCTTGATCTAAAGAACGAACACAAGGAAACAGCCTGGTTAACCAATAAGTAACAACTAATTTATTAAACAGCATATTTATTACTGATCAAATCAATCATGTTGTAGGCTTGAGGGTGTCCATATAATTCTGTAGTGCTAGAATGCTGTAAGAACATTGTTTTAAAATATAAGTTTCTTTGGCTTCAGCATTACAAAAGAAAGAACTATTTGTTAGTTGGACTTGTTAAACCATTGTTTGTTTCCCATCAATGTAATTCTAATGGACTAGAATGTTTAACTTGAACACAGAAATCAGGAACTACATAATGGACCTACGAAAACAACCCAATTATTTGATAAAGAGAAGGAAATTATGTTGACCTTATAGTGAGCATGACCTAAATCCTAATCATCATAACAGGTGTCTAATGAAGATGTATCTTGTTTCCCTGAAGCATGATAAATTCAGGATAGCAACATGAAGCAAGGACTCATTATGGAAATAGCATATCAGAATCAAGTAATAATTCCTCTGATACACATCCAGCTTCCTTCAAAGGCACATAATTCAAAATTGTTAGAAGTTATTACCCACTCTCTATTTGTATTTTGAGTCGTACTCGTACATTGACAAATTAGAGGCCCAAGAGGCCAAGATACCTGACCCTGTTGTACCCCTAAGTAATACACTTGCAATTAGGTCACTGGCCATTATACTAGAGGTCGTCAGGTGGCAAAATGGGAAGGTCAGGCAGGTTGTGTAACAGGTCAAAATAGGTTATTTAATGAATGAGTCAACATGGGTCACGTCAGGCCGACCTGCCATCACTTTTTCATCCGGTTTTTTATTTCGAAGTAACCAATGTAATAAAGATGATTTCAATAACTATATCATTATAAATATAATATGATTGTAGGTCGCCCATCCAGGATTTGAAGAAGTGCTATACGAAGACTTTGAGATCAAATTAAAAATGTTCCCTCCATTCCTTGTGAGCCACTGATTTCTATGAAACAAGAGATCAAAGTGATCTTTCTGCTTCTTCCCAATAAGTCGATGACCTTACACCTTTGGGAGACTTCGAAGAAAGGACAGACTACCTAAACCTTTTCTCAAGATATCTTCCAGACTATTGATGTCCTTGCTTCTTTTAAATAAAATGATGTAACTTTAAGCCACTTTCAACCCGTTTCTTTTTGGCTATTTTTTCATATTTTACCCGTTTAAACTGTTATCAATGAAATGCAACCCAAATTGACACAATCCCATATAAATCGGTAGTAATTGCCACCTCTAGGTTATATCATATGAACTACAACCAAAATGGCAAAGTTTTAAACCAAGTGATTTCGTTTGTGTAAAGGAAGATGATTAACCTGCGGTGAAACTTCCTTATACGGAGGTTGCTTTCCTTTTTGTAGTGTAAATGAGTTTCCAAGCTTCAACTCATGCCGACCTGTGTGTTGACAAAGTCAATTCAATGATAGTATAGTCCACTTGGCTTCTTATTACCTAACAACAGCAAAAGGTTTTGATTTGTTGTAATAAAGAAATGAAAGGATATAAAGTCTCTCAGCCATTGATCTACATATAATAAACATAGGTAAAGGTCGTAGAAGATGAAAAGTGATAACAACTTTTTCTATTTCTTTACTATAACAAACATCTACCTAACAGCAATATTCAATGTATGTTTTGAAACAAGATTCAATAAATTAAACTTGGCATTCTTACTTCCCCAAAAGTTGTGAGATTCTTCTGTGTATTGGCAAATGTACTCGTCATCAGGACCAAGGATTTGAGCTCCAACTCCAGTAAACCGTTGTCCATATTGTAATTGCTCCAACATATTCAATTGCTTTTTAAATGCAGGATTCTCAACAGAATACATAAAGCAGAAGCTTTGCCTTTGTTCTGGTATTGAGACCTTAAAGTACCAACCCTCAAAAAATTTCCTTGTCGTCCCATCAAAGTGGTATCTGATTCAACAGTCACATACTGACATTATACAACAGCATATGAATATGCCTAGACTTTTTTCAGGCAAGAAGCATGAAATTGGTGATGTCAAGCAATTCAAGTTTTCAGCAAATGAACCAGCTCAACATGTTCACCACCAGCTTACTGAATTATACACTAGTAAGAACTTGGGTTTGTGTTGGTAAATGCATGTCTTTGTCCCGAATGTTATGATATCCTTTTAACTAGACATTAGCTCTTTCGAGGACTGGATGATGAAGAACAAGCTAATCCAACCCTTAGGAGCAATATCACGAAACATAAACTTATGTTCCTAATTAACTGATGGGTTAATGTCTAGTGACCCAGAATGTGCATAAAAAAGCATAGAGACCTAAGCAGAACAAACTGTATAGTGCATTTCCATTTTATGACAGTAACCTTTCCTAAATACGACTCTATTTATGCTAGACATGAAAAAATTACCACACTGCTATAGAAACTACAAATGGAATGACCCACCCACATGAGCAAATCATTAAAGCTAACAAACAACCTAGACTACAAACCACCAAACTAGGAGCAAGAAGGCAGCAATTGGTTGCATATAAAAGGAATCGATTCTGCTAACTATGGACCAAAACAAGTTTAACCAGATCGAGGACGCTTACGTACATATTAACCCAAATCCTCCCCGGGTACCCATTCTAAGAAAAAATTTAAAAATACGAAAGTGTATTAGAAATGCTTGGGTTGGAGTTTGAAACACCAAACCCTCTCCCCTCCACCGATTAACGAAGATGATGATGGTGACAAGTCGGAGTCTAAGACTCCAACCCTTCTCCTGACATTTATAAACACTAAAAAAACATGCAAACCCTAATTCATGCAAACCATATATTACATGCAAACCCCAATTACATTGACAAACATATATATTAATCTTTTAAAAAATTTGGATATCTATATTATAAATAAAAATATAACAGATATTGAGTTATAATTTTAATTATTACACAGACAAACATGTAACATCCCAATTCTAGGTAAGGTACGTGGAATTATTTGGGTTATTAAAATATTACTATTGAGTTGGACCAATTATTGAGTTATACGCGGAACCTTCACGTGACGAGTTTTTGAGTTCACCGGGTTATGGGAGTAAGTTTTTATAAAAGATTACAATCTTAGCAATTGTTGATTTAATTGGGGTCCGGTGAGATAAACTTGTGTTTTATGATAACGGGATCGGATCTTGGGTGTCGGGCCGAGTTATAACCAAAACGTATATATTGTCGAGCTTCTTGATAGCTTGCTTTCATTACTTCCTTTCCAAGCTCAGAAACTAAAGTGTGTGTGTGTGTGTGACTTCACTTCCAATAGCACAATTGAATCGTGATTGAAGCTACAAATTGCCAACCAACTTTGTTTACTACTTTGCAAGTTTGAGCTTAATTAGGTAAATTTCATGGTGTTAATTGCTACTGGAAAGATTGAATTGAGTTTATGTATGTTGCTGAGTAATTTCGGAGTTGATGAAACGAGTTATATTAAGCTAAGAATCGGGTTGGGGTTATATCCCCTGGTTTGGGAGAAAACAGAGCATATTGGCATATTGGTTCTGTTCGATCGTAAGCGCGGTCGCGATCAAGGGATCGCGGGCCGCGATGTTCTTGGGCTCGAACTCGGGTAGCAATGAGCATGGGGCGCGATGGGATCGCAAGCGGTTACGGGTCGAGCTCAGGCCGCGCCGTGATGAGCACGGCCGCGATCGGAATCTCGACGGAGATTAGTGGAGCGCAACCGCGATTAACTGAGCGCGGCCGCGATCCGTCTAGGGTTTAGGTTAGGGTTTTGGGCTACGCTGGGTATGTGTTTGGGTATTATGTTTTATGAGTGTTACTTGGGAGTCGTGCATAGAGCTATTGAGTTGTGTTTGTGATATTGAGTTATTATATTGTGATTCCAGGGTCTCGAGTTAATAAGGTTGGATACGGGCAGGGCACCGAAACTTGAGGAGTGAGCTTACAGGGTCAGGTGAGTTTGCATGCTTTTCTGAGATACCTTTACGATTATCTGTTTATACTTGCATGATCGATCTTTTACTGAATTTTCTTTATGAGATCATTACGAGCTTTCTTACGAGTTTTATTACTGAGTTCTTATCATGCATGAATAATTGTGTTTTGTTGAGAAATGTGTTTTATTATATGCTATTTGGGACACATGAGCTACCGAGTTATTAACCCGCGCGGTTGGGCAGGGTTCGGGCTCCCGATTCCCTTTCGAGTTCCTGACGACTGCTTTGTGCGGTCTAGGGATTTGGGTACGTGGAGTCTTCCACACAGGATGAGTACCTATTCCGAACTACCTTGTGGGATCTCATATACATTTTTCAGTAGAGAACACTGAACCCTTTTATATACGAGTTTATTGTCTTATACTGAGTTTTTAATAATTGTACTACTAACCCTTGCATTCTAACCAGCGCTGTGTGTTTAAAATTTGTGTGTGCATCTCAGGTGATCAGAGTACTAGTAGGCTTGTTGGACCCAAGTAGGCTTCATATCTTCTGACGAGGAGTTGTTAGCTACCCCTCTAGAGGTAGTTACATTTTGGGGATTGTGTACATATACTTCAGATATTGTGTAACTTAAACAGGGATTACCGTGACTTGTGATGTAAATTGGAGTATTAAACTATCGAGGTTTTCACGTGTTCACATTGGGGACGGTTAGGGATTATTATAGTATATTTCTGTTAACGTGTTATTTACGTGGCATTGGGAAGTAGATCGAGGTGTTACAAAACATATATATATATATATATATATATATATATATATATATATATATATATATATATATATATATATATATATATTAATCTCTTGAAAAAAATAGGTTGGATATTATAATTAAAAATATAATAAATATACATTTGTAAACAAAATCATTTTTTTATATTTAATTAGTGGAAACCCATTAGTTTATGAAATTAAAAAAGACAAGTTGAAATTTTAAAATTATGATCTTGTCGCCTCATGAATTTAATAAAGATAAGTTTTGATTTTAAATATTACAAAGACAAACATATACATTAATCTCTTAAAAATTAGTGTTTATAAATGTCAAGGGAAGGGTCGGAGTCTTAGACTACGACTTGTCACCATCATTATCTTCGGTAACCGATGGAGGGGAGAGGGTTCGGTGTTTCAAACTCCGACCCATGCATTTCTAATACACTTTCCAACCCTAATGTATTCGTAAAATACTATATATTGTTTCCACGTGTTTTTAAAAAATTTTCCCATTCTAAGGGTCAGCGAGCAAAGAGTACCTCAATGTTGCAAAACTCGCTAGGCGTTAGTCGGAAATAGCGATTAATCAACCTCGACGTGGAGTAGTTGGATTGGAATTTCTCGTAGGTAAGTTTTAAAATTATATAGTTAAAACATGTTAATAAATACTCAATTATAAATAAAATTGTTCATAGCACCGAATAGATATGTTTAATATCATTAATATTATTATTAGATTTTAACCACCTTTGACCGATTCCTTTTCCATTACCAATTTTGGCCTACTTGACCAACTTTGACTGATTCCGACTAATTAACCCACTCTAGGGCTGTGCCTAATCGGCCGCCTAGGCCGATTTTTTACAGCACTGGAGTACCTTCGACAAAACATTAACCCTCCGAAGGAAACAAGCCCTTGGGTTAGATCTAACAATGTAGTATTTTTTGAGGATGTCCAGTAGTAGTGTTAGAGTATTGTTGTGGCATTTGCTAGTATAAGTTTTAATGTTATATTGGGCTTGCATAGCATGGATGCAGAAAAAAAAAACCAAAAACTGAACTGTTCGGTTTGGACTTCGGATTTTAAAAAACCAAAATTTTTGGCGATATAAAAAATACCCAGAAAAAACCAAAGCAAACCGAAAATTATAAAAATATTTCAACTTCATTAATTTGAATATTTGATTACTTTCTTAGTTTCTTGAGGAAATTTTTAGTGTTTTATTCTTTATATTCTTGGTTATTGCTTCGCTTTTCTCTTTTAGCAATGATTTTAATTTGTTTTCACTTTTCAGTGTCATTTTGTTTTTTGGTAGCATAAAACAATTACCCCATTGCGAAGCAACAAAAAAACAACACTAACCGCTGCTAGGAAGCTGGTGAGTGGTCAGGGGTCAAGGGTCAAGGGAAGGGCGCCCCCGAGGTTAGGGGCAGCCCCACAGAATGTAATTTCAGTGGCACCCGGCTAAAATTTGACCTAGTTTATATAAATCCATGTAATTCTAAACCCTAACTTTGTATACTTTACTAGTGTCGCAGTGGAAGTAGCAGGATCATACCGATCAAGAGAAACACATAAATCCTGTGTGTTCTTTAATATATCTTATGTTGTTCCATTGTTTGTGTGGATCGGATTATGCACAGTTTCCAATAAGTAATCTACTTGGTGATTTGTTTCAGCTCGAGAGTAATCTCTTTGGTGATTTATTAAGTTTTAGAGTAATTTCTATGTTACAAAATTTCTAATATTGCAGATTTTTCTTGTTTTAGTATTAGGTCACATCGGTTGTAGCTTTGGTTGGTTTTATGTTTCAGTCAAGGTTTTCAAGATCAAGACTTTACCCAGGATCATTTTGTTGACATCATTATATTTTACTAAAACGTGCTAGCTTCTTTCATAGGTAGAGTAATTTATATCAAGGACAAATTATACCACAAATTCATGAAAGGTTGAAACCTCCAATTTTTAAAGAGATCATAGGTCCAAGTTTCCAACATTTAGGGCATGTTTGGCACAAAGGTTTTGGGAGCTTAAACTTTTGTTTTTTAAAACAATATAAGCTCCTATTAGAACAAATGTCTCGTTTGGTTGAGAGAACTTTAGCTTTTATTTTGAGAAGATAAGCTACTTCAAGTAGCTTAACCTTTTAATAAAAACAAAATTACTTTTTTACCCTCTCAATAATTACACATTAGAACTCCTAATTCATGTGTCTTCTTATGTATTCTATACTTATAAGCTACTACTTTTACCAAACACTTTAACAAACTAAAAAGTTACAACATCAGTTCGTAAAACATACCATTAGAGGATACAAAATACAACAAGTTACAACTAGGTTTGTCAAACATACCATTAGAGGATACAAAACCCAACACAAGAAAAGTTCATCTCTAACCATCTGTTCAAATGGCATAAAAAATTTATAACACATGAGCATGCATCAAAATAAAAAAAATAGAGTTGATAACAGAAAACAGAATGTGACACATGATTGTTATATAGAAAATTATTGTTGTTAGCAATCCTCACAAGAGAACTAAAAAACATGAAGCAATATGATTAGGTTGGGTCAAAATTTTCAGTGCCAGCACCCAGAGGCGAAGAAATATAATTGTAGTGAACCAAAATAGAAGCCACATTTTTAAATTTTGATATAGGAAGTACTATACAAACTCTTGACATTAGTGACTTATATTTCTTTCAAGAAAAACATCATCTCCACCGTGGGCCTCAAACCAAGTTGAACGATCAAAAATGTTAATCCAACCATACATGTATGAAGATGAGAAGAATTTTCCCTGGTGATTCACTCATCATCACAACAAAACATCATTAAGATTCAATGTTACAAGTTGCATCATTTTAGCAGCGGCGTCTTCTAGTTTTGCTTCTTGTCTTCCACTTAGCCTTAATTTATACATCAAAAGGACAAGATCACTCATATATTGTTGATGTAGCCGATATTTTCTCTTAGAAACTACCTAAACAACAAAAAAAATATATATCTAACAAAGTAGATAGCAATATAGTAAGAAAGGATTAATACAAAAGTTTTTTGAGTTACCATCTCAAGAACATTGCTATTTCTTTCACAATCATATGAGAAAAATGTCGAGCACAAAACTCACATAGCAAAAAAAAAAAACCAACTAAGGTGTTCCATCTCCTTATGTATCCCACAAATTGAGAGAAGATTTGTCATCCCTTTGACATGGCTACATTAAGACTAAAGAGTCTTTTTGCATTAATGAATTGATCTATTTGACAATCGATCTCCTTCGTTAGGATAGCATCACCACACATTTTTGTCAAGACACATACAGAATCCACCTTTAATAAAACCTCAGATTCAAAGAAAAATCTGCTACATAGAGCAGCCTATTTCGCTTATTTTACATCTTTCGTCAATGATATCAAGAATAGGTTGATACTTAAAAAATATAAACAAACATGCTCAAATGAGCTGTGAGAGTATATAAACCACATTTGAACATTTTAAAAGGATTGTGGCATTATAAATGAATTACATAGTTGGTCAAGAGTTTGATTCAACCACTCAAATAACTCTTATCAAGGGAATCGAAGCCTTAAGACATGTTAAACTGATGCCCAAACTCCTGAATTGTCCAAAACTACAGACTCACCATCTTCCCTGATATTACTGCTCACCTTTTTTAGATGCATACAGCAAGAGCAAATACACCTTTTTGCTCATGCAGACTGTTATTTGACTTGTAAATGTCTTTCTCTCTTATCTATTATAATGAGGTTAAGCCCTCAATATATATACAATACATATGCTGGAAATAGAAACAAAATAAAGTGAAGAACCAGATCTAGTGTTGCCCTATGCTATTTCTAACACTCCTCCTCAAGTTGGAGCAAAGATGTTAATCATGCCCAACTTGCTACAAATAAAGTCTATTTGTAATTTTCTTAACGGTTTTGTGAGAATGTCTGCAAGTTGGTACTCTGTCTTGATATGTAGTGGTTGGATTGATGGAGGATCTGTCCGAGTTCCAACAACACGATCTCTGATTAAATGACAATCAACTTCAATGTGCTTGGTCCTCTCATGAAATACTTGATTCTTGGCTATATGAATGGCTGATTGACTGTCACAATAAAGCTTCAGCTTCATCAAGTCACTGGTTATTACTCCAAGCTCTCTTAGAAGTCTCTTTACCCATGTCATTTCACAAGACACATCTGCCATAGCTCTATATTCTGATTCAGCGCTCGATCTAGAAACAATGTGTTGTTTCTTGCTTTTCCAAGAAACTAGGTTACCTCCAACAAAAACACAATATCCGGGAGTCGATCTCCTGGAAATGGGGCATCCTGCCCAGTCTGCATCAGAAAAGCCGGACACTCTATGAATTCCCTCTTCAGAAAATGCACCTACTCGACAATGACCTTGATCTGAATAAAGTATCCCTAAACCTGGTGCTCCTTTGAGATACCTCAATACACGAAGTGCTGCATTCCAATGACCTGTGTATGGAGCGGACATGAACTGGCTAAGAACACTTACCGGAAATGATATATCCGGTCGAGTAACTGTAAGATAGTTTAACTTTCCGACCAGCCTCCTGTGATCTTTCATTGGATTACCATCTTCTAGAAGAAGCTTTCCCGTAGTAAGCATAGGATTGTCTACTGGTTTGCATCCCAACAAACCACATTCGGTAAGCATGTCAATGACATATTTTCGTTGACATAGAAGAATGCCCTGCGGAGACCGGGAAACTTCTATCCCAAAAAAATATCTAAGACGTCCCAGATCTGTAATATGAAAATGAGATTGTAGGAACTGCTTTAACTTTGTAATTCCCATGTTATCATCTCCGGTGATGATAATGTCATCTACATATACCACTAGTATGATTCGTAGGCCTTGATTATGTCGGAAGAACACAGAATAATCTTGGGAACTTCGAGTCATGCCAAATTTATGTAGGACATCAGAAAATCTTCCAAAGCATACTCTAGGAGATTGCTTGAGACCATATAACGAGTGTCGTAATTTACATACCTTTAAGGTCTCCTCCTGTATAACAAACCCCGCTGGCTGCTCCATGTATACCTCCTCCTTAAGAATGCCATTAAGAAATGCATTCTTAACATCTAACTGATGGAGCGGCCGGTGATTAATGGCAGCGAGGGCAATACAAATCCGAACAGATGGCATCTTAGCTACCGGAGAGAATGTCTCTTCATAATCTATCCCATAGGCTTGTGAATAGCCCTTCGCAACTAATCGAGCTTTCAATCGATGTGATGAGCCATCCGGATTAAGTTTCACAGAAAATACCCATTTGCACCCCACTTTGCGTTTTCCCAAAGGGAGATGTACCAGATCCCACGTGTGATTCTTTTGTAGAGCATCCATCTCCTCCTGCATTGCCTTAAACCATCCTGGATGATTGAGTGCTTCTGACACAGTCCGGGGAACAGGTTGGGTATCAATAGATGTCATGTAAGCATATGCTTCAGGGGATAGGTGGGAGTAGGCAAGGTAATTATGGATTGGATATCTGGTGCCATGTCTTGTGCCTTTTCGAAAGGCAATTGGAATGTCTGGAAGATGAGCACCTGGCGGATGATAAGGTTCAGTAAAAGGTATTGGCGGAGAAGGTGGGGATAGGGGTTGATCAGGAACAAGGGATTCATCGGAATCAAGATGCCCTGGTGCAGTATCATGTGTCTCTGTCACTTGTTTGTGGCGCTGACGGGAGTACACATTTGTGAATCGTGTATCAGAGGGTGTAAATGGCAAGACAGGCTCGGGTGCCTGTACTGGAATGTGTAAGAGCGGAACCTCAGGAGTGTCAAGAGAATCAGGAATAGGATTTAGCTTCTCTAAATGACTATCAGGGGTTTCAAAGAAGAAAGGACAAGACTCACAAAAGGTAACGTCAGCTGAAGTAAAGTATCGTTGAAGAGCAGGACTATAGCAACGATAACCTTTTTGAACGCGTAAATACCCGATGAAGATACACTTGATTGCACGTGGTTCAAGTTTATTATGTCTTGGACGGTGGTCATGGACATAAGAAACACAACCAAAGATCTTAGGAGCTAAAGGGAAAGGCGTACCCTTAGGAAATAGGATGGAAAATGGTGTTTTTCCCTCAAGGACAGAAGATGGCATTCGGTTAATAAGATAATTGACTGTAAGAACCGCATCTGCCCAAAACCGGTGTGGGACATTATAGTGAATCATCATAGTACGAGCTACATCCAACAAATGACGGTTTTTTCGTTCAGCAATACCATTCTGCTGGGGCGTGTATGCACATGAGGACTCATGGACAACACCATGCTTAGATAAAAAAACCACTAAAGTCGGAGGAAAAATATTTTTTTTTGCATTATCTGATCGAAGTATTTTAATGGAAACAGCAAATTGGTTTTGAACATACGCGTAGAAATCACGAAAAATAGAAAATATTTCATTACGTGTTGTAAATAAGAAATCCCAAGTTGCACGAGAGAAGTCATCAACAAAGGAAATAAAATACTTAAAACCATTAGTTGATTGGATTGGGAATGGTCCCCATACATCTGAATGAATTACTTGAAATAAAGTGCTAACTCTACTAGACTCTCTAGGGGGATAAGGACGGTGAGTGTGTTTTCCTAATTGACATGACTCACAATTGAACACATGAAGAGATGTGAGATCAGGTCGTAGCTGCTTTAGAACAGGTAAAGACGGATGACCTAGTCGACAATAAGCTTCTCTGATACTTGATTCACGATTCACAAAGATGTGCTGAAGGAGATGGCAAAGTAGACAAGCGATAAAGACCACGACACTCAAAACCTGTGCCAATTCGTCCCTAATTCCTGGAAAATACAATGTGTTGGAAAAAAGGTTACAGAACAATTATGTTTCCTAGTAATCTGGCTAACAGATAATTGAACATGAGGCAGGCTGCTGTTAGATCCTATGCCCAGTATTGGACATGAAGATCCATTAGCAAGTCGAACCGGTGTTTGAGTGACATTCAGGTCAGATAAAAGGTCTTTGTTCCCATAAAAGGTCTTTGTTCCCAGTCATATGATCAGTAGCACCAGAGTCAATAATCCATGATGATGAGCATGCAGAAAAACAATTAGATGATATACCTGACTGCGTTGTATTAGCACGGGGAGTGGATGAAACTTGACCAGAGGACCCATGTTGGGTTTGAGATGCACCTTCCTCGTTGAAGAAGTGATTGTCATTAGCAGAAGCAGCTAGTTGGGCACGAGAAGGACGCATTTGAGATCCTGGACCAGTGGCCGGTTTGGGCAGTTATACTTGGTGTGTCCGTATTCCTTGCAATAAAAACATTGCAACTGCTGTTTCTTGTATCCTCCCTTTCTAGAATTTCGAGTGCTGGATGTTGCAAGTGCTGATGTGTCAGTCCCAAATGTCGGCAAGGAAGGGTTACTTGAATACATTTCTCGAGCAAGATGATATGTGGATGCCAAGGATTGAGAGGCTGTATGACTAAGAAGTAGGGGGCGAGCACTAGAGTACTTCAGAGACAGCCCCGAGATGAAGGTCATTACATCCATTTTAGCCAATCGCTCCTCCTGTACTTGCACATCTGGTGTCACAGGAAAAAGAATGCGAATCTCCTCTGATAGCTTGGATAACCTGGTGTAGTATTCTGTGAGATCTGAGTCACCTTGCTCACATCTGAAATAGGAACCAAACACCGAATATGCATGTGACGAAGAGTCTTTGGCAGAGAAAGAAGACTGTAAGTGCTCCCACATTTTCTTTGTCGTAGGATAGTTCTGAGCAATACTCAACACTTCGGGTTCCATTGCATTCCATAGGGCCATTCGAATCCCACTATCATCAAGCTTCCATTCTCGGGTTTTAGGGTTTGGAGGATCTTTTGTCAAATAATCATCTTTGTCCAAACTTTCAAGGCCAATTTGAACAAACATGCTCCATTGAGTCCAATTACCGGAGTTTAATTTGACTGGAATTTTTAAAATAATAGAATAATTAATTATTCCAGGAATTATAGCTTCACTCTTTGCATCACTCGACATTTTTTAATTTTCAGCAGGTGGAGGGAGACCTGAACTAGGGTTTTAAAATACAAGAGGGGGAGCAGTAGGGTTTTGATGCATAAGTTAATATCACCAGGTTATATAAAAGGCAATAAAATCTCTCATGTTTTTTCTTTTATTTCATTGCCTAAAAAGAACAGAACAGAGTCTAAATAAATACCAGGAAGTAACAAGGAAAACACAGATCAGCAGGGCAGTCGGCACTTTTCCGGCGATTGGCGGAGATACCGTCGTCGGGAATGACGGCAGTAGTGACGGTTTGTAATACCGACAAAAGCCTGGAAGGAACAGGACAGGGAGATTGATGGAAAACCAGAACGAAAACAGGACAGGAAGAGAGAAAGGGTTCCGGCGAAGTCGGCGCCAGCGATACTAGGGTTCCGGCAAAGTCGGCGCCGGCGATACTAGGGTTCCGGCAATCAAGTGGTCTCTGATACCATGTTATTTGACTTGTAAATGCCTTTCTCTCTTATCTATTATAATGAGGTTAAGCCCTCAATCTATATACAATACATATGCTGGAAATAGAAACAAAATAAAGTGAAGAACCAGATCTAGCGTTGCCCTATGCTATTTCTAACACAGACGACCAAGTGTAAGATAGATAGTGGCATAGTTGCTCCTGCCACAAAAGTTCCTTCCTCCTAAAAAATTCTTTTAAACACAAATTAGTTGTTACCTGATAGGATTTTACTAATAGTATATTCTAGAAAGGGGTATTTTAGTAACAATAGTATTAGATAGTTGCTGGAATTCTATAAATAAGGGACAGAGGAGAGTGATGGTCAGGCTGAAAATATTGTTAGAATTGTTAGGCTCATGCTTGTTGCTTTGAGGGGTCTCCAATCGTTCGGTTGAGAGAAAGGGAGTTTCCCAGGAATTGTTTGCTTGTTCTTCTTTTTTTGTTTCAGCTTATTAATATCAGAGTTCATTGATCCTCTGTTATCAGTTTCTGATTTCCTATCTTTGGTCCGACCTGCCCTCCTCTTCCTCTATCCTCCGATTCTGCTACCATTTTTGTCCTCTGTTTTGATCAGCATGCCTACTGAAACTAGATCGGTTCGTTTGGAGCAGAATGAAGATCAGATTCGTCAATTACAAGCTGACGTTGCTGACATCAAATCATCCCTGAAATCGTTGGAGATTGATCGATTGGAGAATTGCGAATTTCGTAAGTTGATGATGCATTTCATGACGCAACAAGGTAAGAGACTCGTTTCAAATGAGGAAGGAGTTTCTGGAGTTTTTTTTAATCTGGCGGTGAGAGTGGTGGAGGTGAAGGTGACCAAACTCCTATCAAGGGTGCTTCGGTTTTCCCTTGGGTTGTAAAGAAAATTAAACTTCCAGAATTCTATGGCTTCGATCCACAGGGCTGGATCCAGAAGGCGAAACTCTACTTTGACATCAATGAGACTCCTAACTCCTTCTCATCTTCGCATAAGACTGGCTCAATTAAGTATGGAAGGCGTCGCCCAACATTGGTTCACCATTGTTAATCAGGTTCATTCTCCTCTGACTTGGGATCAATTTCAAATTGAATTGCTACAACGTTTTAGTGGTTTAGAAATTCAGAATCCATTTGAGCAATTAGCTTCTATTACGCAAATGGATTCTATTCATGATTACATTGATGATTTTGAATACCTGCTTTCGTTGGTCCCAAAATTATCTGAATGTGTCGGGTTATTTCGTCGCTGGATTGAGGGACGATGTCAAACGTTGGGTGCGTCTTCATAGGCCTCAATCGCGTTTGGATGCGATGTATTTGGCCAAAGACGTGGAAGCGATGATTCGTCCATCTGATGGAAACACGGGAATTTCTCGGTTCCGCTATCACTCTCAGTTGAACTCAGTAATTGTTTGTATATTGTTGTGTATAAAACACTGATTACAAGGGTTTATATAAGAGATACATTTACACTCTAAACCCTATAATTCTAATCCCTCTAATATAAGGAAACATATAATATAAGGAAATACATAATAAGGAAACATATGATATAAGGAAATACATATGTGTCTAATATTCCCCCGCAAGCTAAGGCCGGGGAACGACCTGTAGCTTGGATCGTAAAAACATAAAACGCTGCGAAAGAAGCGGCTTAGTGAAGATATCTGCAATCTGATCATCGGTGGTTATGAACTGGACCGAAAGCTGCTTGTCCGCAACCTTTTCTCGAACAAAGTGAAAATCAACCTCTACGTGCTTAGTCCGAGCATGGAACACAGGGTTGGCAGAAAGATAGGTAGCGCCGAGATTATCACACCATAGCGTGGGGGTCTTCTTAAGAGGGACTTGAAGTTCGCGCAACAGTGTTTCAAGCCAAGTTAGCTCAGCGACTGTATTAGCTAGAGCCTTGTATTCTGATTCTGTAGATGACCGAGAGACAGTCTTCTGTTTCTGTGCAGACCAGGATACTAGGTTTAAACCTAGGTAGATAGCATACCCTCCGGTGGATCGACGGTCATCTGGGCAACCAGCCCAATCAGCATCTGAGAACCCTGTAATAGCGTTATAGGCAGAAGCAGTGTAGGCGTGAAGAAGAGTGCTAGAGTCACGCCGAAGCCGTAATCCGAAAGTAGAGGTGCCTTGCAAATAGCGAAGAATCCGTTTAACAGCCGACCAGTGATTCTCTGTAGGGCAGTGCATAAACTGAGCAACTTTGTTGACAGCAAAGGTAATGTCCGGACGAGTCAAGGTGACATACTGTAGAGCACCCACAATCTGACGATACTTGACCGGGTCGGAAAATGTAGCACTATCACCAAGAGCAAGATTAGCAGTCGTAGTCATGGGAGAAGGAACCGGTTTGGACTGAGAAAGGCCGGCGCGTTGGAGAAGTTCAAGAGTGTACTTCTGCTGAGAAAGTAGCACATCTGTACCCATGCTAGTGACTTCAATACCGAGAAAGTATGATAGGGATCCCAGATCCTCATTTGGGAAAGGATTGGCTGAGACTGTGGACCACTGTGTCGATTGCAATTGTTACCTGTCAAGACAATATCATCAACATAGACGAGCATGTATAGTAGAGTGTCGTGGCGAGAATAAATAAATGAGGGATCCGTTTTGGAGCCCTGAAAACCAAGCGAGCGAAGGACCGTAGATAGGCGATGAAACCAGGCGCGTGGAGCCTGCTTTAAGCCGTATAAGGACTTGTGAAGGAGGCACACATGATCTGGTTTGGTCTGGTCAATGAAGCCCGGAGGTTGTTCCAAATAGACAGTCTCTGTAAGGGTTCCATGGAGAAACGCATTCTGAACATCGAGCTGCCGGAGAGACCAACCTTGGGTAACGGCAAGGGAGAGAACAACGCGGATGGTGGTGGCCTTGACGACCGGGCTGAATGTCTCCTGATAGTCAATGCCGGGTTGCTGCCGAAAACCTTTGGCGACCAGGCGGGCCTTGTAGCGTTGGATCTTACCAGTTTGGTCCTTCTTTAGCCGGTAGACCCACTTACAGTCAACAACATTAGACTTCGGACGAGGAACTAGCGACCACGTACCATTCCGTATTAGGGCCGAGTACTCTTCAGACATAGCGTGACGCCACCGAGGATCTTTGTTAGCAACGGAAAAAAGGCGTGGTTCGATATCGGTGTGGGTTGTGTGAAAAGAGGAGGCATTATAGGGTTTGGTTTGCTTGGGATTGGGACGTAAGTTGGCTGGACGAGTACGGGTAGTGGGAGGGGCAGTAGTAGGAGTGGGTGATTGGGTAGATCTGGGGCGACGGTGATATGTGTGAATAAGGGGAGGTGGGTCTGTAGGTGTAGGTGTAGTTGTTGGTGTAGGAGAGGTAGGCGGGTCGGAAGGTGAAGGTAGGTTAGTGGGCGTGGTGAGTAGGGTGGGGTGTGGATTAGGGTAGGTAGAAATGTATGGGTCAGGAGGGGGTGTAGGAGAGGGAGCGGTGGAGGTTTGGTGAAAGGGAAACGACTGCTCATTAAAACGAACATGGCGGGCTATGTAAAGACGATCGGACTGTGTGTCCAAACAACGGTAGCCATGATGGGTTGGACTGTAGCCAAGAAAAACACAGGGAGTAGAACGGAAGTCCATTTTGTGATTGTTGTATGGACGGAGATGAGGGAAGCACTGACACCCAAAGACTCGAAGGAAAGAGAAATCTGGTGGATGTTTGAACAAGAGTTCAAATGGGGAGACATCGGAGTTTGTCCTAGACGGCATGCGATTGATGAGATACACAGCAGTGTCAAAAGCGAAGTGCCAAAAACGTTGAGGGACATGAGATGCGGCGAGTAAAGTGAGACCTGTTTCGACAACATGACGGTGACGACGTTCAACAAGACCGTTTTGTTCACTCGTGTGAGGACAGGAAAGGCGGTGAAGGATGCCGAGTGAGGTGAAAAATTTGGAAAGATTCCGAAATTCCCCTCCCCAATCAGTTTGGACGGTTTTGAGTTTGGTTTGAAATTGACGTTCAACCATGACAAGAAAGCTTTTAAAGGTAGCATACACATCAGACTTCAGTTTTAAAGGAAAAATCCACATGAAGCGAGAATAATGATCAACACATAATAAAAAATAAGTGTGGCCATCAAACGAAGTAACAGGAGCAGGCCCCCAAACATCACAAAAGACTAAATCCAGAACATGAGAACTTTAATAAGTAGATGGTAACAAATGCAGTTTTGACGACTTGCCTACTAAACATGAATCACACGAAAAACTACTAGAACTTTTATTAAGCAAAGGTAAGCTATACTTAGAAACCATTGAATTAAAAAGTTGTGGATGAGGGTGTCCGAGGCGATGATGCCAAATTGTGGAAGAAGTACGAGTGGCGGAGAAACCAACTTTGAGAATCGGCTGACTTCGAGGAAGGCTAAAGGAGTAGAGACCGCCATTACTTGGACCCGTGAGGAGGATAGTGTGTGTAGACTTGTCCTTCACAACAAAGAAAGAAGAGTGAAATTCAAAGAATACGTTATTGTCAAGACAGAATTGTTGAACAGAAAGAAGGTTTTGTTTAATTTCAGGCACATGGAGAATGTTTTTAAGGGAGAAAGTTTTGTCGGGTGAATATAGGTTTGTGGAGCCAATATGGAGAATGGGTAAGCCCTTACCGTTGCCAACATGTAGATTATCGGTACCGTAGTAAGCCTCAGAGTGATCGAAACTAGAAAGGTCCGGTGTAGATTAGAACCTGTATCCGGAAGCCAGGACGTTGATGAGGTGGCACGGGAGTCTGTGAAATTGGCTAAAGGAGGCTGTCGTGGTCGTATAGTAGCAGGGTCACGGTTAGGGCACTGTGACGAAATATGACCAATTCCACACCTGTTGCATGTACCAAATACTGTATTCTGAGTAGAAGCCCAGCTGAACTGTTCACGAGTACCACCTTGATTCCGGTTGTAGTGATTTCCGCGGCCACGACGGGAGTCACGACCACGACCCCGAGAGTTACCTGATCGATTGGTGTAGTGGGCTTGTGCAGGCTAAGCAGTAAGCGGTTGAACCTGAAGACCGAGTTGAGATAAAGCTTGCTGGAGAGCGTGAAGTTGTTCTGGAGTTGGAGTGGCGGTGGGAGTCATGGGAGTGCGACTCTGAACAGTGGCCAGGAAGGCCTGAGTTGGGGAAACATCGGGTGTAGACTTCTTGATCATGTAGTCGTGATCGGAAAGTAAACCGTGAAGTTCTGAAAAGGCAACAGGGAACTGACAGCCGATAAGGGTGGATTTTAAGCCGTTGTATTCTTCTCGAAGGCCTGAGATAACCAACATGACTAAATCTTTCTCCTTTGGGGGTTCTCCAATATTGGCTAAGGCAATGGAGTATTCCTGGGCGCGAGTCAAGTAAGCGGTGGTGGTTTCATCAGATGAACCCTGGAGTTTGAGAAGCTGGGTTTTCAGAGTGTATTCCCTAGAAGAGGTGTGAGGGGCATAGGCACGTTCAAGGGACAGCCACAAATCTTGAGAAGTGAGGCCTTGAACATGCTGGAAGGATGCCTCAGAGATGGTAGAAAGAATGAGCATGCGAACGTGAGCATCATTAGAGACCCAGGCAGTGTAATTAGGGTTCAATTGGGGTAGGGGTACTGTGGTACCATCTTTGTCGGATGAGGATGGGGAGGCTATGGTCATCGGAGGGCAAGGTATAGTGCCATCAACATAGCCAAACAAATCGTTGGTGATAAGAAACGGCTGGAGCATTGTTTTCCAGTAGCCATAGTTGGTTGGGGAAAGGGTAAAGCCAAACTTGTGGGAGTTATGAGTCGTTTTCTCAGCTGGGGTGAATGGTATAAGAGAAGTCATGGTGATTTGGTGGGCAATAGGGTGCTGATCGGTGGCAGTAATGGGCGATTTCTGGTGTGTGGGTTCTGGTCTGGGGATTTCTGGTTAGAATTTCTGGTTTGATGGTGTTTGGCTGTGGGTTAAGGGGTGTGTAGAAAGCTGATCGGCGCTAGGCAGCAGGGTTGCTGGTCAGCGCAGGCTGTGGGGTTCTGGTTTGCAGCGGTTTGGGTGATAAGATAGGCTGGTGGTGTTGTGGTGGCTGGTGGGCAGAAGGACGGCGGCTGCTAAGGTTTGAGGGGACCGCTGGTAGAGCAGTGTGTGGTGGCAGCAGGGGGGATCTGCAGTTTCAGGAGGTGATGGCCGGTGGTGGGGCTGTTGTATGGCAGGGGTGGTGGCCGGTTGCTACTAGGGTTGTGCCTGGTGTATGCCGGCGGCTGCTAGGGTTAGGAATCCTAGGCTCTGATACCAAGTTGAACTCAGTAATTGTTTGTATATTGTTGTGTATAAAACACTGATTACAAGGGTTTATATAAGAGATACATTTACACTCTAAACCCTATAATTCTAATCCCTCTAATATAAGGAAACATATAATATAAGGAAATACATAATAAGGAAACATATGATATAAGGAAATACATATGTGTCTAATACTCTCAGGGTGGGTTGGGTACCGATTTCAAGATGGACCGTAGATCCTTAATGGGCCAATCTTAATTTCGTGGGTTTCCTTCTGTTTCGGTATTGGATCGGTCTAATCAGTTGGGCCAAATTAAGGCTGACGGTTCTAAGACTATGTCCAGTGGGGTATTTGATCCCTCTAATCAGAACCCTTCGTCAAAAGATTCTCCAGATGCACCATCCAAGTTACAGCGTGATAGAGGGGTTCGTTCTTTCACTCGATCAGAGTGGGAAGATTGACGTAAGAAAGGATTATGTTTCCATTGTGGCCTTCAATTCGGTCCTACACATAAATGTCCAGAAGGGAATCTACGAGTTCTACTCTTGGGAGATGATGACAGTGAGGACGGTAATGGATATCATTGCCAACTGGAAGACGTTTGGGGTCAGGAAGCAAAATTATCTTCAGAAAAGTGTTTGGGCGCTTCTGTGATGTGAGAAAACTGCAAGAGGTCAAGACTTTTATAAGGGGGAAGTATTAATAGGATTTTACTAATAGTATTAGTTAGTTGCTTGAATTCTATAAATAAGGGACAGAGGAGAGTGATGGTCAGGCAAAAAATATTGTTAGAATTGTTAGGCTCATTGCTTGTTGGTTTGAGGGGTCTCCAATCATTCGGTTGAGAGAAAGGGAGTTTCCCTGGAATTGTTTGCTTGTTCTTCTTTTTCTGTTTCAGCTTATTAATATCAGAATTCATTGATCTATTCCTCTGTTATCAGTTTCTGATTTCCTATCTTTACCCGATATAAATGACTTGCTGTCTTCTTGCTAAGTTTTGATGAGCAAGATCCTAGATCGAATCAGCTAGGTTTTGGTACGTACAATTAGGACATAAATATGTTTTCGATATCAAAACCTACTTGGTTCCATGTAGGATCGTGATAATTTTATAGCAAGTCCCGACTGATTTGTTTGTTGAAAAATTTTAGCAAGGGGAGGGAACTTCTTACACCAAGAACACCAAAATATGGAATTATCTTACCCTTAGGTGGCGTTTGGTTCACTGGAATCCGATGGAATTGGAGGGGAAAGGATTCCAATTCCAGTCAATTCATGTGTTTGGTTCAACCATAAAAAGGAATTGGATTCCATCAAAGTTGAAATTTTCCAATGAATGAAGGAAAATAGCATTCCTCCACGCTATGGATGGAATTCAATTCCTTTTAGAAACAGAAAGTGGTTGATTACAAAAATACCCATTACGTTTATCACACTACACTACACCATGTCCTATCTTACCCCACCCACCCTACCTACTTACCTACCTACCCACCCACCCACCTCTAACCCACCTACCCCAACCCTACCTATGATATCCGACCTACTCTTACCTACTACCCACCATACCTACCCCTACCTACCTACCTACCCACCCACCCACCCATACCCACCCACACTAACCCATCCCACCTACCCCAACCCTACCTATGTTATCCAACCTACTACCCCCTACCCATCCCTCATCCATCATACATTACCCCAACCCCACCTACCTACCTACGCTATCCAACCTACTCTTACCTACTACCCACCATATTTACACATACCCACCGACCCATCCCTCGTCCACCTTACCCTATCCATCTCATCCTATTCCTACTTTATAGACTTATCCACCCCATCCCACCCACCCTACCCTATCTGTCTCATCCTATTTCTACCTTAGAGACGTGTCCATCTCTTCCCACCCATCCTATCATACCCTACCCTACCAACGAATTATGAAATTAGATTCAAATTCCATTTTTAGCCAACCAAACATGATTTGGATTCCAATTCCAATTCCTTGCAGATTCCAATTCCTTATCAGATTCCAATTCCTTTTAAAACATTCTGCAAACCAAACGCCCTCTTAGTTGCTTGCATGTTCAAAAAGGTGCATTGATCTCAATGTTTGCATATAAAAAATGGGTAAGTGGTAATTGCACAATCCGAGTCAAAAACAATGTTGAGACGATGATTATGGACAGCTAAGCATTTTTGGAATTAGTTCTAATGTGTCTTAAAATTGTGGTTACCTTGAAGGTTCTTCGAATGGTTATGGTTTTCATCTATAATGTAATGATCCTTGGAAAGAAGATTAAATAGAGCTTCGAATATGTTAGAACCAGATGTTTTTTATTTATGTTAACTAATATGTCTACACATACTTTAGTATGGCCATAAGTCACCGTCTCATTCGAGCTTGATTCAGTGTTGTAAGGCGCTAGTCGGCCAGTAATCGATACAAGTCAGCCCCATTAGGGGTTAATTAGTCGGAATCTGTCAGAGTCGATCAAGTTGGCCAAAATCAGTAATGGAAAAAAATAAGTCAAAGGTGGTCAAAATCTAATAATAAAATTAATGAAATTAAGTATATTTCTTAGGTGCTATGAACAATTATATTTATAATTGAGTATTTATTAACATGTGTAACTTGTATATATAATTTTAAAATTTACATACAAAAAGTTCCAACCCGACTACTCCCCGCCTAGGCCGATTAATCGCTATTCCCCAAACGGACGGTCGACTACTGCCCAACGAGTTTTGCAACATTGGCTTGATTGCTTACATTTTTAGGTATTAACCTAATTGTAATATCATTGATGAAAGATGACACTATCAACTCCTTAAGTTGCTCCATGTAGCATATCCTGAAACCAAGAATGCAATAAAATTCGAACTATGATGGTAATACCAGTTTTACCAATGGTATTAATGATCAATTTGATGAATTCACGAATGCAAGGGGCTGTTTAGTCTCAATGTAGCCACGCTAACAAGGGATAAAACTCTTGTGTCGATTTGTGGGATTCATGAGAAGATAAAACGATTCGGTAGAAAATACTTCCATGCAAGATGTGAGCTTGTAATGTTCCTCGTCTAGTTATGAAAAGAATAGAACTAAAATGTTCGTTTTTTTTCCAATCTTACTATGTTGCTATCTAATTTGTTAAATATTTCTCTATTTTGTTATTTAGGTAAATGATCTTGTCTATTTATGAATAACTTAAACCTAACTGAAGGAAAGATTAATAAAAAAAATGAAAGAGACTCGTAATGAAATGATTCAGCTTGAAACATTGAAACTTGATGATATTAGCTCCAATAATGAGTGAATTGCGGAAAAGGAATATTATGCAGATTGGGTTATTATATTTATGGTTTAACTCAATCTCAATGGAGATGATGATTTTCTAATTTCTTGAGTTGAAATCTTACTTTCTATTATTAAAACTTATACATGTTGACTCTTCTCTGGTTCATTGTTAAATCTTTACTTTAAGTTGTTACTATTTTTTTTTTGTACTTTGATTTCCTTTTTTCCACGAACAATAATTAATGACCATAGTTTTTGTTTATTTGTGTGCCATATTTTCATCGCATTGCAGGTAGTAGGGGAGATTCAGAAGATTTTGCATGTGTTGTATTTTCATTACCTTCTAAACGTTAGAAACTTGATTCTAAAATCCTCTAAATTTTGAAGTTTGGACCTTTCAAAAAACTGTCGGACAACTAGTCTTCATGTTATCTACTACACACATTTACAACAAATAATACCAACAAACAAGTTTTATATAAGTATATAACATTTCAACTAAATATTTTATCGAAAAGGATTAAAAAAGAGCTCACGCTTGAATTTCAAACTCAAACGTCAATTGCATCATCATATATATTATTAAAAAAATGTAGAAATTCATATCCATCACGCTAACAGACTTGATACAGAGAAAATACTAATTACAGACATAACAATATATACGACTTATATCAAAATTCACAATAGACATTACTGTAAAACTCACCCGCTATGAGGCGTACGAAGAGCTCGATTGGAAGGCGTGGGCGTATAAATAGGGTTTACAATCTCCTTAACCTCTTTTGTTGATTTCACTTCCACAGGAGTAGAATCGTAAATTTCAGGTTTCGACGTCGATTTGATGACAGATAGGCGACGATTAGCTTCAAATTTGAGCATTGGAATACTCGATTGATCACCAAAATAAGGTCGATATATTGATGATTGAATGAATTTCACATTAGGTTTAGATGAAGGGAGGATGAACGAAGAACAAAATTGGGAGCTCTGAAGCAATGTATGAATACTTGAGTCCATTGGAGCTTTGAAGTGTGTGTGTGTGACTGTGTTTTTGGTGTTTACAAGAGTGTGAAGGTACGGAAGAGAAGGAAACGTGGACGGTTTTTTATGTGTTTTAAGTGGGAAACCAAGTGGATATTGACAACGTGTCATCCGTATCTTTCCTTTGAACGAACCGAAAATCGAATATGTCTAAATTTAAAATTGAGAATTGGATTGGTTTTAGTTTTTGTTGATTTTTATAAAGAAAAAGAAAAATAAAAAATTAGACTGGATCAAACCGAACCCGGTGAAATCGAAAACAAATTAATGAACTTTTATAGAAATCGTTAACCGGTCCGAAAATAAACGGCCTGATTCAGTTCGTTTCGGTTCCGGTCTAGTTTGGGTAAAATGGGTTTTGTGCTCATTTTTATTTGTTTTATTTTTTATACTTTAATGAAATCATCAGCTCACCTTCAAATGAGATTCTTAATAATTTTATTAAGAAATAAACACACAACTTAGTTATTTTTTGAGAAACTGTTTTATGTTGAATGATTTATAGGCATAATAATTGAGTCATACTTTATAGAAGGGTTGTAGACGAAAAGATGTTATGTATTTTTGTGTTGAATGGAATTAACAAGACTATGATTTTATGTTGAATAAACTTGGATTGTTTGATAAGTTGTCATGATGTTAATGTTGAATGACTAAAGGAGTATCATTTTAACATTTTAAATGATTTTTTAAATAACTATTTTACAAGTGTTTGGAGCTGGGATTATAGTAGATTCAAAGCTTCCTTGGATTAGCAAATTTATTATTGTCGATTCATCCAAAACCTTTCAAATATTTCAATTCCATTAGCAACCAAAAATGCAACTTTTGTATTGGACGAAGAACAACAGGAAGCATTTAACACTTTGAAACACAAAGCTAATTGAAGCATCACTCCTAATTCTACCTAAGGGCAACAAAGACTTTGTTGTTTATAATGATGCATCAGGAATGGGTCGACGATGTATTATAATGCAGAAAAAGGAAAGTTATCATCTATATGTAACATCCCAATTTTGGGACAGATACGTGGAATTATTTCATTGGTGATTATTATTTAATTTGGGACCCAGTGATATAAATTTGTGTTTTATAATATCGGGATCAGATATTGGGTGTCGAACCGAGTTTTAACCAAAAACTATATATTATTGAGGTGGTTGCTTGGTTGCCTCATAACTCCACTCCCAAAACCAGAAAATTAAAAGTGTGTTGTGTGTGTTTCTATCTCAAGCATCAGTCAGCATCAATAATCAGATCTGAGGAGAAGGATTAAAGCTTCGGGTTGATCATCACTTGTTCTTCTGAGTCAAGGTAGGTTTGGAGCTCAAATTCGCGGATTAATTGATATGGATTGTTGATAGTTAGTGGAATTGAGTTTATTTATGTTAATAAGTGAATCCGGGGTGGTATTATCGAGTTGAGAATGTTTGGGGAATGAATTCCCTTGGCTGCGAAAGAAACAGAGCCTTCCTAGTTCCGTTCGTCAGTGAGTGCGGCCGCGGGCCGTGATGTTCTTGAGTGATCCCGGGCCGCGTTGCTTTTAAGCGCGATGGGTCATGGGCGGTTCGGGTAGAGCGCAGTTGAGATGTGAGTGCGGCCGGGATCAGTCAGCGCGACCGCGACGGAATGAGTGCGGCCGCGATTCAGGTAAGGTTTAGGGTTAGGATTTTGAGCTTTGTGAATTTTGTGTTGGGATATCTGGGTTTGTGCGAGCTATCTGTGTATTGTGTATAGAGTCATCGAGTTGTGATTGTGATATTGAGTCCGTGTGTTGTGATTCCAGGGTCTCGAGTTGATAGGGTTGGGGACGGGTAGGGAACCGAGACTGTGTAGTGAGACTTCAGGGCAGGTGAGTTTGCATGTTTTTCTGAGATACTTGTACGCTTATTTTATTGATATTTGCATGATCTTTTATTGAGTTTTATGAGATATTACGAGTTTTTATTACAAGCTTTTACCGAGATATTATCATGCATGTATTATTGAGCTTTATTGTGAATTGTGTTTATTTATATGAGATTTGGGACACACGAGCTATCGAGTTACTAACCATACGGCTGGGCAGGGGTCGGGTCGCTCCCGATTCCCTTTTGAGTCCTGACGACTGCTTTGTGCGGTCTAGGGATTTGGGTACGTGGATTCGTCCACACAGGTTGAGTACCTATCTGAGCTACTTTGTGGGATCTCATATATTCATTCAGTAGTGAACGCTGAACATTTTATTATTGAGTTACTTATTTTATTGAGCTTTTATAATCGTACACTAACACTTGCATTCTCACCATCTTTAGCTGACCTGTCTGTTTTAATGTGTGTATCTCAGGTGATCGGAGTTCTAGTAGGCCTGCTGGACCCAAGTAGGTGTACCGTTGCATCTTTCGAGGAGTTAGCTACCTGGTTTAGAGGTAGTTATATTTTGGGGACTCTTTGTGTATACTTCGGATAGCATGTGATATAACCAGGGATTTCTGTGACTTACTTTTGTAAATTAAAGTTTTAAAATTATCGGGTTTCCGCATATGTACATTAGGAATAGTTAGGGACTATTATATTATATTGCTGATGATGTATTATTTACGTGGCAACTGGGATTAGTTCGAGCGTGTTACAAGCTTGGTATCAGAGCCTAGGTTTAAGAGATTAAGTATCTAGTGGATGCTTAAACTATGGAGTCTAGATCCTTGGATTGTAATCCGAAGTAGATCTCCTAGGTGATAATTGAGCAGTCTGTAGAGTTTTGTAGAGTTAATATGTGTTATTATTTTATCGTGCAGGTGAGTATGGACCGTCAGGGCAGCGGGCCTCAAGGTGATGACTCTAGGGGTGACGATGTCACACCCTGCTACCTCGATTGGCAGCGAGGCGTGACGAGTGCGGAAGCGTAACCATAATCATAACGAACGACCACTATATGGACGTTTTCAGAAAATACATCGATTTCACTTTAAAATAAGGAATGTTTTACAAACCAACATGAAATGTAAATAGTTCGCAAAAATACAGAGATTCGAATACATAACTAAAAGGTTTTTAATAATGCAAATAAATATCTGTTGGTTGATGAAAATATTGCGACTCCAAAATATTCGGAAGCCTCAGGTTGCTACCGATGAATGCGCATTTCTTAATTACCTGAAAATACATGCTAAAATACGTCAACAAATTGTTGGTGAGTTCATAGGTTACGCAAAAAGACCAATTGTATGGACATTAACAGATGAGTTGAATTTATAAAGCAAAAATTCCATGTATGTATTACATAAGTCATCATGCAACCAAAGCTTAATTAAATGAGTTTGCCCTGTGCAGTATCCCCGACTGTAATGTTAAATATATATGCATTCCACTGTTAGCCAGTAAGACTAACCTGAATAGGGGACATGACTCCCGATAGATCTATCCACAATATATTTGCGCTTACAAAATAAATGTAATTAACGGTTCATGATATGAGGGCTGATGGATCGACATAAACACATGTGTAATACATATAAGAAATAAACAGTTTTGATGTTCATACGAAAATAGTACATGTATTTCCACCCCAATAGATAGTGAAAATAGGGGCTATGAAGACTCACCGTAAGTTGATGGTAAAATCGAGCGTAAAAATGAAGGTTTGCGTTGTTGATGAGTGACGACACCGGACGCGTTTAACCGAGTCCTAAATGATATGAGGGACCTAATAACTCCCATATATATATATATATATATATATATATATATATATATATATATATATATATATATATATATATATATATATGATAATATGTATGTATAAAGGTTTTTAGGTTTTAAAATACCCAACTTCACAAGTTTATAAATAAAACCCACTTAAAACGTAAAGTTTATATATATATATATATATATATATATATATATATATATATATATATATATATATATATATATATATATAAATTTCCAGCTTTTTAAAGGTTTTTCGGCCTACTTTGAGGCAGTATTCCACCAAGCTCCAAAACGATTTGGGCTTTGGTTTTCATAGTCATAAAACTACTATGTACAAAGAATTTTTCAAGTTAAGAACGACCATTTTTCGAGGTGTTTAGGTTGGGGAAAAAGCTCGTTAAAAACCCTATGTTGGCCATTTTTGAGATGTCAAACTTTCGGGTTCCCAAATAATATTTGAGGGTTCAAAACTCCATATTAAATAAACCTCCAGATTTTTAGTTAAGACATAGATCTAACTTTTGAAACAAGAATCAACTCATTTCGTTAAGTTATGAATTAGTTATGATTTTTCAAAGTCGACGTAATATTTCTGCCGAAAATCCGGATTTCATAACCTTGAAACAACTTGTGATCTTTGTTGTTTATTCAAAACCACATGTATAAAAGGCTATAAAGCACATTTATATAACTTGTTTTCATATTATTTATACTTACATTATGTGTTTATATATTTATAAACACATTTGAAGAAAACAAACTTAATAACAAAACTAGTGATTTATAAACTTGAGTTTTTTTGAATCTTGTTGTTATTGGTGATTATATATATTATGCAAGACTTATATAAACATAAATATAAGAGATTATAAGTTAGTATTTACTTACTTTGGGGTATTAGGAGCATGCAAATGAGAAGAAGTTGAAACTCTTGAAGAATGCACCAAGAACACTTGCAAAAATGAAGAACACTTGAAAGGAGATGTTGTGTGCAAAGTGTGTGTGTGTGGCCGGATCAAGAGAGGAGAGAAAGAGAGATTCTTTGCAAGGTGTGAATAACATGAAAAGAGAACTCTCTATTTATAGAGGATTGAAAGATATTGAAATGATGGTGAAGTTGGAGGTTGAGTGTGTATCTTGATGAAGTGAAAGAGTGAAGATGAATGATGGTGATTGTGTAATGGTGTTGTGAATATAAAATAGAAGTCAAACTCTATGATAGTACCCCCCTAGGGGGCCGGCCACAACAATGTATTATTGATGTATTTTACTCTTTTCTTTTGTATAAATGCATTTCGAATGTATTCTTGTATTTCCTTTTTTATGTAAATTCATAAATACTTTTGAATGCATTTGTTTAATGAATTGTTTTACTCTTGCATAATTAATGTTAAGTAAGTGTATTAATGCATGATTAGTGTCACTAATCTTAATTTGATTATGTACTTAGTTGAACTAATCCATCATATCGCAAATCGATCGGATTAATTAATTTGCCGATTCATCGCATCGATGAAATTGTTTCTAATTGAATTGAATTTCCTTATAAATTTTGTTAATCACCTTGATTAATTGCTAATGACCACTATTTAGGTTATAATTTGCTAACCTGGTTTAGTGCCGGATGTTACAGTCTCCATCTGTTAAGGGAATTTCGTCCCGAAATTAGCTCGCATTCTCCACTGATTGAGCATTTGAGAATAACTAAGGGTATTTTTCACGAAACTGATCTTCGCGTCCCCATGTAAACTCAGGACCTCGCTTAGAGTTCCATCTGACTTTTATTATCGGAATTCGGCTATGCTTTAGTTTCTTGACTTCCAGGTCCATTATTTCTACGGGTTGTTCAATGAAGTTCAACTTATCATCTAGCTCTAGTTCGTCCATGGGTATGACGAGTGTTTTGTTAGACGAGCATTTCTTTAGGTTGGACACGTGGAAAGTATTATTTACATTACTTAGCTCTGGGGGCAGGTCGAGTCGGTAAGCTACTGGGCCAATTCTTTTGGAAATCTTGAATGATCCGATATAACGAGGATTGAGTTTTCCTCGTTTCCCAAAACGAATTACGCCTTTCCAAGGCGAGACTTTCAGCATTACTTGATCTCCTTCTTGAAATTCAAAATCCTTCCGTCTGACATCAACGTAGCTTTTCTGCCGATCCCGCGTGATCCTTAATCGGTTCCGAATCTGTACAATCTTTTCGGTAGTTTCGTGAATGATCTTAGGGCCGATGATTTGGCTATCCTCTACTTCAGCCCAACAAATCAGCGATCGACACTTTCGCCCGTAGAGTGCCTCAAACGGAGCAACTTTAATGCTTGAGTGATAGTTATTGTTGTAGGAGAACTCGACTAACGACAGATGTCTGTCCCAACTTTTGCCAAAGTCAATCACACATGCCCTTAGCATATCCCCTAACGTCTGAATGGTCCTTTCACTTTGATCATCGGTTTGCGGATGGTAAGCTGTACTCATATTTAAGCGTGTACCCAAAGCCTCTTGAAATGATTGCCAAAACCGTGACGTGAACCCACTGTCTCTATCTGATATGATGGATACGGAAACTCCATGCCTTGAGACGACTTATTTAAGATAGATTCAAGTTAACTTATCCATCTTATCCGTCTCCTTGATAGGCAAGAAATGTGCAGTCTTGGTGAGTCGATCCACAATTACCCAAATGCTGTCATAACCACCAGATGTCTTCGGCAATTTAGTTATGAAGTCCATGGTTATTCTCTCCCACTTCCACTCGGTATTTCTGGCTGTACCAATAGTCCTGATGGTTTCTGGTGCTCGGCCTTAACCTTTAAGCATGTTAAGCACGTGCTGACATACGTAGCAATGTCGGCCTTCATGTTCTGCCACCAGTACAAGTCTTTTAAATCATGGTACATCTTGTCGGATCCTGGATGAATAGCATATCTAGTCTTATGCCTTTCATCCATTACCAGCTTTCTTATTCCTCCGATCTTCGGAAGCCAAATACGGTTCATGAAGTATTGGCATCTGTCGGACTTTTTTTCAAACTGCTTGTTCATGCCTCTTAGAGCTTCATTCAGTAGGTTTTCATTCTTGACTGCTTCTTTCTATGCCTCCAGAATCTGAGAGTTTAGGTTTGACTGGATTGTCATGACCAAAGCTCGAACTCTCACTAGTACAAAAATGGGCTTTGATCACACATGCTCGAAATCAAATCATCACACATTAGAATATTTGTGTGACTAAAGATACAAAACTAAAATTTACGTCATTCTTTTAGTCACATCTGAACTCCAATCGTGTGACCAATCTAAAATGTATTGCCACATATTCGAACATTTATGTGACTAAAGGTATCTGGTGTTTTTTTTGCCGATTAAGTTCGAAGCATTAGTCATGTTACACACATAAAATGTGACAAAATGGCGTCACACAGTCGAACAGTGTGACCAAATGCCAGCATATGGTCACATGAAGTAATTTGTTATGTGACTAAATGATGAACTCGAGTTTGTCACACATGATTTTAGTGTATCCAAAAGCACATACTATATGGTCACATAAGTTATTATGTGTGGCTAAAGTGTAGTGTGTGTTAGAATGTAAATATCTAATACGTATTAGTCACATTGAGTGCCATGTTGTGTGACTAAATCATATCCCACTATATGGTCACTTGAATAAGTTTTTGGGTGACCAAATTATATTCCAGTATATGGTCACATGAAGTAATTGTATGTGTGATTAAATCATATTCCAGTATATGGTCACATGAAGTAATTTGATATGTGACTAAATGATGAACTCGAGTTTGTCACACACGATTTTAGTGTAGCCAAAAGCACATACTATATGGTCACATAAGTTATTATGTGTGGCTAAAGTGTAGTGTGTGTTAGAATGTAAAAATCTAATACGTATTAGTCACATTGAGTGCCATTTTGTGTGACTAAATCATATGCCACTATATGGTCAGTTGAATAATTTTTTGGGTGACCAAATCATAATCCTGTATATGGTCACATGAAGTAATTGTATGTGTGACTAAATCATATTCCAGTATATGGTCACATGAAGTAATTTGTTATGTGACTAAATGATGAACTCGAGTTTGTCACACACGATTTTAGTGTAGCTAAAAGCACATACTATATGGTCACATAAGTTATTATGTGTGGCTAAAGTGTAATGTGTGTTAGAATGTAAAAATCTAATACATATTAGTCACATTGAGTGCCATTTTGTGTGACTAAATCATATGCCACTATATGGTCACTTGAATAATTTTTTGGGTGACCAAATCATATTCAAGTATATGGTCACATGAAGTAATTTTATGTGTGACTAAATCATATTCCAGTATATGGTCACATGAAGTAATTTGTTATGTGACTAAATGATGAGCTCGAGTTTGTCACACACGATTTCAGTGTAGCCAAAAGCAGACACTATATGGTCACATAAGTTAGTATGTGTGTCTAAAGTGTAGTGTGTGTTAGAATGTCAAAATATAAATGTTACGATATAAATTAATCAAGTAATTTTATAAACTTAGGTTATATATAATCAATTCAATTCAATTCCATTCCATGAATAATAAAACTTAGGTTAAAATTAATAAACTAATTTTATAAACTTAGTTTATAAAACAATTAGCAGCTTGATAAAATGTACTAACAGATTGAGATATTGAACTAACAGTTCCAGATTTGCGAAAACAGAATTTCTCAATTTAACTCAAGTGAATAATAAAACGTAGGTTAAAATTAATCAACTAATTTTATAAACTTATGTTATAAAACACTTAACAGCTTGAAAAAATGGACTAACAGCTTGAGAAATTGAACTAACAGTTCTAGATCTGCACTAACAGGATTTCTCAATTTAACTTTAGTGAATAATAAAAGTTAGGTTAAAATTAATCAAGTAATTTTATAAACTTAGGTTATATACAATCAATTCAATTCCATGAATAATAAAACTAGTTCATAATATATGCCACTATATGGTCACTTGAATAATTTTTTGGGTGACCAAATCATATTCCACTATATGGTCACATGAAGTAATTTTATGTGTGACTAAATCATATTCTAGTATATGGTCACATGAAGTAATTTGTTATGTGACTAAATCATGAACTCGAGTTTGTCACACACGATTTCAGTGTAGCCAAAAGCAGATACTATATGGTCACATAATGGTTTGTGTGACTAAATCATATTCCACTACAATAACTTACTGCACCATAAAATAAAATGTTGAAGTCACATAGAAATTAGGATACGTACATATAATCATTCCATAAATTAATTAATTAAAAATTCATTTACAAGACATGGTTCCAGCGCACGACATGTTTCGATCACTTGGATTTTCGTATGATAATACCTTCACAGTTGCTTTGATAATAATTTATCTCTTGATTCAGTATCCAAGTCACGTTCATCCACACGTGGCAAAATATTATCATTGTGCGGGTGAATGACGGTGCTAAATTCCTCATCGATTTCATCATATATATCTCTGTAATTCTTCGGAGGTGTGTTGAAGACAATAAACAACTTTTTATTGTTCTGGTCTTTCACATAAAACACTTGTTGTGCTTGTGAGGCTAATATGAATGGATCAAGCTTGTGGCCTAAAGTAGTCAGGTCAACCAATGTATAACCAAGCTTACGATCACGTTTGACCGCACCAGCTTGATGGTTAACCCAATCACATTTGAAAAGAGGGAGTTGCCTGAAACGATAATCTAGTACCCATATTTCTTGCAAAATGTCATAATAAGATTTGCGTTTGTGGTTGCTACTCCTTTGGATATGTGCATATCGTCTGTCACAACACTAACCCCACTATTTTGGGAAACGCTGCCGTCACTACATATAGTACGAAATGTATACCCGTTGATGTTATATGCAGTGTGTTTCAATATGGTGGCGTGTGGTCCATGTGAAATCCACCTTACGGTTTCTGAAACACTTTCTTTGGAGATCGCTAATTCTCTCTCAACCTGAATATTATATCATTACAAATTACATATATGAGCTTCAAATTGAATGAAAAACTATAAACAGTTACAAAAAATAATTAATTACCTCTAGTTTTAACCAGGTAACAAAAGTTTTGTTGTGCTCATCCTTAAGGAATACTTTTCGCTTACCCGGGTTTTGTGTTTCCAAAATCTGTTTGTGTCACCTGAAAGAAGGTGTTAATTTGTGGTCAATTAATATGTTTGAAGTATGATTTTAAGTAATTAACAAAATAGACATGTGTTAGTAATACTTACTCGATATACAGTTCAATTTCATCTGTATTGTGTATTACGTACAAATGTGCTATCCCAAGTAGTTCTGCAGATACTTCACTTGACTTGCCGGCCGACAGTGGCTTTCCATCTTCATTTATTTCATCACTTTCATCTGTATCACCTGGGATACCAATAGTTTTCATGGACTTTTTATATTCACCGAAAAACTCTATTGTTTCTACTGCAATAGTCTCCTCAGCAATGCATCCCTCTGGTTTATTTATGTTTCGCACATGTCCTTTAATAACCTTCATACAGCGTTCGAAGGGATACATCCAATGAAAGCATACCAGACCACATATGTTTACCTTCCTAGTTAAGTGAACAGTTAAATGGACCATAATATCAAAAAATGAGGGAGGAAGGAACTATTCGAGTAGGTAGAGTGTGGCAGAAAGTTCTTCTTGCGTCATATCTAGTTCATCTAACACGATTTCTTTGATGCATATCGATTTAAGAAAAAGCAAAACCTGATGATAGCATATCATGTGGGTTTGTGCATGATTGACCGTATTGCAATGGGCAAAAACTCTTGCATAAGCATGTGATAGTCATGTGATTTAAGCCCGATGAGCTTCCTATCTTTTAGGCTGACTAAAGATGAGAAATTTGAACAATAGCCTTGCGGTACCCTGATGTTGTGTAACGTTTCACAAAAGATGTCTTTTTATTCATTCGTTGATGTGTAACCTGCTGCAGGTAGTACTAATTTGTCTCCTTCTTTCCTAGCAAACAACTCTGGTTTATTTATCCCCAACTCTGTCAGATCCAATCGAGCATTCTCTCCATCTTTCGTCTTTCCTGGAACACTTAGTGAAGTTTCGAGTATACTCTCACCAACATTCTTTTCAATATGCATGAAATCAATGCAATGTTGAACTTCATTATGCCTCCAATACTCAAGCTTTTGATACCAAATGTTGAATTTCTTCCAGTACGCACCATCTTGTTCATTTACTTGGATTGAAGTACCAACCTCTCATGCTCTTTTCCTTGTGTGCTCCTGGTTTGGTCGATTTACCCTTCCCCTGTTATTTTCAATATCTTTGACCTGGTTGTAAATGTCTTTTCTAGTCATTGGTTTGTGACACGGGCGGAAATCTTGTTTTCCATTAAACGCCTTCGTTTGCCTTCTGAACGGGTGTCCCTGTGGTAGAAATCTTCTGTGACCAACATAGCTCTGCTTGGATGATGCAGGAAGTCTCACACAATCAGTTTCTTTCCCACATACTACACAACCTTTGTATCCACTGGTTGGGCAGCCACATAAAGTACCAAGTTCAGGGTAATCATTTATTGTCCATAACACAACCGCACGTAGATTAAACATTTTGTTTGTGGCAGCATCATATGTATCGACCCCTGTCTCGAATAAGGTTTGCAAATCATCAACCAATGGTTCTAAAAATACATCGATATCATTTCCCGGGTATCCAGGTATCAACACAGAAAGCATTATAAACTTTCTTTTCATACACAACCATGGAGGAAGGTTGTAAATGACAATTAAAATTGGCCATACACTGTGATGCCTATTTCCTCTATTTACGTCAACCCCATCAGCCGATATTCCTAGCCTTAGATTTCTTGGATCTTTACAAATTACCGAGAATTGTGTATCTAAGGTGCGCCATGCCTGTGAATCTGCGGGGTGACATAACACACCATCTGTTTTCCTCCTTGTTGCGTGCCATGTTAAATCTTCTGAAATTCTCTGTATCCTAAAGAGACGTTGCATTATTGGTATTATTGGAAAATACCACATGCTTTTCGATGGAATTTTCGCGTACACTTTATTCATCTTCTTATCCACCTTCCATCTTGATGTCCCACAAATTCGACACACAATCGATTTCTCATCCTCCTTCCAGTAAAGAAGGCAGTTGTTTGTACAGACATCAATCTTTTTGTATCCTGAACCCATCAATTTCAGAATTTTTTTTGCCTCATAAGTTTTTTCAGGCAGTTTGTTACCATCCGGTAGCATCTTTTTCAACAAAACTAGTAACTCAGTAAAGAATTTATCAGAACAACCATGCTTACTCTTCAAGTTCAGCAGTTCAACAATTGCTGATAACTTTGTGAAGTCAGGACATCCTTTATAAAGTGGCTTCTCTACGTCCTGTAGTAATTCTAGAAACTTAACATGGTCAACCGGATCCTCATCATCAAAATTATCTTTTGCAGCATTAACCATTTCCACTGTTTCTGGGCCATCAGTTGGAATTTCTGAATCAAAAACCATCTCTGTGTCAACATAATCTGTTGTACCACTGTGATGTTCGGCAGTTAAGTATGGCTCATCCTTTTCTCCATGTTTAGTCCACTTTGTGTAGTTTTGATCAATGTCATTACAGAATAAATGGAATTTTACTTCTTCCACATTACGCATAAAATGGTTTAAACAATTGGTACATGAACATGGAATTTGAAGTTCTTTTTTATTACCTTCAGCTGGGTTGATGTTATTCATCTTCTTCAAGTTGTCTACTGCATAATCAATAAATGTTGTTACTCCATCTCTATAACCTCTGTTCAGCCTTTGTAATCCCATCCAAGACTCGTCCATTTGGGTTTAGTTGACTTCTGGTTGGGAGGTTGAAGATTTGCTTAGTGTTGTACGACATTTTTTTTATAAATAATTAGGGTTTAGTGAAAGAACCGCCTAATTTAGGATTAGTAAAAGAACCGCTTAATTAGAGGTTGAGTTGTCTAAAACATTACCCGTGTTCGAATCCTGAATATGGCAGTTTTTTTTATTTTAGGATATAAATAATTCATATACTATATATTGTCACATAAGTTAGTGGTTGAGTTGTCTCGAACTGCTAGTTCTAGATCTCAAGCTGTTAATGTATTTTCTCAAGCTGTTAAGTGATTTATAATCTAAGTTCATCAAAATTTATTGATTAATTTAAACCTAAGTTTTATTATTCACTTGAGTTAATTTAAGAAATTCTGTTTATGCAAATGTCGAACTGTTAGTTCAATTTCTCAAGCTGTTAGTGCATTTTCTCAAGCTGTTAAGTGTTTTATAACCAAATCACATTGAAATTAAGATATGTACAGATAATCATTCCATAAATTATTTAATTAAAAGGTAATTTACAAGGCTAATATATTACAATTAAAACGTAATTTACAACACTAAATATATTACAATTAAAACGTAATTTACAAGGCTAAATATATTACAATTAAAATGCAATTTACAAGGCTAACATATTACAATTAAAACGTAATTTACAAGGGTAATATATTACAATTAATATAGCTAGTCTTCTGATCTTCAAAACTATAATCTTGCAAGCTTTCTTACAATGTCATCATGTAGTTTCTTTTCCAGATCAAGATCAACTCCTTTAACCTTTGCATCTCTCATCCTTTGCAGTTTCTCCTTAGAGTGATTCAAAAATTCCAATGCAAAATACTGACCTGTTGTATCTTACAGCTTGAGTCTGTATGTCATGGACTTCTCATACACATCAATCTGTAAGATTTTCATATTCTCTTCAGCATTCATCCCTTGCTTCAAAACATCTGGTTCGAAAACACATGCAAGGGCCTTCATCAACTCCACAACACAGTACAATTGAGAGTTTGAGTAGTTTGACTTGCCAATTCTGTACATGTCAGTCAAATCTTCTCTTGTCATCTTTGAAAATATTTGATATACAGCCTTATAAACTTCATCATCACCCGTTTCTCTTTTTACCACATAATGATAATATATCATATGTGCATCATTAGGTTGAGCTTTCCAAAAGATTATTTTTGGCTTTTTAAGCACCTTTTTCTCCAAAATTAGTAGTGTCTTTTCCATATCCATTAATTTTTTAAAGTCACTTCCTTTGCAATCTTCATCACTTTGTCAAATTTCGCCTCACCGATTCCTTCTCCTTGTTCAGCAGGACCCTCATTAGTCCTCTCAATCACCATTGGATCAATTTTAGCATCATTCTGATCCTTTCTCATATCTTCATACCTCTTCTGTAGTTCCTCTGTGGTCCAATTTGAAACAACCTTCTTAGGAATTCCAGAGTTTGAATGGCAATAATTAATCAAGAATATTCTATGCTCAGCCTTTGAAGATTGAGAATACCTTTTTCTTTTCTTTGTGCCATCTTTCTTAGCAGGTTGAGCTTCACTCTTCATTTGTTTAAGAAGATCACTTAATGCATCATCATCACCAGAATCATCTTCTTCAATGTTCATTAGCACTCCTTGTGCTGGATTGTCTGTCATTACTGTTTTCTTTTCAAGTAACCTTACCTCGTCTGCATGCAATTTTCTTGCAAGTTCAATATAAGCTCTCACTTGCATTTCTCTTGGATCTTTCTTCTTCCTAGGGCTTTCCACCAAAACCCCTTTTCCTTTACCAATATCCTATGGCTCAGAGGTTTGAGCTTCAGAGACCCTTCCTTCTTGTATAAACATTGTGCCAGCCTTAGGTCTTAGCTCAGCAGGTGGAGTTTCACTGGTAATAGCTTGAGGAATTTCTGCAGCTGTTGGCTGATTTTGCGACGATGCTGGCTGTGGAGCTGCTGGTGGTGTTTGATTCTCCCCTGTTTTGGATGCATCAGGTCGTTCAGAGGGAGGAAAGACTTTTGCAACCAATGCTGCAAGTGTATCATCATGTTTGAGTAGGCTCTCACCAGGTATTGTCAAGGCATGCTTTGTCATGACAATTTGTTGTTGTTGTGCAACTATAACTTGTTGCATTCTTGCAATCTGTTTGCATTGAGCTTCAATGAAAGCCTTGTAGTGATCCAAGGCAGCAATAATAGGTACAAGATATCAATTCCTGTAGTTGCAGACTAGCCTCAATGTCCTTAAGTGTTGTTGGCACCTTTGGAATATCACTGGCAGTATTACTCGAACATGTTCTCCTAGTAGAAAAGTCTGGGCCCCTCTGTTCTTGGTTCTGGGGACTTCCAAAAGATGTATGAACATCCTCTGTTGCCATGGTAGTGGTCTTAAGGATGTTGTCACTGTCCTGAACCCCTCTTGTAGGAGTATTAGTAGTGATAGCCACAAATACCATATGATCAACCTCTGTTGGGTTGATCACCTCCTTGTTGAGGTTGGGAGTGTCCTCATTAATCAATTAATTTCATGAACGTAGGTTTATAAAACACTTAACAGCTTGAAAAATGCACTAACAGCTTGAGAAATTGAACTAACAGCTCGAAACTTGCAAAAACATAATTTTTCTATTTAACTCAATTAAATAATAAAACCTAGGTTAAAATTGATCAGGTAATTTCATGAACCTAGGTTATATACAGATATTCAATTCAATTGCACTCCATTCCATGAATAATAAAACTTAGGTTAAAAGTCAATTCAATTCAATTGCATTCCATTCCATGAATAATAAAACTTAGGTTAAAATTAATCAGGTAATTTCATGAACCTAGGTTATATACAGATATTGAATTCAATTCAACTGCATTCCATTCCATGAATAATAAAACTTAGGTTAAAATTAATCAGGTAATTTGATGAACGTAGGTTATAAATTAACAGATAGTCAATTCAATTCAATTGCATTCCATTCCATGAATAATAAAACTTACGTTAAAATTAATCAAGTAATTTTATAAACCTACGTTATATACAGATAATCAATTCATTTCCATTAATCCATGAAATTACATTGTAACATCCGGTACTAAACCAGGTTAGCAACTATGACCTAATCAATATTTACTAGCCAATTATAACCTAATCAGTGGTCATTAGCAATTAATCAAAGTGATTAACAATGTTCATAAGAAAATTCAACTCAATTAGAATCAATTTCATCGGTGCGATGAATCGGCAAATCAATTAATCCGATTGATATACGCTATGAAGGATTAATTCAACTAAGTACATAATTAAATTATTGATTAGTGACACTAATCATACACTAATACACTTACTTAACATTAATTATGCAAGACTAAAACAATTCATTAAAACAATGCATCCAAAAGTATTTATGAAATTATAAAAAAAGGGAAATACAAGAATACATTTCTAAATACTTTTATACAAAAAAAAGTAAAAATACCCATAAATACCTCATATAGGCCGGCCTCATCAAGTACACACACACACACACACACACACACACACACACACTTGATTTTCATTTTTATAACAAAAAGACCTTGCACCATCTACATCAAATCCTCCACCCCATTCCCTTTCACCATCTCCTTTCACTTCATCCATCCTCACACTCTACCACCACTTGCAAGACCAAAAAACTCCTCTGTAAACAGAGAGTTTTCCTTTGATTTTTATCACACCTTAAACCTCTTTCTTTCTCTCTTCAAAACCGGCCACAACACACACATACTACCCACAAAATTTTCTTTCAAGTGTTCTTCATTTTGCAAAGTGTTCTTGGTGCAACTTTTGAAGATCCAACCTTCTACTCAATGGCATTCTTATATTTCATCAAAGTAAGTAAATACTAATTTATAACATCTTATATTTATGTTTATATAAGTCTTGCATAATATATATAATCACCAACAACAACAAGTTCCATAAAAACTCAAGTTTATAAATCTCTAGTTTTTGTTTTTAAGTTGTTTTCTTCAAATGTGTTTATAAATATATAAACACATCATGTGAGTGTAAATATTATGAAAACAAGTTATATAAATGTGTTTTATAACTTTTATACAAGTAGTTTTTGAATAAACAACAAGAATCACAAGTTATTTCAAGTTTATGAAATACAGAATTCCGGCAGAAATGTTGTATCAACTTTGAAAAATTATAACTAATTCATAACTTAACGAAATGAGTTGATTCTTGTCTCAAAAGTTAAATCTATGTCTTAACTAAAAATCTAGAAGATTTCATAATTTATTATGGATTTTAGAACCCCGAGATATTGTTTGGGAACCCGGAAGTTTGACAGCTCAAAAATGGCCAACATAGGGTTTTTAACGATCTTTTTCCCTAAGCTAAACACCTCGAAAAATGGTCGTTCTTGACTTTAAAAATTCTTTGTATGTAGAAGTTTAATGTCTAAGAAAACCAAAGCCTAAACCGTTTTGGAGCTTGGTCAAAAACAGCCTCAAATTAGGCCGAAAAACCTTCAAAAAGGTGGAAAATTATATATATATATATATATATATATATATATATATATATATATATATATATATATATATATATATATATATATATATATATAAACTTGATGTTTTAAGCGGGTTTTATTTATAAACTTGTAATGTTGGGTGATTTAAGACATAAAAACCTTTATGTATACATATTATCATATATGGGAGATTATTAAGTCCCTTAATCATTTAGGGCTTGGTTAATCACATCCGGATCATCACCCATCAATCAACGCGAACTTGCATTTTACGCACATATTTTGCCATCACACTCTCGGTGAGTCTTCATAGCCCCTATTTTCACACTGTTATGTTTTGGGGTTAAAATAGATGCTACGTTTTCATATGGACACGGAAACTACATTTCTATTATGTATTACACATGTGGTTCCATCAGCCCTCAAATCATGAACCGTTAGTTACATATATTTGTAAGCGCGAATGTATTGTGGATAGATCTATCGGGAGTCATGTCCCCCATTCGGGTTAGCCTTACCGGCTAACAGCGGAATGCATATATAATTAACATTACGGTATTATGTATGGGAATACTGCACAGGGCAAACTCATAATTAAGTTTCGGTTGCATGATAGTTTTTATGTAATACATAACATGAAATTTATGATTTTATAAATTCAAACTCAACTGTTGATGTCCATACAAGTCGTATTTACGTGTAAACCTATGAGCTCACCAACAATTTTGTTGACGTATTTTAGCGTGTATTTTCAGGAAATTAAGGCAAGTGCACCGCATCGGAAGTATTTCAAAGGTTTCCGTACTTTTGGAGTCGCATTAGTTTTCAAACCATCAGAGATTTATTTGCATTATTTTGGTTAATTTAATTATGTATTTAAATCTCTGTAATTTGCGAACTACTTACGCTTTATGTTGGTTATGTAAATCAATATTTATGTTTGAAGTCAAATCGATGTATTTTTTAAAACGTCCATATAGTGGTCGTTCACTTGATTATGGTTACGCTTCCGCGACGTCACGCTTCGTTGCCAACCGGGGTAACGGGGTGTCCGATTCTGAGGATGAGTACACCCCCATGAGTGTAACATCCGACACTAAACCAGATTAGCAACAATGACCTAACCTGTATTTAATAGCCAATTATAACCTAATCAGTGGTCATTAGAAATTAAACAAGTGATTAACAAGGTTTATTAGAAAATTCAAGTCAATTAGGATTTCAAATGCATCGGTGCGATGAATCGGGAAATCAATTAATCCGATCAATTTACGATATGAGGGATTAATTCAACTAAGTACATAATTAAATCATGATTAGTGACACTAATCAAACACTAATATAATTACTTAACATTATTATGCAAGACTAAAACAATTCATTAAAACAATGCATCCATAAGTATTTATGAAAGTACAAGAAAAGGGAAATACAAGAATAAATTTCTAAATACTTTTATACAAAAAAAAATGAAAATACATGTACTTACATGTATATGGCCGGTTATAGGGCATGTGTTTTATAGAGGTTGACTTCAATTTTTTTAATATTACTTTAAATATAATCATTTTGCTAAAAAGGTGCACTCAACCTCCAACATTTCATCATTTCAACTCACTTTTTCATCTATAAATAAGACCTCATTTTCATCATTCATTTCCACACTTTCAAGATTAAAATCTCTATTCCTTTCTTCCTCTCAAAACCGGCCACAATGGGGTCCAAGAACACAAAAATTTGCAACTTTGTGTTCTTGCATTATTTCAAGCATTTTTGGTGCAACAAAGTTCAAGAACTCAACTTCTACTCATTTTTTCATTCTGCTAACACTTCAAAGTAAGTAATTACTAACTTATTTCATCATACATTTATGTTTATATAAGTCTTGCACAATTTATATAATTACCAACAACAACAAGTTTCATAAAAACTCAAGTTTATAAATTTCTAGTTTTTGTTTTTAAGTTGTTTCTTTAAATGTGTATGAATATATGAACACATCATAAAAGTATTAATATTATGAAAACAAGTGATATATATGTGTTTTATAACTTTTATAACTTTCATACAAGTAGTCTTTGAATAAACAACAAGAATCATAAGTTATTTCAATTTTATAAAATGCGGATTTTCGGCAGAAAATTTATATCGACTTTGAAAAATCATAACTAACTCATAACTTAACGAAATGAGTTGATTCTTATCTTAAAGGTTATATCTATGTCTTAACTATAGATCTGGAGGTTTTCATAATTTATTTTGGAGTTTAAGACCTCCAGAAAGTATTTGGGAAACCGAAGGTTTGACAGCTCAAAAATGGCCAACATAGGGTTTTTAACAAGCTTTTTCACCAACCTAAACATCTCTAAAAATGGCCATTCTTGATTCTAAAAATCCTTTGTATATAGTAGTTTAATGTCCTAGAAAACCAAATCCTAAAACGTTTTGGAGCTTGGTCAAAAACAACCTCAAAGTAGGCCGAAAAACTTTCGAAAAAGCTGGAAAATTATATATATATATATATATATATATATATATATATATATATATATATATATATATATATATAAACTTGATGTTTTAAGTGGGTTTTATCTATAAACTTGTAATGTTGGGTGATTTAAAACATAACAACATTTATACATACAAGTTATCGTATATGGGAGTTATTAAATCCCTTATATCATTTAGGACTCGGTTAAACGCGTCCGATGTCATTGCTCATCAACAACGAAAATCGTCATTTTTACGATCATTTTGCCATCAACATGCGGTGAGTCTTCATAGCCCCTATTTTCATTATCTTTTGGGGTGGAAATACATGCACTGTTTTCATATGGATATCAAAACTGTTTATTTCTTATATGTATTACATGTTTGGATCCATCAGCCCTCAAATCATGAACCGTTAATTGCATTTATTTGCAAGCGCGAATATATTGTGGATAGATCTATCGGGAGTCATGTCCCCCATTCGGGTTAGTTCGGGTCGGCTAACAGCGAGTGCATATATATTCAACACACGGTATTACGTATGGGAATACTGCACAGGGCAAACTCATCTTTAATTAAGCTTCGGTTGCATGATGGTTTATGTAATACATACACAGAATTTATAATTTTATAAATTCAACTCATCTGATAATGTCCATACAACTAGTCTTTTCGCGTAAACCTATGAGCTCACCAACAATTTGTTGATGTACTTTAGCATGTATTTTCAGGTGTTTGAGACATGCACATTTATCGAAAGTATTCCAAGGCTTCCTTTCATTATGGAGTCGCATTATTTTCAAACTCGGAGATTTACTTGCATCCTTCCGGATAAACTAAATTGTGTATTTAAATTTTAGTATTTTAAGAACTAGTTACGCTGTATTTTGGTTATGTAAAACAATATTTATATTTGAAGTGTCCATATAGTGGTCGTTCGTTATGATTATGGTTACGCTTCCGCGACGTCACGTTTCGTTGCCAACCGGGGTAACGGGGTGTGACAATGAGCTCCGAAGTCACGGAGGTTTTCACCGAAGGAGAACCGTCTGAAGAAGAGGACCCCTCCGAGGAGACGATGGAGGAATCAGAAGAGGAGCCCATGGAAGAAGACGAAACCGGAGAGGATCCACCACCCCCGGTGATCCCCTCCTACGCACCATATCACCCCGAGGTTCCGTCATTGAAACCGTACCGTCCCCATCCCAACGGCCCAAAGATGCTGTTTACACCCTGAAAGAGGGTAATCATACCGAGACGGGAGACTATTCAAATCCCGGCTTCCCAACCAAGTTCACCACCACAGCAGCGACGGGCAAACGCCCGTAGATGGGGCTGGATGCCCGAGACCCTCCAAGAGTGGAGGCGGGAGGAGGGAATCCCCTCCCACTTTGAGATCGGAGGACCATCCTCCGCACCTACCCCACCGCTCACTCAAGAGCCCGCCTATCAGACCATTCCTCTCTTGGTAGCTCGGTCTTCACGGCACGACCTCCAAATTCGGTTGCTTAACCAAGATATTAGAGAGATGACTGCTCATATAGAGCGGGAGGAGTTGCAAAACTCCAACCTATACTGGGCCAACCAGCACGCCCTCGCTGTTCAACAGGATTGGCTAGTGGAGCTTCGGCAGCGACTAGCCGAGAGTGAGGCCTGTAATGAGGAGCTGTCACAGCGCCTCAATGCATTGGGGAAGGGAGAGACCCCCGATCACTCCTACACCTAGTGCCCCCTATCTTTGTAATGTTAGGACTAAAAATTTTCGGGTAATAACCCGCCCCGATGTAAGAAATTATGAATGATTAATGAAAATTGCAAGTAATTTATGAATCTGTGTTTGATGATTATAGAACTGTGCCCTAAGAAAAATTTAAATCTTTAAGACTCAACTTCTTACACTATGCTCTTTTGTTTAAACTTTAAGATAATGCCGCCAAAGAGAGCCATGAACACCGCCAAGATAGAGCAACTGGTCGCACAACGAGTGGCAGCAGCTATAGCCACTTATGAAACCAACCGCAATAGCACCGCAAACAGCAACGGAGGAGCTAGTCGCACCATGGGAGGGTCTAATTCAACCCAGAAAGGGTGTGGAATCAAAGGATTTTTAAACTGTAAACCCCGATACTTTAATGGAACAGAAGGCACTGTCGGACTAGTTCACTGGTTCGAGAAACTGGAGTCTGTGTTTCGAGTTAGTGGTTGCATTGAGGATGAGAAGGTCAAGTTTGCCACCCACACTCTTCAAGATGGCGCTTTGACATGGTAGAATTCATATGCCCAGTCTGTGGGAATTGATACAGCTTACCAACTCACCTTGACCGAGTTAAAGCAGATGATGACTGATGTCGCCGGGTACACCAACCGTTTTCATGAGTTGACTCTGCTATGCCCACAGATGGTGACACTGGAATACAAGCGTATCGAGCGCTACATTTGGGGACTCGCCCCACAAATTCAAGGGAATGTCACCGCATCCAACCCAACTACTATTCAGAGTACCATTCGAATGGAGAATAATTTGATGGATCAAGTGGCCCGAAGGAATGAGGCCAAAGCAGGAGAAAACAAGAGGAAATGGGAAGATAAATCAGGGAAAGGTTCGGGCTCACAGTCCAAAAAGCCCGAAACCATCAAGGCTTTTGTCGCCGGGGATGAGCCAAGGAAGGGCTATACCGGCACTAAACCGTGGTGTAACCGATGCACCTACCATCACGTAGGTCCCTGTCCAACCCCTTGCGGAAAATGTAAGAAACTCGGTCATCTGACCCAAGACTGTAAGTTTAACACCAACGGAGGCAGCATTTGCACGCAAAGGAGCTGCTTCGAATGTGGGAACACTGGGCACTTCAAGAAGGATTGTCCCAAGAAAAGGAACGGTGGGGGATATCAAGGGAGAGCCTTCGTGTTAGGAGCAGGCGATGCCCGTCAAGATCCCAATGTAGTAACGGGTACATTCCTTCTTAATGATATGTATGCTTATGTGTTATTTGATACTGGGGCTGATAGAATTTTATATCTGCTAAGTTTAGTGAACAACTGAATGCCACTCTTTCCCCATTAGAAAATGCTTATGCCGTAGAATTAGCGGACGGATTGTTGATTGAAGCAAATAGTATAATTAAGGAGTGCACACTAAAATTGGCAGATCATCCCTTTAAGATAAACTTGATGCCTATCGAACTCGGAAGCTTCGATGTAGTTAGGTATGGATTGGTTGTCAGACAACCATGCCGAAATCTTATGTGGCAAGAAAGTCGTAGGAATACCACTTAAGAAAATGAAAGTCCTTACGGTCCAAGGAGAAAGAAAGAATCGCCAGTTGAACGTCATCTCTGGTCTAAGAACGCTGAAATGCCTTCGAAGAGGCTGTCAAGCAGTGTTAGTTCAGCTAGTGGAAAAGGAGTCGAAGGAGAAGCGACTCGAAGAAATCCCGGTAGTTCGTGACTACCCAAAAGTCTTTCCTGAAGACTTTCCGGAACTTCCACCAACTAGGCAAGTAGAATTTAAGATTGACTTGGTACCTAGAGCTGCACCTGTCGCACGAGCACCCTACCGATTGGCACTGTCAGAGATGCAAAAATTATCCAATCAGTTACAAGAACTGTTGGACAAAGGATTCATCCGACCAAGTTCGTCACCTTGGGGAGCTCCGGTCTTATTCGTCAAAAAGAAGGACGGATCCTTTAGGATGTGTATCGAAAACCCGAGAGCTGAATAAGTTAACGATCAAAAACCGATACCCTCTCCCCAGAATCGACGATTTATTCGATCAACTCCAAGGATCTAGTTTTTACTCTAAGATTGATCTGCGATCCGGTTATCACCTTGTAACAGTTCGGGAAGAAGATATACCCAAGACAGCGTTCAGAACTCGTTATGGACATCACGAATTTCAGGTAATGCCATTCGGTTTGACCAACGCACCAGCCGTATTCATGGATCTTATGAATCGAGTGTGTAAACTGTATTTGGACAAATTCGTAATAGTGTTTACAGACGATATCCTTATCTATTCCAGAAATAAGGAAGAGCATGAGCAACATCTAAAGTTGATTTTGGAGCTTCTAGAGAAAGAACAGTTGTACGCCAAATTCTCTAAGTGTGAATTTTGGCTACGAGAAGTCAAATTCATAGGGCATGTGATCAATAGCTAAGGAATTCAAGTAGACCCATCAAAAATCGAGGCCATTAAGAACTGGGCAACTTCTAGGACTCCCACTGAAATCCGTCAGTTCTTAGGTCTTGCCGGTTATTATAGGCGATTCATTGAAAACTTCTCGAAGATAGCTGGTTCTTTAACGGAATTGACTCGAAAGGACATAAAGTACAACTGGGGTGAAGATCAGGAAACGACATTCCGACTGTTGAAGCAAAGATTGTGTAGTGCACCTATTCTTTCCCTACTGGAAGGAACAGAGGATTTTTTTTGTTTACTGTGATGCCTCGCACAATGGATTGGGTTGTGTGTTAATGCAAAGAGACAAGGTTATCGCTTATGCATATCGGCAACTCAAAGTTCATGAGGTGAACTTGGAGCTGTGGTATTCGCTCTCAAAATATGGAGGCACTACCTTTATGGAACTAAGTGCACGGTGTTTACAGGCCACAAGAGCCTTCAGCATATTCTGAACCAGAAAGAGTTAATCATGAGGCAACGACGCTGGGTTGAGCTGCTTAGCGATTACGACTGCGAGATCCGTTATCATCCGGGTAAGGCAAATGTTGTAGCTGATGCCTTGAGCCGGAAGGAACGAGTTAAACCCTTGAGAGTCCGAGCTTTGGTCATGACTATACAGTCAAACTTGAACTCTCAAATCCGCGAGGCACAAGAAGAAGCAGTCAAGGAGGGAAATCTTCTAGATGAAGCCTTGAGAGGAATGGATAAACAGTTTGAAATCAAGACCGATGGATGTCGGTACTTCATGGGCAGAATTTGGCTACCAAAATTCGGAGGATTGAGGAAGCTGGTCATGGATGAAAGGCATAAAACAAGATATGCTATTAACCCAGGGTCAGATAAGATGTATCATGACCTGAAGGAAATGTACTGGTGGCCAAACATGAAGGCTGACATTGCTACGTATGTCAGTAAATGCTTAACGTGTTTGAAAGTTAAGTCTGAGTACCAGAAACCATCAGGATTGTTGGTTCAACCAGAAATACCCCAGTGGAAGTGGGAGAGAATAACCATGGACTGCATTACAAAGTTGCCAAAGACTTCTGGAGGTTATGACACCATTTGGGTGATTGTGGACCGACTCACAAAGACTGCACACTTCTTGCCAATCAAGGAGACTGATAAGATGGATAAGTTAACACGAATCTATCTTAAAGAAGTCGTCTCAAGGTATGGAGTTCCTGTATCAATTATATCAGATAGGGACAGCCGGTTCACATCAAGATTTTGGCAATTGTTAAAAGAGGCGTTGGGTACACGCCTGGACATGAGCACAGCCTATCACCCGCAGACGGATGGTCAGAGTGAAAGAACGATTCAGACATTGGAGGACATGCTAAGGGCATGTGTTATCGACTTTGGAAAAAGTTGGGACAGGAACCTGCCATTAGTTGAGTTTTCCTATAACTACAACTATCACTCGAGTATTAAGACTGCTCCATTCGAGGCACTTTATGGGCGAAAGTGTCAGTCACCACTTTGTTGGGCTGAGGTAGGAGATAGCCAGATTACTGGACCTGAGATCATCCAGGAGACTACAAAATAGATAGTCCAGATTCGGAACCGATTAAAGATCGCACGGGATCGGCAGAAAAGCTATGCAGATGTTCGACGAAAGAATTTGGAATTTCAAGAGGGAGATCAAGTAATGTTGAAAGTCTCGCCTTGGAAAGGCGTAATCCGTTTTGGGAAATGAGGAAAACTCAATCCTCGTTATATCGGACCATTCAAGATCACCAAAAGAATTGGTCCGATAGCCTACCGACTCGATCTGCCCTCAGAGTTTAGTAATGTTCATAATACCTTCCACGTATCCAACCTTAAGAAGTGCCTAGCTGATGAAACACTTGTTATACCCATGGACGAGCTGGAGCTAGATGATAAGTTGAACTTCATTGAGCGACCCGTGGAAATAATGGACCGAGAAGTCAAGAATCTAAAGCACAACCGAATCCCGATAAAAAAAGTCAGATGGAACTTTAAACGAGGTCCTGAGTTTACATGGGAACGCGAAGATCAGTTCCGGGAAAAATACCCTCATCTGTTCTCGAATACTCAAGTAGTGGAGAACACGAGCTAATTTCGGGACGAAATTCCCTTAACAAGGGGAGACTGTAACATCCGGAACTAAACCAGGTTAGAAACTATGACCTAATCAGTATTTACTAGCCAATTGAAAACCTAATCAGTGGTCATTTGCAATTAATCAAAGTGATTAACAATGTTCATAAGAAAATTCAACTCAATTAGAATCAATTTCATGGGTGCGATGAATCGGCAAATCAATTAATCCGATTGATATACGATATGAAGGATTAATTCAACTAAGTACATAATTAAATTATGATTAGTGACACTAATCATACACTAATACACTTACTTAACATTAATTATGCAAGACTAAAACAATTCATTAAAACAATGCATCCAAAAGTATTTATAAAATTATAAAAAAAGGGAAATACAAGAATACATTTCTAAATACTTTTATACAAAAAAAATGTAAAAATACCCATAAATACCTCATATAGGCCGGCCTCATCAAGCGCGCACACACACACACACACACACACACACACACACACACACACACACTTGATTTTCAATTTTATAATAAAAAGACCTTGCACCATCTACATCAAATCCTCCACTCCATTCCCTTTCAAATCACCATCTCCTTTCACTTCATCCATCCTCACACTCTACCACCACTTGCAAGACCAAAAAACTCCTCTATAAATAGAGAGCTTTCCTTTGATTTTTATCACACAAAAAACCTCTTTCTTTCTCTCTTCAAAACCAGCCACAACACACACATACAACCCACAAAAGTTTCTTTCAAGTGTTCTTCATTTTGCAAAGTGTTCTTGGTGCAACTTTTGAAGATCCAACCTTCTACTTAATAGCATTCTTATATTTCATCAAAGTAAGTAAATACTAACTTAAACAACTCGAAAAATGGCCGTTTTTTACTTTAAAAATTTTTGTATATAGCAGTTTAATGTCTAAGAAAACCAAAGCCTAAATCGTTTTGGAGCTTGGTCAAAAACAGCCTCAAAGTAGGCCGAAAAACCTTCAAAAAGCTGGAAAATTATATATATATAAACTTGACGTTTTAAGCGGGTTTTATTTATAAACTTGTAATGTTGGGTGATTTAAGACATAAAAACCTTTATGTATACATATTATCATATATGGGAGATTATTAAGTCCCTTATATCATTTAGGGCTTGGTTAATCACATCCGGATCATCACCCATCAATCAACGCAAACTTGCATTTTACGCACATATTTTGCCATCACACTCTCGGTGAGTCTTCATAGCCCCTATTTTCACACTGTTATGTTTTGGGGTTGAAATACATGCTACGTTTTCATATGGACATGGAAACTACATTTCTATTATGTATTACACATGTGGTTCCATCAGCCCTCAAATCATGAACCGTTACTTACATTTATTTGTAAGCGCGAATATATTGTGGATAGATCTATCGGGAGTCATGTCCCCCATTCGGGTTAGTCTTACCGGCTAACAGCGGAATGCATATATATTTAACATTACGGTATTACGTATGGGAATACTGCACTGGGCAAACTCATAATTAAGTTTCGGTTGCATGATGGTTTTTATGTAATACATAACATGGAATTTATGATTTTATAAATTCAAACTCAACTATTGATGTCCATATAAGTCATATTTACGTGTAAACCTATGAGCGCACCAACAATTTTGTTGACGTATTTTAGCGTGTATTTTCAGGAAATTAAGGCAAGTGCACCGCATCGGAAGTATTTCAAAGGCTTCCGTACTTTTGGAGTCGCATTAATTTTCAAACCATCGGAGATTTATTTGCATTATTTTGGTTAATTTAATTATGTATTTAAATCTCGTAAAACAATATTTATGTTTGAAGTCAAATCGATGTATTTTTGAAAACGTCCATATAGTGGTCGTTCACTTGATTATGGTTACGCTTCCGTGACGTCACGCTTCGTTGCCAACCAGGGTAACGGGGTGTGACATACATGAATAATAAAATAAAACTTAGGTTGAAATTAATCAAGTAATTTCATAAACCTAGGTTATATACAGATAATCAATTCATTTCCATTAATCCATGAAATTACATGAATAATAAAATAAAACTTAGGTTGAAATTAATCAAGTAATTTAATAAACCTAGGTTATATACAGATAATCAATTCATATCCATTAATCCATGAAATTACATGAATAATAAAATAAATCTTAGGTTGAAATTAATCAAGTAATTTTATAAACTTAACAACTTCAGAAAATGCACTAACAGCTTGCGAAATTGACAAAAATACCCTTACTAATACAATAGCATGTATTTTATTTTTAGGAGCATTTACGTCATTTCAGTAGAAATATGAAAATGGCGGCATGTAATGACCACACGCATACAACCATCACCCTTCTCCTATTCGTGCCATTCGTCTTCCCCAACGTCAGAACAGAGCATAACCTATACCTGCAAATCATCATTTCAAACTCTCGCCAAGCAACTACGCAAATCCGATTAACGAATATGGAGCTTCCAGACGAAGTAATAACTAGAATATTGGGGTTTTCGGGGGCATCAAGTGCCTTTGAACTTTTTAAAGCAAGAGAATCCTAACCCTATCATATACTATCGATTCAACTAAGATTATAATGTATTTGCCTATTTAAGAGATACATTAAGGTTAATGAACCGTAGCCCATTAATTTGGGCTTAGATTTTTGATTTTCTGAATGAACATGACGTTATTTGCCTATTTAAGAGTATGTCTTAAAGATATTACAGTTGATAATAATGTATTTGCCTATTTAAGAGTACGTTTTATTAAGCTTTTATGTCTGCATTCATTACAGTTGCAAAACCTTTAAACGCGAATCTGAGTCTGACGTCGTTTACGAGACGACAGAAGTTGATTCCATCCTCAGATTAGGGTTTAGGGGCCAAAATCTCAACTGCTTTACCTTCTGAGGGAGAAGGGAAACATTAACATGCTCTTTAACGATGGATTGATACACTTTAGTTGCCATGCTTTCTATTGTTTTTTTTTATTTGCCTAAACATGAAATACATATTTATGTTTCTGTATTGTCTTGATCAACAGTTAAATATATTTTATGCGGGTTTGGAGACGGAAGGAAAGGAGAAGCTGCAAAGGGCAGCACGTTCCGGATCACTTAATGCTAAGTTTCTCTTAGGAATGCTGCTAATGGCAGAAGGAGGACAGAGCGTACACGACGCTAGGAGGCTGTTGAATGATGCCTTCAGAAACTCATCAACGCGTCCGCACTCAGTGACTGAAACGGCTGCCAAAGTACGCCGGTTGCTGATGTAGGATCGCATAAGGCTTCTACCGAGGCATTTCAACCGCTTGAGCCGTTCTTGTCAACAACACATCTGGCAAGACGATGCATTAATTAGAGGGTTTATTTTTGTAAATGAATACATTTTTAGTTATAATGTTTGTATTTGGGATGCTTGTTACCACAATTTTATACAAACCTGGGATGTGAATGTATGGTTTTGATACAATTATGTAATTACTTAAAGCAGGTTTTAATTTATAATACAATATATGTATACGTTTATGTACAAATGTTGGTTTATCATTTTTGTTGGTTTGAATTCCAATTAGAGTAAGTTATTTAGCTTATATAACTTTGGTTGTTAATGATATTCTAGCCGTTCAAAATATAATATATAATTTATATCATTATCACTTACAAAATATATATGACTTAACAGCTAAAGAAAACGCAGTAACAGCTTGAGAAATTGAACTAACAGTTCGAGATTTGCAAAAACAGAATTTTTCAATTTAACTCTACTGAAATAATAAAACTTAGGTTAAAATTAATCAAGTAATTATTTAGTAAACTTAGGTTATATATAATCATTTCATTTCATTCCATTCCATGAATAATAAAAGTTAGGTTCAAATTAATCACGTAAGTATTTTATAAATTACGTTTTGATTTATAATACAACATATGTTTAGGTTAATGTACAAATGGTGGTTTATCATTTTTGTTAGTTTGAATTCCAATTACAGTAAATTGCAAAAAATGGTCCTTAAACTATACCCAAATTACAGGTATAAGTTATTTAGCTTATATAACTTTGGTTGTTAATACAATATATAATTTATATCATTATCACTTACAAAATAAAAAAGGCAAAGAAGTTACATATATGTTAGACTCGAACACGTGACCAGCCCAACACACTAACACCATCCACCACCTTTACCACTAAGCTAAGTCATGTCTTTTTGAATTTTTTTTCATAAAACATTTTTGATATTTTTATTATTAATTTAGGACCGAAATATTAATTTTGGACCGAAATATTTAAAAAATGGAGCCAAAATTTATGCGAAAATTTTAAATTAGACTTTCCATTTTACATTCCTTAAACTTCGATAATTACAGTTAATGCCTACAAACACAATCATTAATCTGCTTATACACTTTTCTGCCGAATCTTCATAATTTTTAATCTTTTTCAACTCTCTCCAAAAGAACTTAAAGGATCATGGATACTGAAACCATGAACAATTAACTTGTTATTCAAAATAATGGCGAGGCAGATGATCATGATGGATATGAATCAGAGGAGTACGATGATTATGATGAACAACAAAAGATGGATGATATTGCAATCAATGCAAGTCCAATCAAAATAGTAGTTCCCCCTAGGGGCATAACAAGGTTATCTAAGTTTCGCAACCGGTACAACATACGCGGTGCATTAAAGCTCAAGGTAACGTTTGATACAATGGATAGGCTAACAGGAGATCACAGAACACTTTGCAAGTTTTTTAGGAGACATGGCTCGTGAGCACATAGGCTTGAAGATTCTGACATGGAAGAAGGTCGATTCAGAAGCAAGAGCTAAGCTATGGGATGAAATCACGGTTATTTAACCAATTATGTTTAATTTCTTAATGTTCAAAAATTAAACAACATTGCTGTTAATCAGATTTGTGTATTTAATTTGTTATTTGCAGTGATCTTTTGATGTTGATGAGACATACAAAAAGTTAGTAATGAATCATCTTGGTGCACATCTAAGGAACTTCAGAAGGAAATTGAGGGAAAAATACATACTGCCCAACAAAGATACGCCTTCAAAACTAAATCAAGTCCCACCTAAGTATAGTGCAATTGTCAAGCACAAGGAATGGGTTGATTTCGTACAGTATACGAGCATGGAAGCTTACAAGTTTTTGGTTATATTATAATTTGAATGGACCGAATATTTTAAAACTATATTTCCACCAATCACAAGCAATACCTAAAAAATACGAGATAACTTAAATATTTCTAAAGTCATAGATCGATAAATAAAACAACCTTTCGTCATAATAAATTATATCAATCAGAGTACGCTAAATAAGTTTGAATTTACATATCAATACTTTTAGGGTTCTACCCGACCCTCAAAAGGCAATACAAAAGAATGCTAGTGTCTCGGTCAACAAAGTCAACGGTCTCACACTAGAGCCTTATTCTTATCCACTCCACTATAAGTCCCAACAACCGGGGTAAGCCGTCGCTCAAAGAGTAACAAGATTTAAAAGCACAAAAGTATATATGTAAATATGCATGAATAGAAACGAAGCATGAGTTCAATAATTTGCTACGCGCCCCTCATCCGAGCTGACGCCGCACCCCTCATCCGAGCTGGTGCTGGTTAAACCGTACAACCCCTCATCCGAGCTGGTGCCGGTTTAACCAAAAACTTGGGGATAACCGACCCGTCCTAGACACAGTATCGTCGGCACCCAAATTCACATCATATAGTACAAGTATGCATACAGGGAATTCCACGCTTACATATAGGCATAGATTTCTAACAGAATGGTATGGTAAATATATCATGTGTTCGGCATAATCATGAAAATGATAATAACATGACAGGGTGATACAAATGAAGCGAATATAACAAATATGCATAAACACATATAACTATTAATGCAGATAAATCTGTTACTCACAGTAATACCAATTGTCTTTCGAAGCACTATTGAAGAAAGCCCGGTCAACCACAATATCATAATCCACCACGCTCGACTAACGACCTGATAATAAAAGTACATTGCTTAATCGTCACTATTTTTATTTATCTAAAACTATAACCCTTGATGGTCCTTCAATTTCAAGGTTCGGGGGCCAAAACGATAACTATTTATTTATGTGGCAAAATCTTTAAAATTAATTGAACTTTAAGTTTTAGGTTATTTAGCCTATAATTATAGGTCTCGAACCTATTTTGGCTAATAATAATTAAATTGAATTAACTAACTTGAAGGTTAATGTTTGAAATATTTGGTCTCCTTAATATATTTAAACTCATCTATTATAATTAAATTGAACATGCTCAACTCAATGTTCCAAAGAACCCAACAAACACTAAATGTTTGAGTCCACCAATATTGCAACCCAATTAAATGAATCATCACCCCCTTAACCCCCATTAATTTTAGTAATTCAAAATAGTTTAGGTGACAACTTAAGATACTAATTACTTTATGGCCTAAATCAACAACCAAAACAGTAGATAAATATTTGCTTAAAATAAATAATTCAACAGCCTTAATTTAAATTGAAACCTTAAACCCACATCCATTATCAAAATACACCACTGGCACATTATTTCAAAAAAACATACTTTTTTTAAATTCCAAGACAAAATAAAAGCCTAACTCTTAATTTGTTGTTGTCTGCGTGAATAACAGAGACGGAAAAAGGGACTGGACAGCCGGTGGTGATGTCTGGCCCAAAAAGAGAAACAAAATGGGCCTAAACAATAACTGGCCCACACCATAAATAAGAGAAGGTGACATAGGCCCACCTAAATCAACAGCCCACCCAAAATAATAACAATAATAATTTTTTTGCAGCTGTGAAAAGAAAAAAGGAAACAGAAAGGGAGAACAGGAGGCGGACAGAAGGAAATACCAAAACAGAGCACAAACGGCGAGTGAAAGAGGAGGCGGCAGCGCCAGGGCCGCTGACCTCCGGGCATCCCCCACCACACACACACACTTAAAAATCATAGATTTCTATCACATTTTAAATCAAGCTCTCAACTCCAAATATCATGGAGTTAGCTCCAATGGCTTCAAAACTCAGATTTAAAAAAATTGTCTCTCTTGTTACTTTGATGTCTTATGATATTTTAAAAGATTTATAAAATATGGAGATAAACTCCATAAAATCTTTGGAAGCTCATCAATGGAGTTTCTTGCAACATAGGAAAAGGTTGAAGATAGTGATTATAACATGATGCCTTTGTATTATTATAAACTCATTTCATCTTTTAAACAAATAACAACTCAAGGTGACGGAAATATGGGTTTCAAAACCATATCTCAAAAAAATGGCGATGAAAATTCTTGAAGGTGGAGGATGAAGGTGGTGGTTCTAGTTTCAAAACCTCACTTGAACCTCCAGAAACTTTTGTTCTCAATATTAGGAATTTTTTTTGGTCTAAGTTTTGGATGGGTGAAGGAGTAAGAATTGTTGACTAAAAAGGATGAAAAGAGAATAAGAACAAGATGAGGGAATGGATGCAGTAGAATTGTCTAGCCTAATTGGTGAAAAATCCCATCTTAAAAGTCAACCAAAAAAAAGACAATACTTAGCTACATAAACTGCAAAGTTTGGCAACGTTCTTTGACTTTCAAATTTCCCATGAAAATTTTCGTTTAGTTTAGGTTTACTTTTAAAATATTACTTCAATGATATTCAACCACTCTAAGTCATCGCTTCATATTTTGAGAATTAAATTCACACCTAACAACTATAATCGGATAGCTGATCGATGTTCGTATTTAAATATTTATGTATATAGAAAAAGACGGTCGTTACATAATTAATTCCATACATATATCTTTCATATTGTATATTGTGAATGCAAACGTTAATTAAGTATCATTTTGTTCTGAAATTAATAAAAATTCAGATGCATCTAAAGAGGTGCGCTCCATGTCTGTTTATCCGCATACTATGGGACGAGGTGGATACGAATATGTGTAAAAAAAACTTGTAACTACATATATAGAACAGTAATTAATTTTTTTATTTTTTATGTTTTCTATTTTCTAAGTACTGTATATATATACTAATTGGTTTAACTTTACATGTGTATTTGATGATTATATGATTGAAGAAAAAGTAATTGAAGCAGATGAAGAACCCCCACGTGGTATATTGTGGTTGAAAGGAAGACAAAACAAAGAAGGGGTATTTCGAGATGAAAGGACTAAAGCAAAGGCCGATGAAGTAGTAAGCATTTTGACATATATATATGCTTGACAGATATATGCTAATACACAATTTAATTACATATTCATGTTTATTTTCATGAAACAAATTACTTACTGGCTATTGGAATCTTTAATGCAGAGAGCCACCGATGACAATATCAAAGTCAGAACCTTAATGGTTGATGAGGGGACTGATGCCTTGACAGAGGTATTTGGTCCCGAAAAGTCGGGATATGCAAGAGGAGTGGGCAGCGGAGCAGAAAATATTTTAATATTCCTCGGAGAAAAGCATCGGATGATGAGAGAGTCAAACTACTTGAATCAGCACTTGCTGCTGAGAGACGTGAACGTGAAGCTGAGAGACGCGAAAGTGAAGCTGATCTGAGACGCGAACGTGAAGACAAAGAACTTCAGATAAAGTTGTTGACAACGAAAGTGGAAGATACACAGACAATGGTTCACCAACTTATGGCTCGGTTTTATGCACAAGGGGAGAAGCCATAATCATTTTCAACTCATGCACCAGAATCTGAGGAAACCATTTATTGTATTAATTATGCTAATTAACATTTTATACATTTATCTTACTAACAAATGCATTTCTTAATTTTTATTGCAGGTGTCTCCAGTGGTGTCTCCACCATTGGTCGTTAATCCTAACGCTGACAATACTCATCAGGATGAGGACCATTTTGCGAAGGAAAAGCCAGCTGTTAAAACAAATGCAAGCATTCAAATATTTGAATTAAAATGATTAGTTTAATATTATTTTCGAGTTCACTGTGATTTAATAGTTTTAAATATATACATGACTTATTAATTTACCGAGTTTTATATATAGGAATCGATTGGTAAATCTGTTGGCAAGCCAAATAGCACGCCGCCTGATTCACAAGTCACGAAGAATACTAAACCGAGGCAAAAGAGGCAGCAGTCTCCAACTGTGCCAAAACAACCGCATGTATATAACTTTCAAACTCAGAACTTTATATTGAAACTCAGAATGATTACAACTTTCATAAGAACCTTTATTCCTTTTGATTAGACGAAGAACACATACTGTTCTTAGGCTTTTACAACCTTAGAGGCTTAGGAAAACTTAAAACAAAATAGCAAAATATTACGTGTGTACATTGAGAACTTTTGTCTACTTTATTTTTTCTATTCTATTTGATTCCTTGTAAAACTACAATTTATCTTCGAGAGATATCTTCAAATCTTCTGATCTTTCTATTCTATTTGATATTATAAATAAGCAACTTCATCATTTGAATCTAGCAGCTTAAGTTTCTTGAACTAGCAGCTTGGGTTTCTTGAACTAACAACTACATAATTGTAACCACCCCAGAAGTATGCTAACAGCATTAAAAACCTCAACTAGTAGCTTGACAATTATACTACATGATATTTTCCTAACAATGTTTTCATCCAAAATATTCATACGTACATTCATCTTCAGTTTAATCAAATTCTGATGCATGCATACATACAAATTTAAAATAAAAACATAATAATCGTTATCATTTTCTTTATATGTTCAGCTGTAGACTGTGGAACATAAAGAGGGCAAGCATCATTGCTAATTAAGGGTATTGTCTACCTGACAGATGAAAAACTGATGCTTCATAACACACCACTCCCAGATGATTGCTACAAAGTTTCCGTTGACCAATCGACAGTGGATGCAGCTTGTATTCCGGACGAAGGAAACAATGGTTTCATAACAGCTAAAGACGCAGTAGGTGGTTTTTATGCATGGCCTAAGGACAAAGTGATTATTGATGAGGGTAACGAGGTATTTTATCTGCCTAGCTAGCTACATATGTGTGTATATATATACACACACACACACACACACACACATATATATTTCTTCATTTTAATTAGTGTTTCACAGATATACGCCTTGTTTCTTATTACAGGTAACACCACCAGCATCTGGACAAAAGGCAGCAGTTGGTGCTGCACCAGAAGTAAAACGAAAGCGAAACAACCAAAAATCGATTTGTATGACTTGTCATGATTTGCAAAGGCAAGCAAAGACCAGATTGAAGAATCAAAAGTCATTACATTACAGACCTTTTTAATATTTGATGTAATTACTGTACATATACATATTCCATTTTTTTGTGGTGTTATATAAATAAATATATCATATGGTCACACGTTGTGGCCACTGTTTGATTAAATATTTGTGTGACTAAATACTGCATAAAATTTAAGTGGTCATTGGGTGAACAATTTTGGTCACACATTTTATGACCTACGACCACATTTGGCATAATTTTATGTGACCAAATCCCACAACAAGACACTCGTTGTGTGACCAAATTGTTGCAATAAGGCACACACAAATAAAAAGAAAGTGGCCATTGCATGGACAATAGTCACATAAAATACAAGCTTACCTCACTTAAAAGAGCATATGGTCACACTTTTTAAGACCTACGACCACATTTGGCATAATTTTATGTGACCAAATCCCACAACAAGACACTCGTTGTGTGACCAAATGGTTGCAATAAGCCACACACAAATAAAAAGAAAGTGGCCATTGCATGGACAATAGTCACATAAAATACAAGCTTACCTCACTTAAAAGAGCATATGGTCACACTTTTTAACACCTACGACCACATTTCGCATAATTTTATGTGACGAAAGCCCACAACAAGACACTCGTTGTGTGACCAAATGGTTGCAATCAGCCACACACAAATAAAAATAAAGCGGCTGTTTCATGGACAATAGTCACACAAAATACAAGTTTACCTCACTTAAAAGAGCATATGGTCACACATTTTAACACCTATTGCCACATATGGCATAATTTTATGTGACGAAAGCCCACAACAAGACACTCGTTGTGTGACCAAATGGTAGCAATCAGCCACACACAAATAAAAATAAAGTGGCCATTGCATGGACAATAGTCACACAAACTTCAAGTTTACCTTACTTAAAAGAGCATATGGTCACACATTTGAACACCTACGGCCACATTTGGCATAATTTTATGTGACCAAAGTCCACAAGAAGACACTCGTTGTGTGACCAAATGGTTGCAATTAGCCACACACAAATAAAAATAAAGTGGCCATTGCATGGACAATAGTCACACAAAATACAAGTTTACCTCCCTTAAAAAGAGAATATGGTCATACTTTTTAACACCTACATTTTATGTGACCAAATTCCACAATAACACACTCGTTGTGTGACAAAATTTTTGCAATCAGCCACACACAAATAAAAATAAAGTGGCCATTGCATGGACAATAGTCACACAAAATACAAGTTTACCTTACTTAAAAGAGCATATGGTCACACTTCTTAACATCTACGGCCACATTTTGCATAATTTTATGTGACCAAAGTCCACAACAACACACTCGTTGTGTGACCAAATGGTTACAATCAGCCACACACAAATAAAAATAAAGTGGCCGTTGCATGGACAATAGTCACACAAAATACAAGTTACCTCACTTAAAAGAGCATATGTCACACTTTTTAACACCTACGACCACATATCACATAATTTTATGTGACGAAAGCCCATAACAAGACACTCGTTGTTTGACCAAATGGTTGCAATCAGCCACACACAAATAAAACTAAAGTGGCCATTGCATGGACAATAGTCACACAAAATACAAGTTTACCTCACTTAAAAGAGCATATGATCACACTTTTTAACACATACGACCACATATGACATAATTTTATGTGACCAAAGCCCACAACAAGACATTCATTGTGTGACCAAATGGTTGCAATAAGCCACACACACATAAAAATAAAGTGGCCAATGCATGAACAATAGTCACACAAAATACACTTTCGCTTGATTTTAAAGAGCATATGGTCACACATTTTACGGTGGTGGTCACTCTTTGTAAATGGATACGGCCCCTAACCATCTAATATGACCGTATGGACCCTTTGGTCACGGGACCTTTAGTCAGACACACAATGAAAAAACAAGTGTGACCGAATGGTTATCGTCACACATTTCTGGTGTGGCCAAAGCCAAAAGTTGTACCAGTGCCTCAAGGGCTTAACCCGTTCCTTTCGGCTAAACGCATCAGCTACAGCATTTTCCTTGCCCGAGTGATAACAGATCTCGCAGTCGTAGTCGCTTAGTAGTTTAACCCAGCGCCGTTGCCTCATGTTCAACTCCTTTTGGTCCAGGATGTGCTGAAGGCTCTTATGATCCGTGAATACCGTGCACTTTGTCCTGTAAAGGTAGTGCCTCCATATTTTAAGAGCAAACACCGCTGCTCTGAGCTCCAAGTCATGAGTCGTATACTTCACCTCGTGGATTTTGAGTTTCCGCGATGCGTAAGCGATGACTTTATCCTTCTGCATTCACACAACCTAACCCGTTGTGTGAGGCATCACAGTAGACCACAAAGTTTTCTGTTGTTACACCCCGTTACCCCGGTTAACAACGAAGCGTGATGTCGCGGAAGCGTAACCATAATCATAACGAACGACCACTATATGGACGTTTTCAAAAATACATCGATATAACTTTGAAATATAGAAATGTTTTACATAACCAACATAAGGTTTAAGTAGTTCACAAGACACAGAGATTTAAATACATAATTAAATTAACCAAAAGAATGCAAATAAATCTCCGATGGTTTGAAAATGCATGTGACTCCAAAAGTACGGAAGCTTGAAAATACTTCCGATGCGGTGCACTTGCCTTAATTTCCTGAAAATACATGCTAAAATACGTCAACAAAATTGTTGGTGAGCTCATAGGTTTACACGTAAATCCGAAGTGTATGGACAACAACAGTTCAGTTTGAATTTATAAAATGATAAATTCCATGTTATGTATTACATATAAACCATCATGCAACCGAAGCTTAATTAAATGAGTTTGCTCTGTGCAGTATTCCCATACGTAATACCGTGTGTTGAATATATATACATCCCGCCGTTAGTCGATTAAGACTAACCCGAATGGGGGACATGACTCCCGATAGATCTATCCACAATATATTCGCGCTTACAAATAAATGGAATTAACGGTTCATGATTTGAGGGCTGATGGAACCACATGTGTAATACATAATAGAAATGAAGTTGTTTCCGTGTCCATATGAAAATGTAGCATGTATTACAACCCCAACACATAACAGTGTGAAAATAGGGGCTATGAAGACTTACCGAGAGTGCGATGGCAAAGTATGCGCGAAAAATGCAAGTTTTACGTTCTTTGATGGGTGATGCACCGGATGTGTTTAATCGAGTCCTAAATGATAATAGAAACTTAATAACTCTCATATATGATAATATGTATATATATATATATATATATATATATATATATATATATATATATATATATATATATATATATACATATAGGTTTTTATGTCTTAAATCACCCAACATTACAAGTTTATAAATAAACCCACTTAAAACGTCAAGTTTATATATATATATATATATATATATATATATATATATATATATATATATATAATTTTCCAGCTTTTCGAAGGTTTTTCGGCCTACTTTGGGGCTGTTTTTGACCAAGCTCCAAAACGATTTAGGCTTTGGTTTTCTTGGACATTAAACTACTATATACAAAGAATTTTTAAAGTCAATAACGCCCATTTTTCGAGGTGTTTAGGTTAGGGAAAAAGCTCGTTAAAAACACTATGTTGGCCATTTTTGAGCTGTCAAACTTTCGGGTTCCCAAATAATATCTGGGGGTTCTAAACCCCATAATAAATTATGAAAACTTCCAGATTTTTTGTTAAGATATAGATCTAACGTTTGAGACAAGAATCAACTCATTTCGTTAAGTTATGAATTAGTTATGATTTTTCAAAGTTGATGCAACATTTCTGCCCGAATTTCGTATTTCATAAACTTTAAATAACTTGTGATTCTTGTTGTTTATTCAAAAACTACTTGTATAAAAGTTATAAAACACATTTATATAACTTGTTTTCATAATATTTACACTTATATGTTGTGTTTATATATTTATAAACACATTTGAAGAAAACAACTTAAAAACAAAAACTAGTGATTTATAAACTTGAGTTTTTATGAAACTTGTTGTTGTTGGTGATTATCTATATTATGCAAGACTTATATAAACATTAATATAAGATGGTATAGGTTAGTATTTACTTACTTTGAAGTTCTTAGAAGAATGAAAGAGTAGAAGATTGGATCTTCAAAGATTTCACCAAGAACACCTTGCAAATGTGAAGAACACTTGAAAGAAAATGGTGGGTTGTGTGTGTGTTGTATGTGGCCGGTTTTTGGAGAGGAGAAAGATAGGTTTTGGTGTGATTAAGATGAATAGATATGTTCTCTAGTTATAGGAAAAATTGGATCTTGAAAAGATGGTGAAATGATGAAGAATAGTGTAAATCTTGGATGAATTGAAATAAAGAGGATTTGATGGTGAAATGTTGAGAAAAAAAAATATTTCAAGTCCTTTTAGTACCCTCCTAGGGCTGGCCTAATGAGAGGTATTTTGATGTATTTTCATTTTTTTTGTATAAATGTATTTAGAAATGTATTCTTGTATTTCCCTTTTCTTGTAAATTCATAAATAGTTTTGGATGCATTGTTTTAATGAATTGTTTTAGTCTTGCATAATTAATGTTAAGTAAGTGTATCAGTGTATGATTAGTGTCACTAATCATAATTTAATTATGTACTTAGTTGCATTAATCCATCATATCGTAAATCGACCGGATTAGTTGACTTGCCGATTCATCGCACCGATGAATTTGATTCTAATTGAGTTGAATTTCTTCATGAACCTTGTTAATCACTTTGATTAATTTCTAATGACCACTGATTAGGTTATAATTGGCTATTAAATACTGATTAGGTTATAGTTGCTAACCTGGTTTAATGCCGGATGTTACATCTGTTCCCTCAGGTAGGGACAGAATAGGCGCACTACACAATCTCTGCTTCAACAGTTTGAATGTCGTCTCCTGGTCTTCACCCCAGATATACTTCACTTCCTTCCAAGTTAATTCCGTTAGCGAACCATCTATCTTAGGGAAGTTTTCGATAAATCTTCTATAATAACCGGCAAGACCTAGATACTGACGGATTTCCGTTAAAGTTCTAGGTGTTGCCCAGTTCTTAATAGCCTCGATTTTCGACGGTTTTACTTGAATTCCTTGGCTATTGATCACATGCCCTAGGAATTTGACTTCTCGTAGCCAAAATTCACACTTAGAGAATTTGACGTACAACTGTTCTTTCTCTAGAAGCTCTAGGATTATCTGCAGGTGCTACTTGTGCTCCTCTTGGCTTCGGGAGTATAAACGAATATCATCTTGTAACAACCTAACATTTACTCCAGTCTTAATATCAGTATTTTGATCAAGTAGTGTAATTTATTTACATTAATTATCTTGTAAGGTAATTATGAATGAAATAATGAAATTAAATTTTATATATGATATTAATTATTAAAGATGATTAAATTATAAGATATGTAAAATACAAAAGTTTAGTGGGTTAAAAATTTAAATAACAAAATTTGATATATATAAAAACTAAGATAATGATCATTTATGATCATTTAATACAAAATTACTTTCTCTCTCTACTCTCTCTCTAAGCATACGGCCATTTCAACAAATCCACAAGAAATTCATCATAAATTGCAAGTAATTGGAGAATCAATACAATTGAAGGTTACAAGAAGCAACAATCATCATCAATTAGCAAGATTTAGAGGTAACAATTTCTTAAAAATGTTGAAATTTATGTAATATGATTTTGGACAGGTTCAGTTAATATCTGAACATTGATTTAAAGACTTAAAGACTTAAAAGCGGGTCAGAGATTTGATTGACAGAACAGAATTGACAAAGATAAAATCCTGAGATAACTCAGGTGGCAGATTTTAATATCTGTTTGATAAAGACCCAGACCTGTGAGTTATAGATATTCAGATTGAACATGTTTAAATTCCGGTTGAGATATATTGCTGATGTTAGATTTATTGACATTCATTGTATCAGCTGGATTGAGACCTGTGCACACCATGGTTCGGTGTTGCCCAGTGGATCATGATAGCTATTTGATTATCATTTCATATTGTATTTAAGACTTCTTCAGACATTGCTTTATGATTCATTGCTATCATGACTTCTATGACTTATAGCTTTCACTATTGATCAGACATTTGATAGATTTATTCAGCTTGACTAGCCTTGATGGTCTATTGTTCTAGACCTGGCTATTTCACCAGTTCTTATGAACTTGGTAATGACCTCCGATGTTCCGCCATATTGACTTACTGGTAGCTAGCCCAGTATGTGGCTGATCCCCACGATTTAAGCGTGAGTGTGGCCTGAACATCATCCAATTCTATGATTCTATATCTCAATCATGAGGGCTGTAGCGGCAGCCAAGACATATCACGCTAAGACTGATGATCCGCTTGACACGCATGTTAATATTGAAAATCTATAAACTCACTAAGCTTTGCTTACAGATGTTGCATTAATATTTTACAGGAAAAGCCAAAGGAAAATCACCTGCAGGACCTAGTACTTAGGTCATTCAAGATCCAAGTTTTGAAGCTTTCTTAGACCACTACTCAACAAACTTTCTGGTACTGATTGGAAGACAGCAAATGTGGTGGTTTTGGGTAGACTTGATGTGACTTATGATGTTATGACTAGATTAGATGTTACCCTTTTATAACTTTATTTTGAAATATATAACTTAATCCTAATCTGTAATGTACATGTAATTTTATTATTCCGCAATTTAATTACCCTATCTTAGTATGGTTGATATCGTATTGCATGATGTGGGACCTAGACTCTGAGGACTGACCCGGAAGGGGAGGTCTTCACAGGATGGTATCAGAGCCCATAGTTTGAGTGAATCAAGTATTACGTGAGTATACTTGGTCTCAAACTGAAGCAATACATATGTATCAATCATTTAGGTGGATTGAACTGAGATAGGATGTACAGACTATTAGGATGGGAAAAAGGGTACATAGATCTAAGTCTATAAACTGATAGTTAAATGCTTGTAATTTTCAGTCGAAAAGATGTCAGGATCAGGATCAGGTGATATTCCCAGCAACATGAACCCACAACAAATGTTTGAAATGATGCAACAACTTCTAGCCCAACACTCAGAACAACAAAATAAGACAATGCAAGAACAGTTTCAGGCCAGAGATGAGGCCGAAGCTAAAAGACGTGAAGATAAAAAGAATAAGAGAAAAGAAAAGCAAGTCCAGACTAATGAATCTGATTCTGATAAATCTAATCCAGAAACCCAAACTGCTCAGCCAAAAGGCTGCAAATTTAAAGATTTCAAAGCAAGGGTGCCCTGAATTTTGAGGGTACAGTGAATCCAATTCAAGCGATGGATTGGATCAGTCATACCGAAGAGATCTTTAGAATCTCTGACTGTTTAGATTCTAAGAAAGTGAGTTATGCGTCTGCACTATTTGTGGGAGCTGCCCGTGCCTGGTGGAAAACTCAGAGGAGTATCTATGGCGAAGAAATTATTCAGACTTTAGAGTGGAACCAGTTCCTAGATATGTTCAACGCAAAATATTGTCCGATCGACCAACAAGATAAGATGGAGGTTCAACTGATGCAGTTGACCCAGGGAACCAAGACAGTTGACGAATATGAACATGAATTCTCACGACTATGTGGCTACTCCTCGTATCAAGTAGCTACTGAAGAAAGGAAGATGAATAGATTCCGCGGAGGACTCAATCCTAGATACCGGCATCCGATGAGCGCTATCAAATACAAGAGTTATTTAGAAATGGTAGAAGCAGCCAGACAGATTGAGAGAGGATATCTAGAGTACGGCGATCAGCTATACGCTCCAACGACTAACCCAATGAATCCGTCTCCTCCGAAGAAACAAAGATTTGGCAGATTTTTCAAGCAAAATAAGTCGCAATCTCAGCAATCCCATCAGCATAGTTCACAGCAGAAAGCACAAGTTTACTCCCTAACGTGACAGGATCTAAAATATGAATTACCAAGACTAACTGATTTGAACTTATCAGAGTATAAATCAAATAATCTTGCTTTGAATCAAAGTTTAATCAAGAAGTTTGCGGAATAACACTTAATTATTTTAACAAAAACTTTCAGAATCAATAATAAATAAACACACAGGAATTAATCAAGACTGTTTGTATTGCTGAATTCATCAATTACAATCAGCTCTAATCTGTTTAATTAGACGAAGAACACAGACTGTTCTTAGGGTTTTACAACCTTAGAGGCTTAAGAAAACTTAATCAACAAAGCAATTACAGACTCAAAATATGCAGAAACTCCTATACAATAGAACGACCTATTCTCTGTATTTATATTGCTTCTTGATATGTTTCCTTGACGAACTATGACTTCTCTGATAGTAGATATGCTTGAATCTTCATGTAGATATCGTTTCTTGAAAATCAGCACTTTCTGTTTGTGAAACTGTTGAGCAAATTGAATCTCTTGACAGCATGAACTGAGCAGCTTGAGTTGTTTTGCTCTGGCAGCTTGAACTTTTACACTGGCAGCTCGAGTTTCTTCAACTAGCAGCATGAACTTTGTATTTACATGTAAAATCTACTAACAGTCTGAGAAGTCTAAACTAACAGCTTGAATGTACTTAAACTATTTCCCAACATAACGAACGAACCACGATTCTGCAAGCGATGCAGAAGATCACACATGGGATTGTGCAATCCAGATGATCTATAGCCTTCAAAAATTCTCTCTTCATCTCTTCTTTATCACAAGATATTCTAGCTGATTTGATTTTCAGGAGCATATCTTTTGAAAAATTGAAATACTCAAGATTGAAGAAAATACCAGACCCATCTGTGAATTTGATTCTGAATGTCTTTGATTTGACAAACAGATCAATCTGCTTGATCTTTTTCCCTTTCTTTTCAGCATCTTCTATCTCTTGTCTTGCAAACTCAGAATCAACCACTGTACTTAGATCTTTGATGAGTTGCTTGACTTGTGGAAGAGCAGACCTTACTTGTGTAACTGACCCTATATTGTACATCTTTATCAATTCATCTCTGGTCAGCTTCTGTACTATCTGCCAAAAAGTGTCATACTCTTCTTCAGGTCCGGACTCTCTTCTGATTACAAACTTTATTCTCAAGTCACGGTCATCCAGTGACTTAGCAAACCAGTAGTTAATTTGAGGCTTTGTAAAATCATGCTGATCAATCAGCTTCTCTATCTCCATAGCCTTTTGTAGTTGTTGCTCAAAGAGCACTCTCTTAAGCGATGAAGGAATAGGGACAGCTGCTTGATCAGTGGGAGTAGGTGCACTGACACCAGCTTCAGTTTGGACTGATTGGGTTGTTGGTTGGACTTCTTGGGATGGTTGAGCTTCTGGAGAGACTGTTGTTCTCTGTCTTTTGTCCATCTCCTTATCATGAATCTCCTGCAGCCTTTCAGTAGACATGGACTAAGCCATTTTCTTTGGAATACCTGCTGCAAAGGAAAAATTGATAAGAAATCTTCTATGCTCAGCCTTGGAGTGCCCTGTTGGCATCTTTCTTTTCCTTGCTCCTTGCTTGACCACAAACCCCTTTAAGTAATCACCTAAAGTCTCATCATCATCCATTGGGGTTTGGGCTTGCTGCTCTAATTCTTTGTCTTGTTCTTCTGCTAATTTTCTGGCAACTTCAGCATCAAAGGCAATTTGGGCTTCTTTTGAGGAAAATTTATGCTTTGGAGACTCAATGAGAATGCCCTTGCCCTTGTCTTTTGTAGCAGATGTTGTAGCTTGGACTGTGCTTGATGGAGCTTGAATTCCTTCTCTGATCACAACTCCAGTGGCTTTTGAAGGAACAGCTTGAGTTTCTAGGCTAACAGCTTGAGAAGCTGTTGGGACTGCTAGCCTAGAAACTGGAACTGTTGGTGCTGCTTGGACTGTTGTTGTTGGAGCTGCTTGGACTGATGTGGGAACCTCCTGATTCTCCCCCTTTTTGGAAGCATTGGTTTGGTCAGAAGAAACCACAACCTTTGCCCATTGGGTTTGAATCATCTGCTCTAACTTCATAATTTTATTTCCACAGAGTGTGAAGCCTCTGTGAAGATAATCCATTCGCTTATTTTGAGCAGCATCTGCCTGCTTGAGAGCAAAAATTTGAGCCCCCTGTGCAGCAATGATGGACATTTGATGGTCCAACATAGCTACAACAGGTTTGAGTCTGGGATTCGTTAAGAGCATTTGTTGCAGACTAGCCTCAAGATCAGAGAACACCTGAGGTGCTTGTGATCTATCACTGACATTAAGACCAGAGGTAGAAACTTCTGGGCCCCTCTTTTCTTGGTTCTGGGGACTTCCAGCTTGTGTTTGCACACTTGCTGTTGCCATGGGCGTGGTCTTAGCTATGTTGGCACTGTCCTGTGCCTCTTGTGCAGAGACATCAGTAGTGCCAGCCACAGAACCCATATGAACCATCTCTGAAGAGATGTTCACCTCCTGAGAGAGAATGGGAGTGTCCTCAACTGGTTCCCTTTGGATATTCTGTGCAGGAGTATCCTCCTGCACAGGGATATATGGCTCTTGCTGATGGGAGGAGGAGGAAGGAGCTCCTGGTCCCCTTTTTCTTTTGTATATGTTTCTGAGTGGGCGTGTTGGCTGTACAAAAGGATCAGAGGGAGTTTGTGTATCGGGAGGAGGGGGTTGGGGTCCTGGGGGTGTAGCAGTGATGATAGGCTGAGCCTGCTCAGGACCCTCTCCTCTGTGTTGTGGAATAATGTTCATCATTGCAGAAGGCAATGGAACATCAACACTCAAAAAGTTGGCACTATGTTTCAAAAGTCTCTTAATAGAGGATAGTGAGTGCCTGTGGGAAACATGTATCCTTTTATGTGTATGAGAAGATGTGCAGGTGTGTGCAATGATTTCTGCTAAAAATCTAGGATACATCAAAAATTTCCCACTCTTTAGGGAATGATGCCTTAACATCCCCTGAAAAATCATGTTGGAAAAATTGAACCGTTGGCCTGTGGAAAAGCACACTAAGGCAGTGGCAATGTTAGATGAAAATTCAGACCAACCAGTTCTTTTGGGGCTTATGCACTGCTGAATGATATGTACAAGAAATTTCCATTTAGGAGAAAAATGGGCTTTTAAGAAAGTAAAAGAATCAGCAGGACCCCTATAACCGATATTAAAAAGACCTGTATGTAAAGCATCAAGGGTTAGGTCAGTTATACCTGTGGCATCTTGAAGATGCAAGTGATGTCGGATGGATTCCTCAGTGATATGGATATCAGTTCCATCAATCTTGGAAAGGAGGGTAGGCACTCCATTGATGGTTTGAACAGATGCATGGTTCCAAAACTGTTCTATATGGGAGATGTATATAGTAGGGTTTATGGATAGTGCATGATGGATATGGGAGTGCCTGAGGAAATCCATCATTGCATGGAACGGTTGGAGTTCTGCGTGTTTCAGAGTGTATGGGAGGCAGTTGTGTTCTTTTACAAACTCCATGGATGAACAAACGATGGTTTTAGGGTTTGAAAGAAGAATGTGTGATTCGTTCAGAGAGAAAGCAGAAGGCCGTGGAAGAAGAATATGTAACTGGTAGTTACAACTGAACGAAACTGGGACCTTTAAAGGTTTTGAAAGGTTGGGTCCCGCGCACACATTTTGAAGATTACCCAAATACCCTGCACACTTTGACAGATCAAGTGAATATAACTAGCAGTCTGAGAAAATGAACTAGCAGCATGAGAAAATACTCATGCTGTTAGTGTAAAATTGTTCAACTTTTCAATGGAACAGTGTCTCCCCCTTAAATTAGCATACTGAGTCGATAATAATGAAAACCAATTAATCCATGTTTACCATACCAATATTTGATATTAGGAAAGTGAACCTTCCCACATCAAAAGGTTTTGTAAATAGATCAGCTAGCTGATCATCTGTATGTATTTTGATAACTTGGATTAACTTCTTTTCATTACAATCTCTGATGAAGTGAAACCTGATTTCTATATGCTTGGTTTTTGGGAATTTCACTGGGCTTTGCACAATGCTAATTGCACTTGAATTGTCAATATAAATAGGAGTGGATAAGAAATTCATACCATAGTCTCTTAGCTGATTTTGAATCCACATTACCTGGGAGCAGCAGCTTGCAGCTGCTACGTATTCTGCTTCAGTGGATGAGGTGGAGACAGTTGTTTGCTTTTTGCATTGCCAAGAGACCAGTCTTGCTCCTAAGTATTGACATCCACCAGTTGTGGATTTTCTGTCAATGTTGCATCCACCATAGTCACTGTCAGAATAAGCAGTTAGTTCAAAAGGAGAGTCTTTAGGATACCATAGACCTAAATGTGGTTGGCCTTTAAGATATCTAAAGATTCTCTTAACAGCAACCAAGTGAGAATCCTTTGGAGAGCAATGAAACCTAGCACACACACAGACAGCAAACATAATATCAGGTCTTGAAGATGTTAGATACATGAGAGATCCTATAAGGGATCTGTATAGATGAATATCCACATCTATGCCATCTTTGTCTGCATAGAGCTGTTTATGAGGATCCATTGGAGTGCTTGCAACCTTTGTGTCTTGATAGCCAAACTTTTCCAATATGTCTTTGACATACTTTGATTGACTTATGAATAGACCAGTAGGCTTCTGTTTAACCTGCAGCCCTAGAAAGAATGTGAGTTCCCCCATTGAACTCATTTGAAACTTTTTGTGCATTAGGTCCTCAAATTCTTTGCACAAACTATCATTAGTTGAGCCAAAGATGATGTCATCAACATAGATTTGGACAAGTAGAATCTCAGCTTTGATGGATTTAGTGAAGAGTGTTTTGTCCAGAGTGCCTCTCTTGAATCCATTCTGTAGAAGATATGATGATAGTGTGTCATACCATGCTCTGGGGGCTTGGTGAAGACCATAGAGAGCTTTGTCTAGCTTGTACACCCTGTCTGGATACTTGTAGTCTTCAAAACCAGGAGGTTGACACACATATACTTCCTCTTCAATTGTCCCATACAGGAAAGCAGACTTAACATCTATTTGATACACTTTAAATCCTTTGAAACTTGCATATGCTAGAAATAGTCTGATGGCTTCAATTCTTGCTACTGGAGCAAAGACATCATCATAATCTATTCCCTCTTCTTGAGTGTACCCTTGTGCTACTAGTCTTGCTTTGTTCTTGATGACTATCCCTCTCTCATCCTTCTTGTTTCTGAACACCCATCTTGTACCTATTGCTCTTTTTCCTTTAGGAAGATCCACCAGAGTCCATACATTCTGAATTTTGAACTGTAAAAGCTCTTCTTGCATGGCTTCAATCCAGGATGAATCTTTTAGTGCTTCTGATGCCTTTTTGGGTTCTAGTTGAGACATAAAACAGGCATGTTCAAAAGCGGCTAGACTGAATTCAGAAACTGCTTGTTCAGCAGCAGCAGTCTCATTGTGAACCATTTTCCTTGTTTGAACAGGAGTGCTTGGATCACCCAGTATTTTATTGAGAGGGTGATACTTGTGAACTCTTAGTGTGGGCTCTCTCTCTGTTTGAAAAGAAGTTCCAAGGTTTGTATCATCTCCATCAGAACCAGTGAATGGTTCAGTTTCTGGAACAGCTTGAGTTTCTAGGCTAACAGCTTGAGAAGCTGTTGGGACTGCTAGCCTAGAATCTGGGACTGTTTCCTTTTGTGTTGGAGCTGTACTGTCAGGACTTGGGAATGGCACTTCAGTGTCTGGATTTGCATTAAGTGGAGCATTCAGGACCCCTGGAGGATCACATGACAAAAGTGGTAGAGTGGTGAAATCATCCCAACTTGTTGAATCTACAGCAGTCTGAAACTTTGTGCCAACAGCATGAGAAATTGTATTGGCAGCATGAGAATTCGTGTTAGCAGCTTCAACCCTATATGCATCAGCTTCTGCAGTATACTCAACAAAGCTCAGAGAATTTGTTAGTGAATCTAAATCAAACAACCAATCAGGGCCAGTGCCTTCGAAATTAGCAGTATTTTCATTAAACTCAACATTGGCACTTTCTTCAATTGTTTTAGACACACTGTTGTATACTCTATAGGCTTTGCTTTGAGTTGAGTATCCTACAAAGAATCCTTCTTCTGCCTTACTTTCAAACTTCCCTAAGCGAGTCTTAGTGTGAAGGATAGTACATGGGCATCCAAAGGGCTTGAAGAAAGCTATTAGGGGACTTCTGTTATGGAATAACTCATAGGGAGTTTTCCCTTGTGATTGAACTACTTGAACCCTATTTAGAACAAAACAGGCTGTATTAACAGCTTCTGCCCAGAAAGTCATTGGCAGATTTGAATCAGCTAGCATTGTTCTAGCAGCCTCAATTAATGTTCTGTTCTTTCTTTCAGCTACACCATTTTGCTGTGGTGTTCTTGGTGCACTATATTGTCTAGCAATGCCTTTGGACTCACAAAAACTTTTTAGAATGTGATTTTTAAATTCAGTTCCATTGTCTGATCTTATCACCTTAACTTTGGAATTGGATTGGTTTTCTATCTTAAGGACNCAGATAGAAACACCATCTTCTCCTCAAGTGCCGACACATACCCAGAAACCTAAGTAACAAACGATGCCTCTGTTGGTGGCAAGGGCCGCCAGACACGACCCCCAATTTCGACAAAATCCACCGAGAGGTCGGTGAGATCCTTGCAAGGGTTAGGTAGGAGGCAATGCAAACCCCCAATAAACCTTAGGCCAACCAGAATACCCAGGCGATTCAACAAAGACGGAATAGACAAATTATGTCAACGCCTAGCAGAGCGCAAAGCCAGTAATGTAGAACTAACCCAACGACTTAACGCTCTGGAGTACGAGGAAACCCCGGAGGCATCTCTTTATAGTATTTCTCTAGGCTTTACTATCTGATATATCTTAGGTAAATAAGGCTTAAGAATTTAGAAAATTCTGACCATATCATATACAAAGATTAAGTATCAAGAACTTTTATGAGGAATTAAGTTTTAACTACAACTCTGCGTAGGAAAAGATAAAGCTGTGACTATCTGCCTAAGAAATTTCAAACCCGTAGACTTATCCTCTACCCCATTAGATACCACTTATGCATTTCTACAATTTGATACTGGTGCTGATAGGAGCTTTATATCCACTAAGTTCACAAAGCAGATAAATTCCATTAAGTGCTACTTATGCTATTGAGGTTGATGACAGTGAGACGCTTAAGACAAATAATATAAGTCGAGGATGCTCCTTAGAATTAGTAGGCCGACTCTTTGAAACAGACATGATACCCATCAAACTGGGAAGTGTTTTGACGTGGTCATAGGCATGGAATGACTATATAAAAATTGTGCGGAAATAGTGTGCAACAAGAAGACGGTTCATATACCTTTAGCCAATAAGAAGGTCCTTACTGTCCAAGGCAAAACAAGAAATATCAAAGAAAGCATCACCCCTAGCATTAGGACCCTGAAGTGTTGACAGAGAGTGAGCCAAAGGAAAAACGGCTCGAAAATATTCTTATTATTTGTGATTACCCCAAAGTTTTTCCAAAACACTTACCAGATCTCCTAACATCGAGGCAAGTCAAATTCAAAAATCGGCCTAGTATCAGGTGCGGTACCAGTGGCTCGAGCACCATGCCGATTAGCCCCATCAATAGTGTAATAATCGTCCAACCAACTGTAGGAGCTCTTAGTTAGATAAAGGGCCTATCAAACCGAGTTCCTCGCTTTGGAGGAGCTCCAGTTTTGTTCATAAAGGAAAAGGATGGAACTTTCGGGATGTGCATCAATTACCGAGATATTAAATAAGCTAAAAGAACCAATACCCACTTCCAAGGATTAATGACTTGTTTGACAAAACTCGAAGAATTAAGTTCCTATTCGAAGATCGACCTAAGGTCTGGTTATCATCAGGTTAGAGTTCACAAGAAAGATATTCCAAAGACAGCTATCAGATTCTGTTTCGGTCATCATAAATTCCGATTAATGCCGTTTGGATAAACCAGTGTCCCCAACGGTACTTATGGACCTCATCGGGTGTGCAAACCTTATTTAGACAAATTCGTGATTGTATTCATGAATGACTTTTAATCTACTCACGAAACGAGAAGGAGCACGAGCAACATTTAAGACTGATTCTGGAATTATCGGAGAAAGAACAACTGTATGCTAAGCTTTCTAAATTTGACTTTTGGTTAGGAGAGGTGAAATCCCTCGGTCACGTGAACAATAGTAAAGGAATCCAAGTCGACCCCGCAAAGATCGAGGCTATCAGGAATTGGTCAACTCTTAGAACCCCATAGAGATACGACAGTCCTTAAGACTTGCCACTTATTATAAGCAATTTTCTCAAAGACCACCAGAACTCTAACAAAACTGACCCGAAAAGACATTAAGTATGATTGGAGCAAGGATCAGGAGACATCATTCCAGTTATTAAAGCACAAACTGTGCAGCGCGCCTATTTTGTCCATACTTAAGAGGAACGAGAAATTTATAGATTACTGTGACGCTTCACACAATGGGCTTATATAGAAAAATAGGGACATAGCTTATACTTATGAAAACTTAAGGTTCACTAGGTGATTTACACAACACATGATCTGGATCTTGAAGCAGTAGTCTTAATCCTTGGAGACAATAGTTGTACGGTATGAAGTGTATTGTATTCACAGACCATAAGAGCCTCCAACACATCTTGAACCAGAAAGAGTCGAATACGAAGTAGTACCGTTGGATGGAACTAATATGTAATGGCAACCGTGAAAATTCGTTATCACCTGAGGAAAACTAAGGAGCTAAGCCGTTAAGAGTACAAGTGGATAAATAGTTTAGAATAAGGGCTAATAAAAATCAATAATTCATGAATAGAATCTGATTACTCTGTTTGGTGGAATAAGAAAGCTGGCTATGGATGAAGGACACAAATTTAGATATGTCATTCACCCCGGATCCAATAAAATGTATCATGACCTTAAGAAACTATCCCGGTGGCCTATCATGAAGAATGACTTGCCAAATCGGTCAGAAAATTCCTAACACGCTCCAAAGTTAAGATAAACCATCAGAAACCATTTGGGTAATAGTCGACAACCTAACAAAATCCGCGCGTTCCAACCAATCAAGAAGAACATCAGGATGAATAAGCTAGTCCAAACGTACCTCAAGGAAGTCGTCTCCGGACACGGAGTGCCTATTATAATCATTTTGATATGGATAGCAGATCTACAGCTAAGCTTTTGGCAATTATTATAGCCAACTGTGGATAAAAACCTGGACCTGAGTACCACATATCACTCTCAGACCAATGGTCAGAATAATAGAACGATCCAAACCCTAGAACGTACATTAAGAGCCTGTGTAATGGATACTTATTTGCCTTAGTGGAATTATCGTACTACAATAGCTATCACTCAAGTACTAAAGCTGCTCCGTTTGAGGCCCTCTACGGGCAAAAGTGTCGATCACCGATTTATTGGGAAGAAGTGGGAAACGGCCAAATCATTGGCGTTAAGATCATTCACAAAATTACCGAAAGGATAGTACGATTGCGGAACTGACTAAAAGTTGCCCGCAATTGTCAGAAAGTTATGCAGATGTAGGAAGAAATTCCCTTGAATTCTAATTAGGAGAACGAGTACCAATGAAACTCTCGCCATGGAAGGGTGTGATACGATTAGGAAAATAAGGAAAAACTAAACCCTCGATACATTGGCAATGCAAAGTCTTAAGGGGAATTGGACTCGTAGCTTATCGTTTAGAGTTACCACCAGAGCTTAGTAGCATGCACAATACCTTCCATGTATCAAATATGAAGAAGTGTTTGTTAGAGGAGACACTTGTTACCCCCTTGGAAGAGATCCAGCTAACTGATAAACTTCGCTTCACCAAAAGGCCGCTTGAAATCATGGACCGTAAGGTCAAAGGATTGAAGCACAGTTGTATACCCATCCTCAAGGTCAGATGGAATTCTAGACATGGACCACAATCCACTTAGTCATGCAAAGGCTAGTTTAAGCAAAGATACTCTCATCTACTCTTAAGTAACAATACCCCTGAGGAAACAGGATAAAATTTCGGGACGAAATTCCCTTAACAGGGGGAGACTGTAACATCCGGCATTGAACCTGGTTAGCAACAACGACCTAATTAGTATTTAATGGCCAATTATAACCTAATCAGTGGTCATTAGAAATTAACCAAAGTGATTAACAAGGTTCATGAAGAAATTCAACTCAATTCGAATCAAATTCATCGGTGCGATGAATCGGGAAATCAATTAATCCGATCGATTTACAATATGAGGGATTAATTCAACTAAGTACATACTTAAATTATGATTAGTGACACTAATCAAACACTAATACAATTACTTAACATTAATTATGCAAGACTAAAACAATTCATTAAAACAATGCATCCATAAGTATTTATAAAATTACAAGAAAAGGAAAATACAATAATACATTTCTAAATACATTTATACAAATAAAAAAAATACATAAATACATGTGTAAATACATGTATGGCCGGATTTTAGACATATGGGGTATTAGAGTTTGACTTTTATTTTTTAATATTACTTTAAACACCATCATTTTGTTTAAAAGTGCACACAACTTTTGTCTCCCATGCTTTTCATCATTTGAAAGACCACAAATTTCTCTATAAATAGAGAGGCTTTTCATTCATTTTAAACACACCAAAATCTTCATTCCTCTCCTCATAAAACCGGCCATCATACACACACATCACAAAAATTCTTAATTCAAGTGTTCTTCAAGTGTTCTTGGTGTTCTTCAAGAGTTTTGGTGCATATCTTGCAAGGGTTTCAACTTCTACTCAAAAATCATATTCTAAATACTTCAAAGTAAGTAAATACTAACTTATTTCATCTTATATTTATATTTATATAAGTCTTGCATAATATATATAATCACCAACAACAACAAGTTACATAAAAACTCAAGTTTATAAGTTTCTAGTTTTTATTTTTAAGTTGTTTCCTTAAATGTGCATATGAATATATGAACACATTATAAACATGTTAATATTATGAAAACATGTGTTATATATGTGTTATATAACTTTTATAACTTTTATACAAGTAGTCTTTGAATAAACAACAAGAATCATAAGTTGTTTTAAGTTTATAAACTACGGATTTTCGGCAGAAAATTTATATCCACTTTGAAAAATCATAACTAATTCATAACTCAACGAAATGAGTTGATTCTTGTCTCAAAAGTTAGATCTATGTCTTAACTATAGATCTGTAGTTTTTCATAATTTATTTTGAAGTTTAAGACCTCCAGAAATTATTTGGGAAACCGAAAGATTGACAGCTCAAAAATGGACAACATAGCGTTTTTAACAAGCTTTTTCACCAACCTAAACAACTCGAAAAATGGCCGTTCTTTATTCTAAAAATCCTTTGTATATAGTAGTTTAATGTCCTAGAAAACCAAAGTCTAAAACATTTTGGAGCTTGGTCAAAAATAGCCTCAAAGTAGGCCGAAAAACCTCCGAAAAAGCTGGAAAATTATATATATATATATATAAACTTGACGTTTTAAGCAAATCTTATTTATAAACTTGTAATGTTGGGTGATTTAAGACATAAAAATCTATAAATATACCTATTATCATATATTAGTGATATTAAGTCCTTATTATCATTTAGGACTCGGTTAAACACCTCCGGTTTCATCACCCATCAAACAACGCACATTGCATTTTTTGCGCATATTTTGCCATCGCAATTCCGGTGAGTCTTCATAGTCCCATTTTTCACATTATTATGTTTTGGGATGAAATACATGCTTCGTTTTAATATGGACACAAAAACTTCTCGATTCTATTATGTATTACATATGTGATTTCCGCCCTTATATCATGAAATCGTTAGTTGCATTTGTTTGCAAGCGCGAATATATTGTGGATAGATCTATTGGGAGTCATGTCCCCCACTCGGGTTAGTGGTTTAGCTAAGTGCGGGTGCATATATATTCAACACACGGTATTACGTATGGGAATACTGCTCGGGGCAAACTCATTCTAATTAAGCTTCGGTGACATGATGGTTTATGTAATACATCTCATGGAATTTATGATTTTATAAATTCAACACATCTGATAATGTCCATACAACTGGTCTTTTCGCGTAAACCTATGAACTCACCAACAATTTTTGTTGACGTATTTTAGTATGTATTTTCAGGTAATTAAGGCAAGTGTGCCTTCGGATACACCAACTTTCAAGCTTCCGCATTTCATGGAGTCGCATGCATATTTCGAAAACTAACGGAGATTTGACTGCATTATTTTTGGACGCATTAATTATGTATCAGAATCTCTGTATTACGCGAACTTCATTCCTTTCATTTTGTAAAACATTAATACATTTTTAAATTTTAATGTCGTAATATTTCGAAAACGTCCATATAGTGGTCGTTCGTTATAATTATGGTTACGCTTCCGCACTCGTCACGTCTCGCTGCCAACCAAGGTAGCAGGGTGTGACAATTACTCTATCTCAAGCCAGCAAGACAAACTCAAATCTAAGAAAACAACATCTCTTAGACATAAAGAAAGGCAAATCCCCGATGATCGTACCTATTTCAGAACATGTTGGCAACACTGCAAAACTGTTACCTAAAATTCAGCTGCCTCTAGTATTAAAGGCAAACAGAATTCTCAAAAACAGAAATCACACACACTGTTAAGTAATTCAAAATCTGTAAACGCTAACAAACATGTTCATTTCATTTCAGACTATCGAGTAAGACAAAAGGGCACAACTCAAAAGACGGCATCTAAAGTCAAAAGTCAAGGAGCAGTTTTTGTTATTTCAAAATCTTTAATTTCAAATTTAATAAAAGACAATCGTGTGATTGATTTAAATTCCAGTATTGTTTTGAATGATTGTAATGTTTTGAATGTTATTCCAATTAAGACATTTGTTTAAACAATTATTTAATTTGTCCAAACCGCCACAAAGTTTGTCTAAGCCTACATTGTTAAACCATGCTCCTATACTCAAACATAAATCGTCGCAAACCTAAACAAAAGGTTAAAAGAGAATCTGACAGACCTATCATATATAAGACTTAATGGAATCCTAAGAATTGCATCTCTGCAAACAAAGACATTAAGTGCACTACCTCTAAGGTCAATGGCGGTTCTCTCATTAAGAACTCAATCATTAACGCTAATCCATCGGGACCCAAATTCCGTACAATTTGGGTACAAAAGTCACTTAACTGTCTTGCGGCTATTGGTTTCTAATCACCTCAGATTAGGACCCGCTCTTCATTTTCAATGGCTTTTGAACACTAAGTTCAAAACCCGCTCGTCAATCTTAACAGACTGATCTGACCTTTGCTTTCAGGCAAACAGTGTGTGGATCCTAGACTGTGGATGCACGCGGCATATGACTGGCCGACAAGATCTAGTAAGGTCACCAGGTCTATGGATTTGATCTTGACGCAACGCCATCCAACGATTGTGGAATCCTCGTTAGACACTTAACGGATCGATCACGCACGGAAACCGGAGCCAAACATAATGATAGTCGATATGACACACGACCCCCACGGTGTATTGCTCCAAGAAATGCTCTCTGATCACTTTCTAGCTCACACCTTCACTTGCAAAGCTCTGAAACTCCTAAAACCAAAGATTTTACTAATAAAATGGATTAGCTGTTAATTATATAAGATAAGTTCAAACTGGTCCCATTAAGTTCGTTTAGGCCCAAGGCCACGAACATGCCCAATACCCTATGAACTTAGCTTCACTAGGTTCATCTGGGTTGGGTTATGTTCGAGGCTTAGCCTTAGAACTTATCCTTAGAACTTATCCCTATAATTTATCCCTAGAACTTATCTTCATAGTCTAGAACTTATCTGCACCTTCTAGAACTTAACAACACAATCTAGAACTTAACTTGATAGTCTAGAACTTAACATGCAAATGTAGACGTCATACACAATTATGAATTAACACACATAGCTTGTATTAAAAAAGCCTCATCTATACAAATGACTATCTATTACATATGTAGACTGCTATCGTCACAAAAAGTGTACCAACAGACTCTCCCTTGACGATAGCTTCTAGTAAGATATTCATTAGTCTACAGAACTAGGCTTATTCAACATACTACGTGCATGAAGTCCCTGCTCAACACAAACCTTTACAACTTTCTAATACTTCCTGCCTTCAGATCTCAAATGCTCATCAAAAGAGATTTCCTGACCATGAAGCTTAAGCAGATCATCCTTAGACAAGTTGACTAGGTGCAAGGGATCATATACTCTAAAAATTACCTTCTCCTCTTGATCTTCCATCACAGACTCACCAGTCTCACTATCAACGTACCACCACATCAAATTATTCAAAATGTCTTATGGCATACTCTTCAGTGGGACTTTCTATAGGCATTCAATCGGGTTGTAAAACATTTTCATCCAAGGCCTGCCGGTTAGAGGATGTATCCTTGTTTGGTCCATTACTCTCATGCATGTTATTGAATTAAGCCTTTCAAATTTTCTAGATCGACCCTCCCTTCTGATGATCTTAGCAATGACTTCTGCATAGGGATCGTCTCCAATATTGAAAAGCTCCTTCCAGGCTAATGCTTTTATCTCACACTTGGGCAAGGAATTGAAGTCCTTCAGCCTTCTTCTAAGATATTGAAGCCCATCTTTCCTCTTCAGGATAGCTGTAGATCTCTGTCGAAGAACCAGCTGAGAATGGTTCCAGACAATTTCCGAGGACTTGGCAAACTCATTCTTTCTTTCAAAGCCAAGTCCTTCTTCTTTTCTTCCGTTCTGAACCATAGTTTTCTCTTTTCTTCATTTGTGAGCTCCCTATCTGACTTTTGAGATACATCATCATCTGATTCATTATTAAGTGTAGACTTCAATATGTCTAGATCTATCAGATTCTGGTCTATATTTACAACTGCTCAGTAACCGGTTGCTTCCATATAACAATCTCATCTTCTTCGTCTTCTTCATCCATCAAAACTTTATCATCTGACTTTAAATCAAGAACTTCTTCTTTAAAAGATGAATATCCGAAACGATTTTTATTCCATTTGTGGAAAGTTTAATTCTTTTTATACTTTTATTTTAATTATTTATTTTAATTATTTTATTTTTATCTTATTCCATTTTCTTTTATGTCAGTTATTTTTTTGTTTAACAGTTTGCGTTTTAACTCGATTTTAATTATTTCTGGTTTGGGCTTGGATTGGCCCACCCGACCCAATTTTTTCCTTATATTAGAAGCGAGTCGGTCATCCATTTTACTTTTCCACTTCCTTCTTCTTCCTCATCTTCTTCGACGACAAGCCACGTGTCGCACCCCGATACCACGCTTCGCACGAGTCGTGACGTCATGGAAACAAAGTCACAATCATAACGAACGACCTCTTAATGGGACATTTTCGAAATACATAAAATTATAACCATTGTTTTACAATAAAAAAATAAGAGATTTCACGAATGATGGAGATTAAAATACATTACAAAAGTAGATATAGTTATGCAAATAAATCTCCATGTCGTGACTCCAAAAGCTCGTAAAATTTTGATAGTTAACCATGAATGCAATATTTCCCCTTATGGTCCTAAGAATAACATGCTAAATACATCAACAATAATGTTGATGAGCTCGTAAGTTTACACAATAAATATAAACCATGCATGGAAAAAAAAACTCAAGATTTCATTGAGTTTGTAAACATAAGCGAATCAATAGTTTAAGTATTACAATAAGCCTCATGACCCCGAAACATAACTTTTGATGCCCTATGTGGTATTCAACACCAATACCAAGAATGTCAAACTCTTAAGCATCCGTTTACAATTGGCGCGACCAACCCGGATGGTGGCGGCAACCCAAAAAGATCTATCTATAACATCCACGTTTACGATGTAATTAACGGTTCACGATTGACGGCGGTGGTGAAGTAATAACCTTATGTAACACACAAAATGATAAAAGTAATTGTATCCATAAAAAAATTTGAGAATGTATTCTCACCCCAAATAATATGAACATTTAAAAATATGGGCTATGGAAACTCACCGTAGTAGTGAGAGTGAAAGTGATGACCGAGATGTTGATTTGTAACGATGTTTGAACAGACCTAACCGAGTCCTAAATGATATGAGAGAGTTGATAATGTCTCTAAATGATAACGTGTATGCATGATGATTTTAAGTTTAATCATCCAACATAACAAGTCCATAAAACCCATTTAAAAGTTCAAGTTCATTTATAAGAACTTTCAGGATTTATCAAGGTTTTCGGCCTACTTTGAGGCTGTTTTTAACATAGCTTCAAAATGTTTTAGACTTTGATATTTTTAATCATTAAACTACTATAACTAAGGAATTTTTCAAGATAAAATTGTTCATTTTTCGAGGTGTTTAGGATAGGGAAATAGCCATTAAAACTCATATGTAAACAACAAGTGAGCTGTTAGACCTTTCGATTTGCAAACAGTATTTGGGGGTTCAAAACTCCAAAGTAATTTTTGAACATTTCCAGCTCTCTTTAGTTAAGACATAGATCTAAATTCTGGAAAAATAATCACCTCATTTAGTTATGTTTTGAGCGAGTTATGATTTTTCAAAGTTGATGTAATGTTTCTACCGGAAAAATCCGAATTCCCAACTTTGTAGCAACTTGTGGTTCTTGTTGTTTCTTCAAAAATCACATGTATAAAAGGTTATGAAACAAATTTATAAACCTTGTTTCCAAAATATTTATGCCTTCATTATGTGTTCATACATTTATAAACACATTTGAAGAACAAACTTTAAAATAAAAACTACTTGTTTATGAACTTCACTTTTGATCAAACTTGTTGTTTGTGATTATATATTATGCAAGACATATAATTTACCTAAATAAAAGAAGTAAATAGGTTAGTTTTTACTTTTTTTAAATATAAGAAAGCGAATGTGATTGAAGGAAATATCTTGAATTTTGTTGCACCAAAGAACACTTGAACACTTGAAGAACAAAGAAGAAATTTTGAAGTGTTTAGTGTTTAGTGTGTGTGTGTGTGTGAAGGCCCGGTTTTGAGAGGAGATGAAGAGAGGATTTTCTTTGCAAGTTGTGAATTGAAATCAAAGAGTGTTATCTATATATATATGTGAAAAAGTCTTGCAAATGATGATAGGCATGGAGGTCGAGTGTGGATCTTGCTAAGCATGGAGAAATAGTGAAAAAGTTGATGTTGATCGTGCATGGTTATTAAAGGTCAAAGCGGCCAAAATAAGGGGGTTGGGAAACCCCTATGGGGGCCGGCCATGATGGCCTTTAAAAGGTAGATTTTCTTTTTTTCTTTTTTTTTTTTAAGTATTTCAATGTATTTCTTGTGTATTTGCATTTTTATAAATTGTTATAAATACTTGTTGAATTGAATACACTAGTTTAATAAAATTATTTTTGTCTTGCATAATTAAAGTTTTTAAACATTTGTTAATGCATAATGAATGTCACTAATCTTGATTAAATCATGCAACTTTGTCGATTTAACTTATCATGTTATAAGTTGATCGGATTAATTCTTTGTCGTTTCATCGGATCACACCGATGATATTAATTCTGTTTGTAAGGAAAATCCTTATGAACTTATTAACATCTTGATTTATTAATAATCACTATTAAATAGATGTCATATGCAAACCTGATTTGGTGCCGGTTGTTACAGTTTTCCCCTGTTAAGGAAATTTCCTCTTGAAATATTATCTTGTTTCCTCAGGGGTTATGGTATTCGAGAATAAGCGAGGTTACTTTTGTCTAATCTGGTCTTCGTGTTCCAAAGTGAATTCTGGACCACATTTAAAATTTCATCTGACTTTAACAATGAGTATGCGGCTGTGTTTCAATCTTTTAACCTAACAATCCAAGATTTCTATAGGTTCTTCGATAAAGCGAACTTTATCATCTAGCTGAATCTCTTCCAAAGGAATAAGGAGTGTTCATCTGAAAAAAATTTCTTTAGGTTTGGTACATGAAATGTATTGTGCACACTACTGTGTTCCGGTGGTAGATCTAAATGATAGGCTACAGGACAAATTCTCTTTAAAACTTTGAACGGCCCAATGTAACGAGGATTCAGTTTTCCTAGTTTCCCGAACTGTATTATGCCCTTCCACGACGAGACTTTCAACAGTACTCTTTCAACCACTTGAAATTCCAGGGATTTTCTCCTTACGTCTGCATAACTCTTCTTACGAACACGGGCAACTTTTAGTCAATTCCGTATCTGCACTATCTTTTCGGTGGTCTCGAGTATGATTTCTGGGCCAGTGACTTGACTATCTCCAACCTCGGCCCAACAAAAGGGTGATCGACACTTTCATCCGTATAGTGCCTTAAATGGAACAGCCTTAAAACTGGTGTGATAGTTGTTGTTGTATGAGAACTCCACTAAAGGCAAATGTGTATCCCAAGTTTTTCCAAAATCAATTACATAGGCTTGAAACATATCTTCTAGGGTTTGGATCGTCCATTCACTCTGACCATCGGTCTGAGGGTGATATGCGGTAATCATGTCTAAGTTTGTACCCAAAGCTCGTTGTATAGATTGCCAGAATCTGGATGTAAATCGGTTATCCCTATCTGAAATGATTGAGACAGGCACTCCATGTCCGGAGATGACTTCCTTGAGATAAATTTGAGCCAACTTGTTCATCTTGTCGGTCTCCTTAATCGGTAGGATATGCGCGGATTTTGTCAGGCGGTCGACTATTACCCAAATGGTGTCATAACCACTGGTTGTCTTTGGTAGTTTTGTGATGAAGTCCATGGTTATTCATTCCCACTTTCATTGAAGAATCTCTGGTTGTTTCAATAATCCAGATGGTTTATGACGTTCTGCCTTAACCTTGGAGCATGTTAAACACTTGGTGACATATGTGGCGATGTCAACCTTTATGTTAGGCCACCAGTATAGCTCCTTGAGGTCATGATACATTTTGTCGGATTCAGGGTGAATGACATACCTTGACTTCTGTCCTTCATCCATGACCAGCTTTCTTACTCCACCAAAGTTTGGTAACTAGATATCGTTCATGAAGTATCAGTTCCCATTAGCCTTTATCTCAAACTATTTATCCATGCCTCTCAGGGCTTCATTTTTCACATTTTCCCCCTTAACACCTTCCATTTGTGCATCATGAATTAGGGAAAGAAGGTTTGGCTGAATGGTAATGACTAGGGCTCGTACCCTTAAAGGCTTAGGTAGTTCCTTTCGGCTCAGAGCGTCGGCGACTGCATTAGCCTTTCCCAGGTGATAACGATTCTCACAATCATAATCACTCAATAATTCCGTCCATCGGCGTTGCCTCATATCAATTCCTTATGGTTCAAGATGTATTGGAGGCTTTTATGATTTGTATATACAGTACACTTTGTACCGTATAAGTAATGCCTTCAAATCTTAAGGGCAAAGACTACCGCTCTCATCTCCAAATCATGTGTTGTATAATTCATATCATGAGTCTTGAGTTACCGTGAAGCATAAGCTATGACCTTATCTTTCTGCATCAACTCACATCCAAGACCATTGTGTGAAGCGTCGCAGTAGACTATAAAATTCTTGCTTCCTTTGGGTAAGGATAAAAAATGTGCTGTAACAACCTAGTTTTTACTTGAACTTAATTATCTGATTTTGAGCCAATAATGTAATTTTATTACATTATTTGAATTGTAATTTAATTAAGTAATGAAAATATTTAATTAAATTATATAAGTGTTATAAAGTATTTAAATGATCAACTTTTAAAAGATGTAAAATACAAAAGTGGAAATGGGTTAATTTCACAAATAGTTAAAATGAAGTATATTAACCAAATTAATGGTCATTTAACACAATTAAGAAAATCACACACACTCTCTCTCTACTCTCTCTCTCTACCTAACGGTTTCTTCAACAATCATCAAGAACCTTCATTAAATTGCAATAGATTGAAGAATTAAGACAAAGAGGAGTTACAAACATCATCAATTAGCAAGATTTTGAGGTAATTTCATTTATATTTCGAAAGATTATAAATTTGGTTCGGTTTTGTTAAAAACCGAAACCAAGAATTAAAATGTGAAAATTTGATGTTGCATGTTTAAAAATCTACTAGAAAATTATGTAATAAAGTAATTAAATGTCATAGAAACAAAAATTTAAGCTTAGATTGGCCAAATAAACAAGAAATCGGAACTTTTGTGAAAATTTGTGTTCTTGACAAAAAGAAAGGATTTTGGACAATTTTGATAAATTTATGATGTTTTTGATAGAGAAAATAGTATAAAATCAACCTAAATATAATTATATAACATTATATTACATTGCATGTTAAAGAAAATTGGTTTAGGGAATTTTTATGAAAAATCCGTATGCATAAAGTTAAGAACATCAAGAACAATTTGTGGAAATTATGATGATGAGGGATCCGAATTCGGATGCGATGTCCCATTTCGGATGTGATGTTAATTTCGGACCCACGTTGAATTCGGATCATATTCTTATATTTGGGAATGCAGATATAGTTAGCGAAAATGTTACTTAGTTGCGCTGTTTTTATACATGCTCTTTATTCTTAACGATGTGTATACCTAATTACCTATTCTGTATAGGTTGCCTCTGAAAAAGGACATTTTTCCCTGGTGTTTTATCTCCAAGTAAGCGATTTCCAATATCATGTCCTAATATCGTTCATGAAATATTGTGGCTGAAATAACGATCTGCTCTTGAAGGTACCTGGTTCCACAAACTACAGCATGGTTTTCTATTTTGTTACTCCGGAGTTAGTACCTGGGTCTCTTGTGCAGCGTTTTGTTGATGGTGATGACGAGTTTTGTAATAGTAGAATGAAGCTCATACCATCAGTTCCCAAGGTATTCATCTCATTTAAGTTCTGAATTATGATATGCCTGAATTGGTATCAAAGAGTAACCATATTAGTTTTGAATTACATTAGGAGTCATCGTCTCGGTCATAGCCTCATTTTTAGGTATATACAGCTGTTACTAAATCAATTCATGTATATAATAATCATTAGGTCCTTTTTAGGTGACAGCTTTGTCAACCAAAAATTCATCATCTATGCTAATTGAGTTGGTTTTGGATGTATTTTCTTTCTAAAGTAAACGAAAGTGAAAGTCATGACCAAAAATACTTCTAGTTATGTTTTGCATTATTGCTTTAAACAACTTCTGAGGTAGCAGTGTAGAAAAATGTCAAGTTGCTGAGGGTCAAAATATACAGAATTGATTAAATTTACCTTAAAATCTTGATATGAACTTGCTTGATAATTGTTTGATGATTTCAACTTGAAAATTTTGATTTTGATTGCATGATTTGTGATGACCTTTGTAGTTTAAATCTTTCTTTTGATTGTACAAATATGAGCAGGAAAAGAGTTTTGAGAATTTCAATTTGGTTAAGTTTGCTCAATTGGAAAGGCTTGTAGAAGAGCTACCTTTTGGAATTCAGTAATATTTAGGATGAATTTTGTACACGTGTATTAGAAGGTATGAAAACATTTTACTTTATTTGTTGAATTATTTTACCTTCGAAGTGCATGTTTCAGAGATTTTTAGCTATATAATTTTTTTTTCAATCATTTAAATTACCAAACACACTAACAATATTGTGTGTTGGTTTTGTATGTTTCAGGCTACGTTCTTTTGGAATATGCAAAGTCATGTGTAAAGCTTGCAAAGATGATGAAATGAAGCAACGACTTCATATGAAAGAAATTTCAAGTCTAGGATCTAAGAATATACGTTTTTGGGATTGTAATCAACTTTTTTGTGTTGCTTGTACATTTCATTATGGTTATTTTTGGGTGTTAGACCTTAATATTGTTGGAATACAATTTGAATAATATGATATTATTTTTATTGTTAATTCATATTATTGAATTTGGTATTATATAACAAATCAATATAGTAATTTATTGTATTTGTATTAAAAAAAAGAATAAGAAAAGTGTTACAATAGATTGATAATGGTGTTGCATTTACATAATGACAACATTTGATAAGTGTTGCATTTGATAAGTAAAGTTAGGAAATACCATTCCGGTACAATATGAGGCGGGGTGGGCATCGGATTTGCTATAAGTTTGTAACTATAAATTAAAAGTGTTGCTTTAGAATATAAAACGTGTTGCATTTAAAAAGTGTTGCATTTATAAAATAATGGCAACATATTAAGAAGTGTTGCTTTAGAATACAAAAAATGTTGCATTCAAAAAGTGTTGCATATATAAAATAATGGCAACACTTTTGAAAATGAATGCATTATCTAGTGAAAGTGTCGCTTTAGACCTAAGGCGACGTTGGCTAAGGTGGCACTACATAAAGTGTCGCATTAGGCCTATAGCAACACTTTTAAGGCCTAACACAACACTTTTCCCATGTTGCTTTAGGTTCATTTTGTTGTAGTGGGATGAGATGCTGCACTTCGGATGCCTACTTCGGATGGTCCCAGTTCGGTTTGATCCTAATTCGGATGACCATTTCGGTCCGAATCCGGAAGGTCCGAATCCGGTGGATCCGAATTCGGGTGATCCGAATCCGAATGCTCTATTTTGATATTTTTAAATGAGAATTAAAGATTAATAAATGAAGCAATATGATATATACAATTTTATATATATATATATATATATATATATATATATATATATATATATACACCTTTTGAAAGAAACAAAGAAAATGAACAAAATGGTTGATGAGTTATCAGTTATCAGAATCAGATAAAACAAAGATATTAAGCTTGTTAGGCACAAAAAGGCCTCAGTCAAACCTGTTCTGCATCTGAGGGGGAGATTGTTAATCAAACCTGTTGATGCTTTTGAAGGTTGAATTTAAGGCCTGTCATATGCCTTATTGAAACCTGAAAAAGATTTGCAATATCAGCCTAAAGCTGTTCTATGTGTTGCATGTGTGGCAACAAAGACAGTTTTGCCCAAGCTGTTCAGTCTGCTGAACAGGCTGGACATAAACTGTCTACGCTGCTCTACACTGATGAGCAGCTTGGGCAGTTTACAAGTGTTCTGTTCTTTGTGAACAGAACCTGTTCTTTGTGAACAGGCTAAACACTTTATGGAATGTGTATCCAAGTCCTCATGTATTGTATTTGACTACAAGATCAGTTTACAAAGTTGAAGACAAAGTGGAAATCAAAACTGCTCAGCCTGCCCAAGCTGTTCTGTTACATGAAGACAAAAGGTTATTTGAAAAAGGGTGACAGACTTTTTTCTTATATCAAAATAGGCCTTTACAAGGAAGAAAGACGCAAAGTTGACATTCCTTATTTAGTTAAAGGCAATGCAACAGTAGACAAAGTGAAAAGACAAAAGTTCTGCACATAAGAAGACAAGTCTACTTTTCAGAAAGTGCAGAAAAGGTTATGTTGTCTTTTCAAACAAGACTTCTCCTTTTTCATTTCGTCCAATGAAGAAACTTCTCTTAGATCCTCTGAGTGAGTATAAAAGGAAGCTTCTAAGGACAGAAAGAAAAAGCCAAAAAAAGCTAAGTGCTGAAGCCAAGAGTAAACGTGCAAGTGTGTTTCATGCATGCAAGCCTGCCTGTGTAATACAGTTTCTTTGTGTCTAAGCTGTTCTACATAAGCTGTCCCTCTAAGTCTTGTAAACACAGTGAGTGCTTCTTAGTGAGTGTATTCATTATAAACTAGTTTGAGTCTGTCTTAGACTAGTGAACATACTGTTGTATCTGTCATCTCAGCTTGAACCTTTCCGCATTCAAGCTTGTTTGTAATTAACAATTTGTTGATAATACATACAAACATTGAGAAAATAGTGTGTAGTTTTTAAATAGTTGTATTCACCCCCCCTCTACAGCTTAAAGCTATATATTTTGGGAACCTCTCGGGACCTACAACTGGTATCAAAGCAGTTTAGAGTGTGTGTCATTCTAGATCTCTCATTCTCCCAAGTTTCCATGGACAACAGTGCTGCAAATTCCTCATACTATGACAATGGCTCAATGGGCAAACCTCCAAAGTTCAATCATCAAAACTTTTCTGGTTGGAAGTGCAGAATGATGCTCTACTTAGAGAATCTGGATGTACAACTACCAGAGATTGTAATGGAAGGTCCCTATGTGCCAACCTCTGTTACAACAATAACTCCTGCTGTTGAAGGAGCTGCTCCTGAAATCAGAACATTTGAGAAAGCAAAAGCTCAATGGTCTGATGAAGACAAAAGATTAGTGGCTCTTGATGCAAAGGCCAGAAACAATCTGGTCATGTCTCTACCTGATGATGCGTTCAAACAGGTTGAGAAGATGAAGACTGCCAAGGAGATGTGGGATACTTTGTGTACCGTCTATGATGGACCCACAATCACACTGGATAACAGGATTAACAATCTTGTTAGACAGTATGAACTCTTCTTTGCAAAACCAAAGGAGACTCTCACAGAAACCTACACCAGGTTTACTGCTCTTGTGAATGATCTCAAAGCTGTTGGGATCACTAAGGATAGCCTTACCCTAGTGAACAAGTTATTGGACATCCTACCTGAAGAATGGAACTACTTTTCAACAATCTTAAGAAATTCAGGTATAATCAGAAGTATGGATCTTGTCAACTTGTATGGATCTTTACTAAATGATGAACAGTCAAGGCAACAGAAGAGAAATGCCTTGGAGATGTCTAAAAGAGGTGCAGCTCTTGTGGCTAATGTGAGACAGCCTGTGAGTCAGGTGGGTGATGTGTTCACTCAACCTGATCAACAGGATGATGATAAGGAGGAGGTGTCAGATGAGGAAAATAATGCAGATCTTGCTGAACAGGATGATGAGCAAATGATAGCTATGCTTTCAAAAGGTTCAACAAGAAAAGGTTTGGAAGAAACATGATGCAAGGAAGTTCAGGTGCTGGCAAAAAGAAGGCATTTGATAAATCCAAGGCTGAGTGCTTCAAATGTGGCAAAACTGGCCATATAGCTGCTGACTGTGTGTCAAAAGCTGTTGGTCAGTCATCCAAACCATACAAGACAAACAAGGATGATGGTTATAGGTTAAGTACCTTATGGCTATGGCTAAGCTGAGGAAGTTGGAAAACTCAGTGGGTTCCAACCGCCAAAAGGGACTCATGGCAGAGACTTGTGACTGGGAGGAATCTGATTCATCATCTGATGAAGAAGACAATCAATGTCTGATGGCCAACACTGATGTCCCATCAACAAGCAGTTTCAAACAGGATCTAGCTGAAGCTGAAGCTTTCAGCAGCTTGGAGAACTGGAATCCTACAATGATGTATAAGGTACAAAATTTTATGGCTTACAGTTCTGAAGAAGAAGTTAAAATGTTTGAATATATGCTAGTTGATTTGAAAGCTGCTGTTGAGAAGCATGATGCTTTATTATCTGAAATCTCTATGCTTAAAACTGATCTTAAAGCAAAATCCAGTAAACTGAACAGTTTCCATAAGTTGGAAACTGAACTTGATGAATTAAAACACATCAACTCTATTTTACTGGAAGAAAAGAGAGAAACAGATATAAAGCATGCTAAGCTTCAAAATATAGTTGACTCTTGGTGTCAATCTGCACAAAAAGTCAGCCATTGTATAAGTCAACAGATCCCTGCACAAATTCAAGCCTATCTTGGAGGGGATCTTGACACAGCAGCTTCCTTTGTTGAGATTAATAATCTGAAAGAAGATTTATCCACTCTTGGTGAGCTTCCAAACACTTTTATTCAAAAAGTAAATGGTAAACTAATCTCAACAAACAGGCTTGTCAGGCCTCAAAATTCTGACAGCTCGTGTGAACCTAGCTCAAAAGCTGGTGTTGGAGTATATTCTTCATCAAACCAGCCTGCTAAGTGCTCTGCTGACTCACACAAGCAAAAGAAAGGAAAACACGTCCAAACTACAGCTGTGAATACTAAACCTGTTGACAAAACAGGTTCTGAGTCCAAAGCTGATGGTAAAAGGCATAATAATCCTTTTGATGCTAAACATCTTGAAAATAAGTTTTCAAAAGTTAAGCAGCCTGCTTTCAACAAGGGTAAGTCTCATGTTGAAGGCAAACCTGCTGTGGTTTCTAATAAGTTTTCTAATCATAGCAATAAACTGGTGTTAAATGAAAAAAAGTCTTTCAAAGCCAGAAAAAGTGAGTATGTTGATAGGCAGCATAAATCACATCTCAGTAGGGGCAAAGACAAAGTCATTGCTCAGCCTAAGAAACTTGGGAATAAGTTTCCCAAACCTGTGGAAGTTCAAAAGCCAATTAAGCTTCCTGTCTTTGACATTTGTCCTCCTAAAAAGAGGAAAGAAGAGACAGACAAAGCTGTGGCTACTGAACCCTCCACTCAAGCTGTTGATTCATTAAACAGTAATAAGTTTGCTAAACCTGCTAATAGTGTCAACAAAAATAACTCAGTATATGTTTCTGAAAGTTCTTCTTCCAAAAATCCTAAAAAGAGAAAATGTTATAAATGTGGGAAGAAGACACATCTGGCCAAGGACTGTCCTGAAGCTGAGGACATGAGGCCTGTTGACTCTGATAGTTCTTTCACAGCTGTTACAAGCAGTGTTGGAAACATCTCAGTCAATGAAAGTGGTATCCAAGCTAATACCATTTAAATAGGGAATATTAGTGTGGATATTATAAGTCCATCAACAAATGTTGATGAAGTAGGAGAACTCATCTCTGTGATGAGTTCCCCTAAAAATGACTAATATTTCTCTTATCACTCTGCAGGAAAAACAACCTTCCCAGGTTTGGTACTTGGACAGTGGCTGCTCAGGGCACATGACAGGTTGTAAAAAATTGCTGAGTGATCTCAGGCCTGAAAAAGGGCCAAAAGTCAGATTTGGTGACAATGTACATGGATCCACTGAGGGATATGGAACTCTTAAAGCTGGTGCTGCAGTGTTCAAAAGAGTAGCCTATGTGGTTGGACTAAAACATAACCTTGTTAGCATAAGCCAACTGTGTGATGCTGGCTACAAGGTTAACTTTGATGAGCACCTGGGTTACATATTGGATCCCCAAGGCAAAGTTGTGCTATGTGCTCAACGAAAGAAAGGTGTATATGTTGTGGACATGCAATCTGCTGATCCCACAACTGAGACCTGCTTTCTCACAAGAACAAATGCAGACTTAAACTGGTTATGGCACAAAAGGCTGTCACATCTGAACTTCAAGAACATCAATAAACTCTGTAAGAAAGAGTTAGTGACAGGTTTGCCTTCTATGACCTTTGTTAAAGACAAACTCTGCACAGCTTGTGAGAAAGGCAAGCAGAGAAAATCATCATTTAAATCCAAACATAACTTCTCTATTGATACTCCTCTCTTCTTAATCCATATGGACTTGTTTGGACCTGTAAATGTCCCAAGTCTAGAAGGAAGAAGATACACTCTAGTAATGGTTGATGAGTTCTCCAGGTACACATGGGTGATCTTTCTGAAGAGCAAAGGAGAGGCTGCTAGAGAAATTATTGGATTTGTGAAAAAGATGGAAATGCTAAACTCTGCCCAAGTGAAGCAGCTTAGAAGTGATCATGGTACTGAATTCAGAAACAGTACTCTTGAAGACTTCTGTGAAGAGAAAGGAATCACTCAAAACTTTTCAGCTGTAAGAACTCCACAACAAAATGGAGTTGCTGAAAGGAGAAACCGAACTCTCATTGAAGCTGCTAGAACCATGCTGTGTGCATCAGGTTTACCTTCATCATTCTGGGTTGAAGCTGTTAACACTGTCTGCTTCACCCAAAACAGATCCTTAGTGGTGAAAAGGTTCAGCAAGACTCCCTATGAGCTGCTCAAAGGGAGGAAGCAAAATGTCAGTTACTTTCATGTGTTTGGGTGTCCCTGCTTCATTCTGAATCAAAGGGATCAACTGTCAAAGTTTGAACCAAAAGCTGATGAAGGTGTGTTTGTTGGCTACTCTGCTATCTCCAAAGCCTACAGAGTATACAACAAAAAAAGAAAGGTGATAGATGAATCTATCAATGTCACCTTTGAAGAGTCCAAGAATGCTTTCACCAAAGCTGTCCCTAAATCAGTTTCAGGAGAACTTATTTTTGATGATCTGATGCATTCAAACAATGAAGAGGACTCAAAAGCTTCCACTACACCTAGTGTGGAACCTGCTAATCATGATGGGCATCATGATGATTATGTCAATACACCCTGTGTGAATAAGTGTACTGACTTAATTATAACTGCATGTCCTGAACCTATCAATGCTGATTTTCCCAGTTCTACTGATGATATGTTCAACAGTGGTCAGACATGTTCAACAAGTGAACAGGCTCAAGACAACAGTGTGTCTGAAAATCTTGAGAGCTGTTCAACAGGACCTGCTGAAGATGTTAACAACTCATGTGAATCATCATTGAAAAATGATCCTAAGTGGATCAGGTTTCACCCCAATGATCAAATAATTGGTGACATCAACAAAGGGGTACAAACACGGTGGGACAGCTTAGGGAACTTTTGTATGTTCTCTAGTTTTGTTTCACTGATGGAGCCAAAGAAGGTTGATGAAGCACTAAAAGATGCCAATTGGATCACTGCCATGCAAGAAGAGCTCAATCAGTTTGAGAGAAACAATGTATGGAAGCTAGTCCCTGCTCCTAAAGGTAAAACCATAATTGGCACTAAATGGGTTTCAGGAATAAGATGGATGAGCAAGGTCATGTCATTAGAAATAAGGCAAGATTGGTTGCTCAGGGCTACAGACAGGAGGAAGGAATTGATTATGATGAAACTTTTGCTCCTGTGGCCAGGCTAGAAGCAATTCGTTTGTATCTAGCCTACGCTGCTCATAAGAGCATTAAGGTATTTCAAATGGATGTGAAGAGTGCATTTTTGAATGGGAAGCTGCAAGAAGAAGTTTATGTCAAGCAGCCTCCAGGTTTTGAAAATGAACAACATCCAGGTTTTGTGTATAAGTTGGACAAAGCTCTCTATGGTCTCAAACAAGCACCTAGAGCCTGGTATGACACTCTTACTGATTTCCTTATGAGCAATGGGTATTCCAGAGGTAAAGTGGATACCACACTGTTCATAAAGAAAGTGAAGTCTGATATTATGCTTGTTCAAATTTATGTGGATGACATAATATTTAGTTCTACTAATGAGCAGTTGTGCAAGAATTTTTCATTACTCATGAAATCCAAGTATGAAATGAGTATGATGGGAGAACTAACTTTCTTTTTAGGATTACATGTTAAACAAACTTCAACTGGAATTTTTATAAATCAAAGAAAGTACACTTTAGATCTTTTGAAAAAGTTCAAATTTGATCAAAGTTCTCCTATTAAAACCCCAATGGCAACCAATGTAAAATTGTATGCTGATGCCAGTGGCAAAGCTGTTTCAGTAACAGCTTACAGAGGCATGATTGGGAGCTTGCTATACTTAACTGCTACTAGACCTGATATTATGTTTGCTACCTGTCTGTGTGGTAGGTTCCAAGCTGATCAAAAGGAATCTCACCTAGCTGCTGTTAAAAGAATCTTCAGATACCTGAAGGGTACACCAGGTTTGGGTCTTTGGTATCCCAAAGACTCCAGCCTTGAACTAACAGGTTATTCAGATTTTGCAGGCTGCAGGCTAGATAGGAAGAGCACAACAGGTGGATGTCAACTCCTTGGTGGTAAGTTGATAAGTTGGTGCAGCATGAAGCAGAACTCTGTGTCTACTTCTACTGTTGAAGCTGAGTACATTGCTGCTGGAAGCTGCTGTGGGCAGATTCTGTGGATGCAGCATCAGCTTGAAGATTATGGGCTTGTGTATAGGAAAATTCCTATTCTGTGTGATAACACAAGTGCCATAGCCATTTCCAACAATCCAGTATTTCATTCTAGAACAAAGCATATTGAAGTCAGACATCACTTCATCAGGGATCACATTCAGAAAGGTAATGTGGAGGTAAGTTTTATTTCCACTAATGAACAGCTTGCAGGCATTTTCACCAAACCTCTTGATGAAAATAGGTTTAATTACCTTGTCAGCAAGCTGGGCATGTTAAACAAGAGTGACTAAGTGTTTCTCAAAGGTCAAAGAATTTGTGTGCTTCACACTGCTCAAGTTTCTCAGAACAGCTTAGGCAGAACAGGTTTTCTTGTTCTGTACTTAGTCATTTGTCTGAAAAACTTGAACAGCTTGAGCACACAACAGGCTGAACAAAAACAGTTTACTCGTCCAGCCTGCTCTGATGGTCCAATCTTCACCCTGTTCACTTCTTCACACTGTCTTACAAGCCATTGTCTTGTAACTTGTTCAACTATTGAACACAACCTGCTCTTACAAAAGAGAGCAGGCTGAAGGCACAGTCTGAAGAATGAACAGCTTGAAAATTGAACAGCTTGTGATGACCCTACTCATCACAGGTTTGACCAACAGCTTTGACCAACAATTTTAATTACCTTTCTTCAAACTTAAGTTACTTAATTTATGTTTTATTTAACTTAATTACTGCGGATAATGTGGGTTACGTGTGTTAGTGATTAAAAAGGACTCAAGTGGTCTGACAAACGGTCTGACATGGACAACCGTTCCGTTTTCCGTTAACGACTTTTTCAAATCAAACCGCCCAAAACTTTCTCTCTCATACACACTCACATTCAAATCCTATAAATACCCAACTACTGTTTCATCTTCGTCTTCCTCATCATTTGCAGAAATCCTCAAGAACCCTAAATATCGACTAAGTGTCTTCTGCTTCTCTAAACCTCCAAACTTCTCAAATGGCTCACAGACCTAATCCCTTTCTTCCAGTATTCGTTGGTGATGATGTTGTCAAACACTCATCAGTCACCACAATGCTAACCCTTAAACCCACAAACTACATTGCTAACCTTACAATCCCCAAAAACTATGTGGGGAAAGGTTACGATCAAATGGTGGAGTTTCTGCAAGTTCATCCGTTGAACTATGCTATGACTGCTACTCCTGGTGTCCTGTACCAGGAGATGGTGTACGAGTTCTGGTACACTTGTGCCTACAACCCCAACACCAAAGTCATCAAGGGGACTATTCTCAATGGGACTCAGACCATTGAGATCACTGCTGATCTTCTCAGGGAGGTTCTTCATCTACCTGTTGCTGAGTCATATGATATTCCCCAGCCTGAAAACGAGCAAATGGGAAATTTGCTACGCTTCTGTGGTGTAGCAGAACCCAAAATTGGAGCGACATTGTACAGGAAGGATTTGTCTCCTACCTATAGCTTTCTGTTTGCTTCTGTGATGATGAGCTTCAGCAGCAAAGTTGGTTCATTTGATCAACTGAGCCGAGATGAAGTCCCAATAGTCCTACAGCTGGTGGATGGGACTACCATTGATATGGCTAAGTGGATCTTTCTGAACATGAGGAACCTGGTGCAACAAGAGCCAAGACCAGCTGCTATTTGGTATCCAAGGTTTCTGAGCCTCATCTTCAAGCATTACTGTGGTGAGCATTTATACAACTCTCAGCCTTTACTTAAGTCTGCTGCATTCCCTGTCATAGGGAATAGAGTTTTCTATACTCCTGTACTCCCAAATGAGCCTCCTCTATCCACACCAATGAGGAGGTTGTTAGGTTTGGTGGAAGGACCCTCTGCTGTGAGGGTGGATCCAGAAGCTGCTGCTCCCACAAGAAAATCCAAAGCCAGGTCCAAACTTGTTAAGAGGACCCTGGCAACTGCTGAAGCTGGGCCTGTGAAAAAGAAGGCCAAAACAGCTCAGACTGAGTCTGAACCTTTAGCCTCTGTGGCTGAGGGGGAGCAGACTCCTCACCCTGGTTCATTTGTTGAACCTCAAGCCTCTGTGGCTGGTGCCTCTGTGGCTGGTGCCTCTGTGGCACCTGAGTCTATGAAACAGGCCAACCCACCTGTTCCTGACCCAGTCTCAAAATCTGTCCAGTCTGAACCCCTCATCTCCTCTCCCCAATCACCCACTTCATCCGTTCACTACCAAAGAAAATCCATCTCTAAAAAGAAACCAGCCAAAACAACTACCTCCTCTGTTCCCTCCCAACAGGGTTCAGTTGTAAAAGAAGCAACCCCTGCTGCCTCTCCTATATTGGGAGAAGGTTCAGCCCAATTGGAGCATGCTTCACTCAAATCTGAGTCTACCCAGAGTCAGCCTAGACCCTCTGGTTCCTCCCAACAGGACCCAGTTGTACAAACGGAGATAGCCACATCAACTATCCCAGCCTCCCAACAGGCTGAGGATATTGAAAGACAGGAGTCCTCTCCACTCCATACTGAGTCCACACTGTCCCCCACTCAAATCTCCTCACACCCTGAGTCTGCACGAGGTGCCCACGCTGCTGGTATAGACCAATCAGCAGCTCAGCCTCAAATTTCTGCTCCCCATGATACAGCTGTTCTACACCAAGCAGCTGCTGAGGGACCAACACCCTAAGCTGATGAACCTCAGGGATCATACCATCCCTTTGGTGAGGCTGTTCCCTCCATGCAAACTCCATCAGCAGGTTTCACCACTGCTGATGTTGAAATGCATATCCCATCTCCCAATGATGAGGTGCTTTTACACCAAGGCACTGCAGAGCGAACCACCACTGGTCTTCATGAGGATGTTGCAGCACAAGAAGCATCTGAAAGGCCCCCAACACAAACCCCTTCTCCTGGTGATGCAGCTACAGCCGCTGCTGAAGGACCCTTTGACCCTTCCAAGCTGGGCCATATTACTTTTGTCCAGGCTATGGAACTTCTATCAAATGTTTCTCTTCCCTCTCCATCACACCCTCATACACCAGCCACATCATCATCTTCTCCATCTACCCAATCTAAACAGTCTACCCATACACCTCCATCTCCTAAAGACCTACCTTTGAAGGATCAGCTTTCCCTGCGGACCAACAAAGTTGGTTCTTTGGAAACTACCATGACCTCTCTACCCTCTCTTATTTCAGACTCTGTGTCTGAACAGCTTAAGGGGTTCTTTGATTCGTTCAAAGACTCCTTCCCTGCTACCCCACAAACAGATCATTCTTCACAGCTGATAGCACTCACTGCACAGTTGCAAACTGTGTCCAACTCCCTCTCCTCCATTCTTTCACTACAACAGGACTCTGTGTCCTCAATGACAGCTATTTCCCAACAGCTGTCATCTCTCCTCACTTCTTGCAATTCTACTCTTCCTGCCACTCTGGCCAGCTTGACCACACTAATTGGCTCCCTATCTAATTCTATGTCATCAAACCTTGCTGATGTGCAAGATTCTCTCGAATTACATCTTGCACAGCTTCAAAGTTTGCTGCTCACAGAGTCTGATAGGGAAAACATTATTAAGCTGACCTCCCTTGCTGATACACAATCCTCTTCTCTTCAAACCTGTCTTTCCCAGCTTGCAGAGGCAAAGGACAATTTGGCTTTCTTAATGACTAGCCTTGTTGGTTCCAGGCCTGCTGCCAAAACTGCTGGCAAGCCTGATGACTTTGTGTCTTCAGGCAGACCGGGTGTTGAAGGTGCTGGTCCATCTCCTTCAAAGGGGGAGAAGTCGTCTGCCTCTAAGACTAAGTCTAAGGGGGAGAAAACTTCTTCTCCTAAGGAGAAACCAGTGCCTGCAGCACAAACTGGTCATCCAGCAGGAATCTCTGCAACAGGTACAGTAGAGGGTGCCTCTCATGCTGCTCAGTCTACTCAGGTTGAATCTCCAATCCCTGCTCAATCTAAGGGGGAGGAAACTATTCCTGAGGGCAGGCCAAGCAGCAGAAGGAGGCATCTGATCTTAGAGGAAGAAGAAGAAGAGGAGGAAAGTCCTGAAGCTGCTACCACTACAGCAGCTAAAGGAAAATAAATAGCAGAAGATGATCCCATACAGCACAAAGCAGCTGAAATCAAATTCCACAAAGCCAGGGCCAAAGAAATGGGTCTTCCTATGCACAAATATTTTGAGTTTAGAGAAGAACAGCTACAAGCCCTGGAAGTTCTTAGAAAAGAAGAAGAATCTGCCAAAGCTGCCAAATCATTTGCACTTCAAGAAGCAAAGAAAGTTAAAATGTCTACTCTGGAAGTGCAAAAGAAAATATTAGAAGCTGCTAAGGGATCAGCAGGGGAGAAGGAAGTAGAAAAAGAAAAAGGTACTCTGGTCTCAGTGACCAAGCCTACAGTGCCTCATGCAAGAGCTCAGTACCATTTTGACAACCTGGCAAAGAAAAAATTTCAAGATGTTGCTGAAAGAAGGCTTGCCAAGGAAGCAATTGTCAAAGTTGTCCCTATATCAAGAAAAGGCAGTCAGTGGAAGTTGAAAATAACAAGGATGGGTGCAACAGGCCCTGAATTGGAAACATATGACTACACTGACGTAGCACAGATGGGGTACAGAGAATGGATTGAGCTGGCAGTTGCTCTGAGTGAGTCAAAGTCAGAAACGGCTAAGACAATCAGGGCATATGTCAAGAAACTGATGGAGAGAGTAAAGAACCTTGGCCTGATCTCCAAAGAAGTAAGTGAAGGTGCCTTTGTGACACATCCAAAAATTAAGGCCAGGAGGACAAAGAAGGACACTGAAATGGAACTACTCCTTGCACTGATTGAACAAGGCGGTTATGCCATTGAAATGAAAGGAGTTGATCACAGCCTGCCTAGTGAAATAGAGTTTGAAGATGGCAAGATTATTGAAGAGCCTGAGTTGGGGGCATTTTTTGTAGATCCCTTAACTCAGAAAAAATGCTTTCAAAGAGCTTCAGATCTATACAAAGTGGATCTGAGACAACTTGTGGCCTTCAGACTTGCAGTTTCATTCAGGCAGTCTAGTAAGTGGAGAGCAGCCATCTGGGATCAGCTCAGAGGCTTCTTTGAGAGAGGAGAACTTGAGGATCCCAAGTTCATGATTGTAAGAAGTGAAATTCAAGAACTTGAGGATACTAGAAAGGAATTGGAGAAGATGTTTGAAGATCCCCCTCCAGTGTGATGAAGTCCATCTGCCATCTGGGCAGGTGAAGAATGGAAGCTGTCCATCAGTTGGACAGGCTTACCATTTTCTGCTCCCAACAAAAACAGTCCAATGTACATTAGTTGTACTCTATTTTACATATGTTGTAATTTCCTTTTACATTAGTTGTAATATACATCAGTACATTAGTTGTACTTTTTGTAAGAACATGTGTTGTTCTAATGTAATCAAAAATCGGTGTATATATAAACTGATCTTTTACTTTATGTTGATGTTGTAATTTTGTTTCAACAAATGTACTGTAAAAATATATAGTGACTTTTGATAAGGCCAGCTTAGACTGGTTATTTCAAAGAGGGGGAGATTGTTAGGCACAAAAAGGCCTCAGTCAAACCTGTTCTGCATCTGAGGGGGAGATTGTTAATCAAACCTGTTGATGCTTTTGAAGGTTGAATTTAAGGCCTGTCATATGCCTTATTGAAACCTGAAAAAGATTTGCAATATCAGCCTAAAGCTGTTCTATGTGTTGCATGTGTGGCAACAAAGACAGTTTTGCCCAAGCTGTTCAGTCTGCTGAACAGGCTGGACATAAACTGTCTACGCTGCTCTACACTGATGAGCAGCTTGGGCAGTTTACAAGTGTTCTGTTCTTTGTGAACAGAACCTGTTCTTTGTGAACAGGCTAAACACTTTATGGAATGTGTTTCCAAGTCCTCATGTATTGTATTTGACTACAAGATCAGTTTACAAAGTGGAAGACAAAGTGGAAATCAGAACTGCTCAGCCTGCCCAAGCTGTTCTGTTACATGAAGACAAAAGGTTATTTGAAAAAGGGTGACAAACCTTTTTCTTATATCAAAATAGGCCTTTACAAGGAAGAAAGACGCAAAGTTGACATTCCTTATTTAGTTAAAGGCAATGCAACAGTAGACAAAGTAAAAAGACAAAAGCTCTGCACATAAGAAGACAAGTCTACTTTTCAGAAAGTGCAGAAAAGGTTATGTTATCTTTTCAAACAAGACTTCTCCTTTTTCATTTCGTCCAATGAAGAAACTTCTCTTAGATCCTCTTAGTGAGTATAAAAGGAAGCTTCTAAGGACAGAAAGAACAAGCCAAAAAAAGCTAAGTGCTGAAGCCAAGAGTAAACGTGCAAGTGTGTTTCATGCATGCAAGCCTGCCCGTGTAATACAGTTTCTTTGTGTCTAAGTTGTTCTACATAAGCTGTCCCTCTAAGTCTTGTAAACACAGTGAGTGCTTCTTAGTGAGTGTATTCATTGTAAACTAGTTTGAGTCTGTCGTAGACTAGTGAACATACTGTTGTATCTGTCATATCAGCTTGAACCTTTCCGCATTCAACCTTGTTTGTAATTAACAATTTGTTGATAATACATACAAACATTGAGAAAATAGTGTGTAGTTTTTAAATAGCTGTATTCACCCCCCTCTACAGCTTAAAGCTATATACTTTGGGAACCTCTCGCGACCTACAAAGCTAAATAGCTAATGATATGACATGATATGATTCTGGACAGGTTCAGTTAAATTCTGAACAAAGATTTAAAGATTTCAAAGATATTGAAAGCGGGTCACAGAATCGAAAAGAATTAACAGAGATCAGATAGACAAAGATTAAAGATAAAATCCTGGGATAACTCAGGTGGTGGATTTTATATCTGCTTGATAAAGACCACAAGAACCAGTGAGTTATAGATATTCAGCTTTACATGCGAGAATTCCGGTTGAGACATATTGTTGATGATAGATTATATTGACATTCATACATGATCAGCTGAATTGAGACATATGCTCACCATGGTTCGGTGATGCCCAGTGTATCATGATAGCTATTTGATTATCATTTCACATGACATTGCATTTACAGTTCATTTCAGAGATTTCTATGAGATTTATTGCTATCATGACCTTGATTATTTATGCTTCACTATTGCTCGCACCTTTGACATATCGATTCAACTTAAGATGATTAGCCTTGATGGTCAATTGTTCTAGACCATGTTATTTCACCAGTTCTAATGAACTTGGTAGGATACTCTGATGTTCTGCCATGTTGATTTACTGCTTGGAAGATAACAATGTGGTGGTTTGGGTAGATTTATCTTCATTGTATGATGACATGAATTAGATTAGACTTGTGCCCTTTATAAGTTTAATTTGAAAACTGTAAATTGTATTAAACTTAATCCTAATATGTTTGTACTTGTAATTTATAATTCTGCAACTTAATTACTCTATCTTAGTTATGATTGATATCGTGTTGCATGATGTGGGACCTTGACTCTGAGGACTGCCCCGTGAGGGGTGGTCTTCACACGATGGTATTAGAGCCCATAGTTTGAGTGAATCAAGTATTACATGAGTAATACTTGGTTTCAAACTGAAGCAATACATATGTATCAATCATTTTGGTGGTTTCAACTGAGATAGGATGTACAGACTGTTAGGATGGGGAAAAGGGTACATAGATCTAAGTCTATAAACTGATAGTTAAGTGATTTTAATTTTCAGTAAAGGTGTCAGGATCAGGTATTATTCCCAACAATATGACCCTCCAGCAAATGTTTGAAATGATGCAACAACTATTAGCCCAACATTCTGAACAACAAAATAAGTATATGCAATAGCAGCTTCAGGCTAGAGATGAGGCCGAAGCAAAAAGACGCGCTGATAAAAAGAATAAGAGAAAAGATAAACAAGTCCAGAATGATGAATCTGATTCTGATAACTCTACCCCTAATGTCCAAATTGAGCAGCCGAAAGGCTGTAAGTTCAAAGATTTCAAAGCTAGCGGTGCCCTGAACTTCGATGGTACAGTCAATCCAATTCAGGCGATGGATTGGATTAGTCACACTGAAGAAATCTTCAGGATATCTGATTGCTTAGAATCAAAGAAAGTAAGCTATGCATCTGCTCTGTTCGTCGGTGCTGCCCGTGCCTGGTGGAAAACCCAGAGAAGTATTTATGGCGAGGAGATTACTCAGACTTTGGAATGGGATCAATTCCTAGATATGTTCAACGCAAAATATTGTCTCGTTGACCAAAAAGACAAGATGGAGGTTCAATTGATGCAGTTAACTCAGGGAACCAAGACTGTTGATGAGTACGAGCACGAATTCTCGCGGTTTTGTGGCTATTCCTCGTATCAAGTAGCCACTGAGGAAAGAAAGATGAACCGATTCCGTGGAGGGCTTAACCCTAGATATAGACACCCGATGAGCGCGATAAAGTATAAGAGTTACTTGGAAATGGTTGAAGCTGCAAGACAGATCGAGAGGGGATACCTTGAGTATGGCGATCAACTCTATGCTCCATCAACGAACCCGACATGTCATTCTCCTCCAAAGAAGCAAAGATTCGGTAGATTCTTCAAACCAAACAAATCTCAGTCCCAGAAACCTCAACAATCCCAACAGTATAGTTCACCGCAGAAAGCTCAAGCTTACTCGCTTACAAATGAACCACGATTTTGCAAAAGATGCAGAAAATCACACATGGGAATGAGCAAATCCCGATGATGTAACTTGTTATGCATGTAGCAGAATTGGCCACAGTAGTGAAGAATGTCCCCAGCGAGGACTTGGATGGGAAAAATGCGAAAAGCGCGGACACTTCATGTATCAGTGTCGTAGTGGACAACGAGGCCAATCGCAATCATCAGCGGGAGGTTCTACAGTGAAAAGTTCAGCTGCAACTCCAACTGCAAGGACTCGTGCATTTCATATAACAGCCGAGGAAGCAAAGGAAACAACTGATGTAGTTACGGGTATGTTTTTACTTAACTCAATCCCTGCTCGCGTATTATTCGATTCCGATGCTAGTCGTTCCTTCATATCGACTGCTTTTACACAAAGATTATCTAAATCTCCATCCAAGCTTCCCGTAGTACTTTATATTGAGACGGCCAGTAACAGTTACGTTATGGCTGATTCCGTATACCGTAATTGCACTCTGCTTGTCGATAACATTGTGTTCAAACTTGATCTCATTCTGATTCCGTTGAAAGAGTTCAATGTCATTATCGGCATGGACTGGCTAATGAACGACGAGGCTACGATCATCTGCAATCGCCGAATCATCCGAATCAAGTCTTCAGATGGTCGAGTGTCAGAATTAAAAGGCGACAAGCGAAAAGGTGCTCACTGCTTCATAACTATCGAGAAAGTGCGTAATACTTATCTAAGGGTCATGAATCCTACTTGTGTTATGTCTCTTCTGAAACCGTTTCTGAAGCCAACAAGAAATCCATTTTTGATATTCCGATCGTCTGTGAGTTCCCAGATGTATTCCCTGACGATATTTCTGGAGTGCCAGCGGAACGTCAAGTTGAGTTCAGAATTGACTTAGTTCCTGGTGCGGCTCCCATCGCTAAAGCTCCCTACAGACTTGCGCCTGCAGAAATGCAAGAAATGTCAAAGCAATTGCAAGATCTGTTAGAGAAGGGATTTATCCGACCTAGTTCATCTCCGTGGGGTGCACCTGTCTTGTTTGTTAAGAAGAAAGACAGAACTCTCCAAATGTGCATCGATTATCGGGAGTTGAACAAAGTCACCATCAAGAATAAATATCCTCTGCCCAGGATTTATGATCTATTAGATCAGCTACAAGGAGCAAGCTACTTCTCTTAAATTGATCTTCGTTCTGGGTATCATCAATTGAAAGTTAAAGATGAGGATATTCCAAAGACAGCTTTCCGAACAAGATACGGTCATTACGAATTTCTCATAATGTCTTTCGGTTTAACAAATGCACCAGCGGCGTTCATGGATCTCATGAATCGCGTGTGCAGACCATTGCTGGATAAGTCAGTTATCGTATTCATAGACGATATCCTGATTTACTCCAAAATGGAGGCTGATCATGTTAATCATCTGCGTCAACTGCTAGAGTTATTGAGAAAGGAAAGACTCTATGCAAAATTTTCCAAGTGCAAATTCTGGCTCAGACAGGTATAATTTTATATTGTCTTAAGTTATTCCTAAGCGTCCTTGTTCAAATAAAAACTTGAATTCAACTCTGTTATTTTTATAGATTCAATTCCTTGATCATGTTGTATCTGCCGAAGGAATATCAATTGATCCGTCTAATGTCGAGACCGTTCAGAAATGGCAAACGCCTCGTAATGCCTCCGAAATCAGAAGTTTCCTTGGATTGGCTGGTTATTACCGGCGATTCATTAAGGACTTCTCGAAGATTGTTGTGCCGCTCAAAATGCTAACACGAAAGAATACACATTTCGTATGGGCTGATAAACAGCAAGAGGCATTTGAAACTTTGAAGCAGAAACTTATTCAAGCGCCAATCTTAGCCTTACCAGAAGGCAATGATGACTTTGTCGTTTATAGCGATGCATCTGGTACTGGCTTAGGTTGTGTCCTCATGCAAAGGGTAAAAGTCATTGCCTATGCTTCAAGGCAATTAAAACACTATGAGAAAAGCGCACCAACTCATGATCTTGAGTTGGCTGCCGTTACCTTTGCATTGAAAATCTGGCGGCATTATCTTTATGGGACTAAGTGTCAGCTGTATACTGACCATAAAAGTATCAAGCATCTATTTACTCAAAAGGATCTGAACATGAAACAGCGTCGGTTCTTGGAGCTTATGAAGGACTATGATTGCGAGATCCTGTATCATCCCGGCAAAGCCAATGTGGTCGCGGATGCTCTGAGTAGAAAGACATATCCAGAAAAGTGTTGCTATGCCCTGACTCCTATTGTAGTCTCTTCCGATCTTATCGAATATATCAAATCAGCTCAAGTTGAAGCACTGAAAGAAGAGAATTTCTGTTCTGAGAATCTTAAAGGGCAATTACAATTTCTGTCTATAAATCATTTGGGATTTCAATGTCTCAAGGGAAACCGAATCTGGATTCCTAAGTATGGTTCAATCCGCAATACTATTCTATCTGAAGCCCATCAGTCCAAATTATCTAGTCATCCTGGCAGCTCAAAGATATACTTCGATCTGAAAGCTGATTACTGGTGGCCAGGAATGAAAAAGGACATCGGTCAATATGTTGAAAGCTGCAGAGTCTGTCAAATGGTTAAGGCGGAACATCAAAAGCCCTTCGGGGATATGCAACCACTACCAGTTCCTGAGTGGAAGTGGGAGCATATAAACTTGGACTTCGTCACGAAATTTCCAAAGACCAAAAGACAGCACGACTTCATCTGGGTAGTCGTGGATCAATTAACGAAGTCACCTCATTTCATACTGATGAAAGAGACATACTCTCTTGATAATTTAGCACAGATGTACATCACCGAGGTCATTTCTCGTCACGGTGTGCCAAAGTCTATCGTCTCTAATCGTGATAGTCATTTCAATTCAAGATTCTGGAAAGCGCTGCAAGAAGGAATGGGTACTCGAATCTCAATGAGTACTGCTTATCACCCTAATGCAGATGGCCAAAGTGAACGTACTATCCTTACTCTTGAAGATATTCTCTGTGCCTGCGTTCTTGATCTGGGTGGTAATTGGAATGACCACTTGCCTTTGGTCGAATTCTCATACCATAACAGTTATCATTCTACGATCAAGATGGCTCCTTTTGAAGCTCTATATGGAAGGAAATGCATAACTCCCACCTGTTGGCGCGAAACAGGTGAATTGCCATTAGCGGGTCCTGCCTTTCTACAGTTGGCTCATGAGAAGATTCAACTTGTTAGAAGAAATATCCTTGAAGCTCAAAGCAGGCAGAAGTCATATTACGATAATCGTCACAGATCGATTAGTTTTGCAGTTAACGATTGGGTGATGCTGAAAGTATCCCCAATGAAGAATGTGGTGAGATTTATAAAACGAAACAAGCTAGCTCCAAGATTTATTGGCCCGTTCAAGATCGTTGAAAAGGTAGGGAATCAATCTTACCGTCTTGAATTGGCAACAGACCTAGCTGGAATACATCCTGTATTCCATGTTAGTCATCTACGAAAGAGCTTAGCAGATAAAAGAGAAGTGCAGATACCATATGTTAATCTGCAAATTGATGAAAAACTTCGAGTGGTTAAAGAGCCAGAATGAATTCTAGACTCGAAGACCAAAAAGCTTAGAAATAAAGAAATACAGATGGTGCTCGTCCAGTGGAAACACCTCAAGGGTTCGCATCAGTCTTGGGAATCTGATGATGTCATGAAAGCCACATATCCAAGTCTGTTCGAACATAGCTAACTTCGGGGACGAAGTTTGTGCGTGGTGGAGCCCGTTCTGTAACAACCTAGTTTTTACTTGAACTTAATTATCTGATTTTGAGCCAATAATGTAATTTTATTACATTATTTGAATTGTAATTTAATTAAGTAATAAAAATATTTAATTAAACTATATAAATGTTATAAAGTATTTAAATGATCAAATTTTAAAAGATGTAAAATACAAAAGTAGAAGTGGGTTAATTTCACAAATAGTTAAAATGAAGTATATTAACCAAATTAATGGTCATTTAACATAATTAAGAAAATCACACTCTCTCTCTACCTTATGGTTTCTTCAACAATCATCAAGAACCTTCATTAATTTGCAATAGATTGAAGAATTAAGACAAAGAGGAGTTAGAAACATCATCAATTAGCAAGATTTTGAGGTAACATTTCATTTAAATTTCGAAAGATTATGAATTTGGTTTGGTTTTTTTAAAAACCGAAACAAAGAATTAAAACGTGAAAATTTGATGTTGCATGTTTAAAATTCTACTAGAAAATCATGTAATAAAGTAATTAAATGTCATAGAAACAAAAATTTTAGCTTAGATTGGCCAAATAAACAAGAAATCGAAACTTTTGTGAAAATTTGTGTTCTTGAAAAAAAGAAAGGATTTTGGACAATTGTGAAAAATTTATGATGTTTTTTATAGAGAAAATAGTATAAAATCAACCTAAATATGATTATATAACATTATATTACATTGCATGTTAAAGAAAATAGGTTTAGGGAATTTTTATGAAAAATCCGTATGCATAAAGTTAAGAACATCAAGAACAATTTCTGGAAATTATGATGATGAGGGATCCGAATTCGGTTGAACCCGAATTCGGATGAGATGTCCCATTTCGGATGTGATGTTATATTTCGGACCCACCTTGAATTCGGATGAGATGCTGCACTTCGGATGGTCCCAGTTCGGTTTGATCCTAATTCGGATGACCATTTCGGTCCGAATCCGGATGGTCCGAATCCGGAGGATCCGAATTCGGGTGATCAGAATCCGAATGCTCTATTTTGATATTTTTAAATGAGAATTAAAGATTAATAAATGAAGCAATATGATATATATAATTATATACATATATATATATCTTTTGAGAATTCAAAGAAACAATGAAAATGAACAAAATGATTGATGAGTTATCAGTTATCAGAATCAGATAAAATAAAGATTTTAAGCTAAAGAGCTAATGATGTGACATGATATGATTCTGGACAAGTTCAGTTAAATTCTGAACAAAGATTTAAAGATTTCAAAGATATTGAAAGCGGGTCACAAAATTGAAAAGAATTGACAGAGATCAGATAGACAAAGATTAAAGATAAAATCCTGGGATAACTCAGGTGGTGGATTTTATATCTGCTTGATAAAGACCACAAGAACCAGTGAGTTATAGATATTCAGCTTTACATGCGAGAATTCCGGTTGAGACATATTGTTGATGATAGATTATATTGACATTCATACATGATCAGCTGAATTGAGACCTGTGCTCAACATGGTTCGGTGATGCCCAGTGTATCATGATAGCTATTTGATTATCATTTCACATGACATTGCATTTACAGTTCATTTCAGAGATTTCTATGAGATTTATTGCTATCATGACCTTGATTATTTATGCTTCACTATTACTCGCACCATTGACATATCGATTCAGCTTAAGATGATTAGCCTTGACTGTCTATTGTTCTAGACCATGCTATTTCACCAGTTCTAATGAACTTGGTATGATACTCTGATGTTCCGCCATGTTGATTTACTGGTAGCTAGCCTAGTATGTGGCTGATCCCCACAATTTAAGCGTGAGCGTGGTTTGAACATCATCCGACTCTATGACTACTATGACTCAATCATGAGTGGCTGTAGCGGCAGTCAAGATATATCACGCTAGACCCATGATCCGCTTGATAATGCATGTAATCTGAAAATCTATATTCTCACTAAGCTTTGCTTACAGATGTTGCTTACTCTTTTTACAGGAAAATATAAAGGAAAGTCACCTGCTGGACCTAGTTCTTAGGTCTTACAAGATCAAGACAGAAGTTTTCATAGACCTCTACCCAGCAAACCCTTTTGGTACTGCTTGGAAGATAACAATGTGGTGGTTTGGGTAGATTTATCTTGATTGTATGATGACATGAATTAGATTAGACTTGTGCCCTTTATAAGTTTAATTAGAAAACTGTAAATTGTATTAAACTTAATCCTAATATGTTTGTACTTGTAATTTATAATTCCGCAACCTAATTACTCTATCTTAGTTATGATTGATATCATGTTGCATGATGTGGGACCTTGACTCTGAGGACTGCCCCGTGAGGGGTGGTCTTCACATGTGCGATGCGCAGTTTGTGCTTTAATAACTAAAATGTTGTCTCCTGATCATCGCCGCAATTATACTTAATATCCTTTCGGGTCAAATCTGTTAGAGATCCGGCGATCTTTGAGAAGCTTTTGATGAATTGCTTATAATTATAGACCAGTCCTAGAAACTGGCGTATCTCTGTGGGGGTTCTATGAGTTGACGAATTCTTGATGGATTTGATCTTTGCAGGGTTGACTGGGATTCCTTTACTATTGATCACGTGACCGAGGAATTTCATTTCTCTTAGCCAAAAGTCACACTTAGAAAGCTTGGCATATTGTTGTTCTTTCTTTAATAACTCCAAAATCAACCTCAAGTGTTGCTCGTGCTTTTCCATATTTCATGAGTAGATTAAGATGTCGTCTATGAAGACAATCACTAGTTTGTCTATGTATGCCTTGCACACCCGATTCATCAGGTCCATGAATACTGTTGGCGCATTGGTTAATCCAAATGACATCACTTGGAATTCATAATGACCATAATGAGTTGTAAAGGCGGTCTTCGGAATATCTTCCCTGCGAACCCTGACCTGATGATATCCAGACCTCAGGTCAATTTTTGAATAGAAGCTCGATTGTTGGAATTGGTCAAGCATGTCATCGATTCTTGGGAGTGGGTACCAGTTCTTTATGGTTAGCTTGTTTTGTTCTCGGTAGTCAATGCACATTCTAAATGTTTCATCCTTCTTCTTTACATACAAGACTTGAGCTCCCCAAGGTGAGGAACTCGATTTGATAAAGCCTTTATCCAAGAGCTCCTGAAGCTAGTTGGATAATTCATGCATTTTCGATGGAGCCAAACGATATGGTGCTCGAGCCACTGCTGCAGCACCAGGCACTAGGTCGGTTTGGAATTCGACTTGCCTTGCTGGCGGGAGTCCAGGAAAATCTTCTGGAAAGACGTTGGCGTAATCGCACCATATTCTTGTCGCACACAAATTCCGCACGGTTTTTTAATAGCCAATCCATATCTATGACTACATCAAAAATTCCCAGTTTGATGGGCATCAAGTCTATTTCAATAAGTTGACCTACAAATTCTAATGAGCATCCTCGAATTATGTTATTTGTTTTAAGTGTCTTACCGTCAACAACCTCTATGACATAAGTGACATGTAATGGGGTAAGAGTGACATTAATCTGTTTAATAAACTTAGTAGATATAAAACTTTTATCAGCTCCAGTATCAAATAATATAAATGCATAAGTATTGTTGAGAATGAACGTACCTGTGACCACGTCGGGGTTTTGTCTGGCTTCTCCACTGCCCATTACAAAAGCTTTTCCTTGAGCTCGTCCGTTGTTCTGTAACTTTGGGCAGTCCTTTCTTAAATGTCCATTATTCTGACATTCGAAACATCCCTTATGGGGTTCATTGTTAATCCCAGAGTTGGAAACCTTGCAATCCTTGGTCAGGTGACTTCACCTTTTGCATTTGTTGCAGGGGTTTCTACATTGGCCGTTGTGGTCGTAGTTACACTTGTTGCAATACGGCTTGTTGCCAGTGTAACTTTTCTTTGATTCAGACCCCACCACGTAGGCCTTTATCGTCTTTTGTTTCATTTGGAATTGCACTACATTCCTTCACGAGCGGTCTTCCCACTTTCGTTTGTGGTCACCGTTTTTTGTTGCCACTGCCCCTTAGCGTACCACCTGTTCCATTAAGTTGTGTGTCATTCGGATGGCATTATGGAACGTCACTGGGTTACATTCCATTGGATTGGGGGGGAGTCCCCAAATGTATCGTTCAACCCTCTTATATTTTGGAGTAACCATACCGGGGCATAAAGGCTCAGTTCATGAAACCCGTTGGTGTACCCCGGGATATCAGTCCCTTACATGGACAAGTTCTAGAACTCTGAATCCATCTTTTGTAGTTCACTTCTCGAGCAATACTCATCCGTCATGATTTGCTTCAACTCTGCCCATGGGAGTTGATAAGCTGTATCAATACCTATTGACTAAACGTAGAAGTTCCACCATGTGATGGCTCCATCCTACAAGGTGTGAGTGACAAACTTCACCTTGTTGTCTTACACGCAATTGCTGACGCGGAAAACAGATTCCAGCTTTTCAAAACAGCGAGTGAGGCCAACAGCATCTTCCGTGTCATTGAAGTATTTAGGTTGGCAGCTTAGGAAACTTTTAATGCTACAACCTCTTGGGTTGTTTTCTGCTTGTCACGCTATTCCATTACTCCATGAACCGTTATTTTGATTGCTTTCGAATGCGGCGATTGCATCGGCTACTCTTTGAGCCACAAGTTGTTCGATTTCCTCTGAGCTAATCCGTCTTGGTGCCATGATCTTAAGTTTAAAAGAAAACTAACATGGTGTAAGAAGACAAGCCTATGGGTTTGAAATATCTAAGGCAGATAGTCATAGCTACATATCATCAAGCACAGAGTTGTAGTTAAAACTTAATTCTTGCTAAGCATGGAGCAAAATGTTCGCAAATGATGAAAGACATGGAGGTTGAGTGTGGATCTTGCTAAGCATGGAGCAAAAGTGAAAAAATTGATGTTGATTGTGCATGGTTCTTAAAGGTCAAAGGGGACAAAAAAAGGGGGTTGGGAAACCCCTATGGGGGCCGGCCATGATGGCCTTTAAAAGGTAGATTTTTTTTTAAAGTATTTCAATTTATTTCTTGTGTATTTGAATTTTTATAAATTGTTATCAATACTTGTTGAACTGAATACACTAGTTTAATAAAACTTGTTTTTGTCTTGCATAAATAAAGTTTTTAAATATTTGTTAATGCATAATGAATGTCACTAATCTTAATTAAATCATGCAAATTAGTTGATTTAAATTATCATTTCATAAGTTGATCGAATTAATTATTTGTTGTTTCATCGGATCACACCGATGAAATTGTTTCTGTTTGTAAGGAAAATCCTTCAGAACTTATTAACATCTTCATTTATTAATAATCACTATTAATTAGATGTCAGATGCTAACCTGATTTGGTGCCGGTTGTTACACCACGCTCCCAATCGTCATTTTTGGTCAAAAAAATCACTCCAAAACCTCATTTTTCCTGCAAATTTAACGTGGATTCTTCCTTTTTACACATAATCGCACACCAGATGACACTTCTAGACCTTTATTTCAAGCTCTAACAAGCATTTTCAGTAATTTTGATTTCTTGACATTTTTAGGGTTTGAGCTCCTGTTTTTGTGACTTTTAGGTTAGATTTAAGCGTGTTTTGGTGTTTGTGTTAGTTTTAAAGTTGCTCGTAGTTAAATATTACCAAAGGATCAGTATTTAGGGCATTTTTTGTGCATAGTCATGGTAGTCGTATGCATGTGCATGAACAATAACTACTATCTTTAAATGCTATATGCTAATTATAACTTTGAATTAATCCGAAGTTTCGCATGATCACACGAACTTTGGATGCCTCATCTGAAATTTCATTTCACTTCCGCATATGCCATTGGTTTGTCGGTCGTTGTGTAGAAGTTCATTCGTGGTAAGCCACGTAAGGAAGGGCTCGAACTTTTGCATATCTTAATTCATGTCACGTACAAGAACTTCATCTGAATTTCCGATGGACGTCCATTTGAACTTCGGACCATCCGAACTTTGGACCAGTTAGCATACTTCACTATTTTTTTTGCACGAGGTTTAGGTTAGACCTCATCCGAAACATCGGATGACTGTCCATCCGAACTTCGGACCACAAATTTTATGTGATTTGTCTTTCTTATTATTTTATTAAGTATTCATCAATGGACCTAATCTGAACTTCGGATATGAATACATTTGTTTCCTTGTTTTAACTTGTATCTTTTACCTGTTTCTACATTCGAACTTCAGAACCATCCGAATTTCGACTGCATCCGAACTTCGGACCTTCACTGATATGAGGTACAACACTTATCATTTTTTAAAAAATTAATTTCTTAACTTTTTAAATGGTGTCAACCGTTTTAAAAAAGTTCCCAGTTTTTGCACCATTGGTCCTAGTTGGCAATAGGTATTTGAGTTAATTGATCTATTCTAACATTGGTCCTTCAATGATCGACTTTGGATTTGTATCCGTAGTAGTCTTCTACTACTGACTGAAAAACCCGATGCTTTAAATAGAATATATACATTCTATCTCATACCTATTTCAGACTATGTCTCGATGATATATTTTTCTAATTTGTATTTACTAACGATGGTGTGTTTCTTATATAACAAATGGAGCTGACACATCCTATCCTCATCATTCCCCACCCACCTATCCCACATAACAATAGGCTACCAGAAACTATCCTTCTGAATCCCACTCTTTTACAGAGTTCGCCCCGCACAACTAGCAGCTAGGCCATCAAGCTCTTCGCCAAGAAACCGAGGATATCACTTTCGATATCCTCAAAGGCCATCCAATCTTCTATTCTCTAACCACAACCATCTCCTTTCCTTCAATCTACCTCCAATAGTTTTGGCACCAATTAAAATACATTGTTGAGGCAGTCTCTGACCTTGTTACAAAATTTGATTCCGTCCCAATCCGCATCACCCTTGATGCCATCCGCCACATTCTCCGCCTACCCACTGAAAACTTCTCATATCATAAATACACCTTCGCCCCAATTGCATCGCCCGACCAAGTCCTACAACAAGTCCAAGCCTTAGGATACGACGACTCATTAACAAAGCCGTCGGACTTCACCGGGAAGCATTCTGGTCACGGCTCTGCATGTATACATGTATTGTCCATGTACGCAGCTTTTGCCTATGTCCGCCATATGACTTTGCTCAATTCATTTTGATGAACTTCGACAGGTGGTCAAAGACAAGGGCACTAAACGAGAAAGGAAATTCAAACCAGATGAGGCTCGGTCTGAACCGCCTAAGCCAACCACAAGAGTCTGACGAGAGTGAGGCAAAGGGTGCACAAGGGGAACAATCTGTGGGGTTTCCAGGTGAGTGGGAGTTGAGTGGTGAGCATGAGGGTGCAGGGGGAGAAAACGAACCTATTGCTGAGTCAGAGAGAACTATCTCTGAGGAGTTAAGAGAGATAGACGTGAGGGAAAAAGAAACGAGGGCTGAGGGAGTACCATAAACAACCAGTCGGACAAGCCCACATAAGACTACTAGTCAAGTAGACGCCTCTCGCCCCCTAGAGACTCAAGCACCTCTCAACAGGGGCTTGTTTCATTCCACGGGGAATCAAGACATATGTCATCCCCCCTCACTCGGAGGGGGCGATGTTTATTTAGGTCACCTGCCACCCACGGTGACCGAACCTTAATTCACCATGGTTCATCCTCCATCCCAAAACACATTGAACCTCATTCGAGACGCCCACGTGACGTCCTCTGAAACATCCGGATGTGACTCCACACTTGGTGGAGCAGAAATGAAGGATGGAAATACTGACACGGCAACATCATAGTTGTTCGTGTCAGGTCAACCCGGGGTTACTCCCGAGATGATAACAATGGTGCTGCGTGGCACTGGACTTGTTACTCGGGCTAGCCTGACCGCCCTTAAGGCCGTTACTGAGTAACAACACTCCTCTCTTCTCTCTATATTAAATGGTAAGGGTGTTGCAACTTAAGAGTTGCCACCAGGAAACCCATCAGTCCAAACCATTGTCGTTATCCATGCATTGCAAGACAACTAGCCACAACAGCTGCCATCTTCACAGATTCTATTGACAATATGAAGCGGCTAATTCTAAAGTTGAAGGCAGATATGAATAAACAAATGGATAGATTTGAGTCTGCTGTAATCGATCTTCAAAGTCTTTACCGCCCTCAGGATGCTGCACATAAAGGAAAACACAATGATCAGGATGACCCTGATCGACCTGAGGGGGAGAAGCGCCCCCGGACAGAGCCTGAGGGTACCTTGAAAGAGGAAGAAGGTTCTGAGCAACAGGGAATTGAGGAAAATCTTGCTTTGGTGCCATATGAGGGTCGTTAGGCACAACCAGAACTAATCAATAAATCATGAGCCAGAATTTGAATAACAATTACCTCAACTCTTACATGAACTGCTCCAACCACTTCATAGCCTATGTCCCTAAAAATCATACAACCAATTCATCCCCTCCCATCTGTCCAAGAACCCACTTCAGTCCAACGAAAAATTATAGATTGTTTCCAAACTACTGCACCTAATCCTGAAGCCACATACGAAGAATCTGAATCTATATGGGTGTATTGGTTCACACGAAGAAACGTCCCAAATTTACAACCACATGACAAACAGCAGCTAGTTGACGCACACCATGAACAAGTCTATGAATTATTACATGTTAACCAGGCTGATGTACACAAAGGCCACACTAGGGGACTAAAGACTTACTTCCCCAAAATGTGTTTTGATGAACTATGCAAGTCGTTCCTGGAAGATCGATTGAGAGTAGTTTTCATGAAGAACCCAGGTAACTGCAGTCGAAGGTTTCTAATGGAACTCCATGGTCGTTCCAAGGGGGAGAAAGTATAGTACAATTAGATGATGTTGAGGGAACACAGGGAGAGAAAACTGGTGTGGTCCAAATCGAAGGTCAAAATGGACCTAAGGGTAACTCCATACAAACGTGCTCGACTCTTCACGCCATCCGTCTGCTTCATAAGATAAAATGGTACTCAACACGAGGTGAACGAGCCAGATCTTAAGTTCATGACCTTCAATGACTTAGAAATTATACATGAGAAATTGGCCAAATTCAAGAAAGTCTCCTAACCGATTGAAAATGCTCTGTGTGCTTTGGTTTGATGCATGAATAGAAAATCCATCATCATGTGCATCGAATATTTTTAGATGGGCATAGAAAATAATTTAGTATGAGTTGGATTGACTCATCCTAATCAGAAATTCCCATGATCGATCATAAACCTGTCTTCATAATTATCCTAAAACCTGAGCATGGTATAGTCTACCTAAACAGTCTAGGAAACAAAAGGTTCATAAGATTCGAAGAGATCGCTCACTATTCCGATGGCACGCTGCACATGATTAGACAAAAGCTGAGTGAACGCCTCAGAGAGGACTAACAAAAAGAACACAGCGAACTCCGAATGCGACTGGAGGAAGGGTTGACCATCAGAGAGGAAATTAAACTTATCAATGACAGACTGCACATGCGACAAGTAATAAGAAGGTGTGATGTGAGATTGGGAATTAGAGCTACAACCGACTAAGTTTCCAACTCCCCATAGTGATTAAAAAGGGGGAGATTGTTATATTTATTATTTCAATCCTATGGGTCTATTTTGTAATAAAATTTAATTATTTTCTGTCCATGTAATTTTTCTTTTTAGTAGAAAGTTGAGGGGTATTTTGTGTAAACCCCTCAAAGATAGGCCTGGGTATATAAGGAACATGTTAACATATTGAATGCAAATTGGCAATTGGAATATTCAGACATTGATTGAGTGCTTTATTCTCTTTGTTCTTAGTTATTTCAGTTATATAATCATTGTGAGTGTTAATTATATTACTGGGATCATTTATACAATTACCTTGGACACTTCATGTTGAAGAACTAAGATATTAGATTTTTGTTCAGATTTTTCTGGTCTAGCTTTTCCAAGGGTTGTCTGAAGTGCTTCTAATTTCTTAGCTTCTTTTCTTATGATTTTTAATTCAGTTAAAGATTCTTCAGATTTTAAACTTACCCCAGTGTCGAAAGCTGAAGAGTTATTACTGGTTTTGACGTCTTAGTCAAGTAACATTAGAGAGATTTCGAAGGCTTCAGTTTTGTCCTCGGTGCGTTAAATATAGGCTATGAAGCGCATGGGATTGGCAACATTCAGTTCTTCGTTATTAGTGTGTTCAAGTCAGTGTTCTTCTTTAGCAAACAGAGCTTTGTTGGCGTTGTGTTTCTTGACCAGCTTGTACTTTGTATTGTAGTACTGTTCATTCTTCTACTTTGGAAGACGACATTCTCAAGCAAAATGACCTGGCTTTTCGCAGTTGAAGCATCCTTTGCCCTCTTTCTCATCAGGTTTTGATGTCTCAGTTGTCTCTCTCTTTTAGTTAAACTTCTTGCTTTTGCATTCCTTGGCGAGTTTATTTGACTTCTTTGAGAACTTCATATGAAATGGATCAGTGAGGAGTGCAACTTTTCTTTTAAGATCACTAGCCTCTAAGTCAGAATCTTGGATTCAGAATCAGAGGAGTCAGATAGAAGTTTAAATAATTTAGCGGACCCAAATGAGTGTTAGAGTTTCTTATCAATTAGTAGAGCAAGTGAGTCAGCAGTAAGGGGCTCGTCTGCTTTCTTTGGTTCAGATGTGCCAGAGACTTCTAATTGATAGACTACCAAACTATCAAGCAGATCATGAATACTAACATCATTGATTTCTCTAATCAGCCAAACGAACTGGTTACATCCAGGCTTTAGAGTGTTCACAAAATTCTTGTTTAACTCAACTTGTCATTTTTAATGCAATTCTTTCGGAGTTCATTCATCATATTACAATATCAATGCAATGTAGCTTGTAGAAACTCTTCGTCCTTTGCAGAAAACATATCGTATTTGTTCAGTGCATTTGCCTCTCTCTGTCTCTCTCTCTCTCTCTACTTAGCGTTTTGATCATTTCGTTGCATCTAACGCTCTATCTCTTTCCACATCTCATGAGCAGTCTTGAAGCTATCTATGCTAACATATATCTCCTCCGGAATAGCCTAGATGATGAATGACTAAGTAATTCTATCTTCTTTCTGATGGAGTATTTGAGCAGGTTTGTAAATGGCCTTTTACTTGACCTCTAGGATTGAGTCAGCATTAGGTGGTACTACCTGGCCGACATCTGCTAGTCCATTATAAATTGAGTGAACTATGTTGTAACATCCTCGGATTTATTTTATTGAAATTGGGCTAATTAGTTGGATATTTTAAAATTAAGTTGAATTATGAACAATTATTATGTATTTGGGATATTTAGAAAGTTTGTTGTTATTTTAAGAAAATTTGAACTCGAAAATTATTATTAAGGAATATTTTGAATTATAAAAGTTATTAATAATAATTTAAGAATAAATCAGTATTTTATGGAACCAGTTAAGATGAGGGGTGAAAAGTACAAAATGATGAAAATGGGAATAAAAGGATAAAGACTCTCATTTTTCCATAGACACTCTCTCTCTCTACAAACTTTCTCTCTCTAGATTCTCTCTACTTCTCTCTAAGATATCTCACAAACCGACCGGCCGATTATCGAGATTTATACGTCAACGGAAAGATCTCGAGGAGTACTACAACAATCTGCAGTTGGATTCCTGATATCGTATGAATTGAGGTAAGAATCGACCCTTTTAAGTTGTTTATTTCGGTTTTGAAGAACTTAGAATTCGAATCTGTTATTTTATGTGAATTGGAGCTAGTTTTGCTTGAAATATTACAAGAATATGATAGTATATGTATAATAGAATCGAAACTAGGCATCATACATGATATATCGGTGATTTAGGCTTTGAAATGAAGGATTTAAGTTGTAAAGATGAACAAACTCGAAAATACCAAGAACACAGTCGAAATGCAAGAACAAACTCGATTTTTGTACTAAATTCGAGCATGAATTCGAGTTTGACACCATGGATTCGAATCTAAGACCCTAAATTCAAATATGGTTCGAATTTATCCTTAGGAGTTCGAGTTTAGTCATAAAATTCGAAGGAAATTCGAATTTAACCCCTGAAATTCGAATTTGATGCCTAAAATTGGAAACCCACTCTCTAAACTCGAATATTTTGAATGAAACACATAAAATAACAAGAGTTATTCAAAGGACAAGGTGTGAACTTGAAATGGGTTCAAACTTAGTTGTGGTCGAATTTGGATATGGATCCGAAATGGGGGAAAAATATTGCAAAACTTACAAAACTTGGTCTTATGGATTTAAACGGTTTTTGACTCGAGGTATTGTTGCAACTAATTTAACAGGTCCCTTGTGGTGTTGTTTAACCCACAGTGGGGTACTTGGTGGATCCGGTTGATAGCCCGAAGAGAAATAATATTGAAGTTTTATTTACGCACCCACTGTGAGTACAGTAGATTTCGCATGTTTATATCTGTTTTATGTTAAGCTTTGCCTGCTGAGACCTGTTGCTTCATTTACTTGTTTGGAATTCTACTAACTTGCGTAGATTTAGATGCACATTCTTACTTGTTGCATGTCCATTCGATTGTTGTGCATCTAGTGATGGACCGGTGGGTCGCATCGATTACTCTGATGTTACTGTGCTATATGACCTGGAGCTGATCCCTCCTAGGCCCGGTAGGCAGTATGTCATTCCCGATCGTACGTTTGTCTCAGATGGTATGTTTAATGTCGAGCTTTGGGCTCGAAGGGGCTGCGGCTCTGGTCCGTACTTGGTGTACGAAGAGGGTATACGATGTTTGTCATCGGCTTTACCCTTGGGCTTCATAAAAATTTATAAAATGCGTAATCTTTGTATTCACTAAGCCTTTGCTTATACCTCAGTTGCTCTATTTTTACAGGAAAAGGGAAGTCTACCGCCAGACCTTCTAGTTAGGTCTTTTGGTGAAGATTTGGAAGATTTGAAACCATTTAATCGGTAATTATGCTTTGGGACAATGTTATATTATATTCTGGATGTTGTAATAATTGTATTTGGCATGTAGACTTAGATTTGGTACCTTGTAGCACCGTAGGGTGTTTGACACTGTTGCACTTCTTTATTTATGTTTTTAATGCTTCCGCACTTAAACTAGGTTATCAGATCATTATTGTAATTGTGTTTGATGATTAATCCTGGGTGATATGTAAATGGTGGTTGTTGTGGCAAGGGTGTCACATATGTCCTCTGCCAAGTTATGTCTTTCGACGAAGTCGATGAACCGGGATTTCCATAAAGTATATCATCTGTGGTATAGATTTGGAGGAATGACATCTGATCCCATTGCTAGTGTGTCGTGATTCATGTTGAAGGCTTCTTTAAGATAGAGGCCAGTAAGTGCTTTGAAAAACATAAAAAAAAGTAAGTCTGAAAAATTCCAAGTGATTTAAGAGTTACAACTTTCGAATCAAGGAGGATTCGAGAGTTGTAACTTGCGAATGGAGAACACTTAGTAAATGTTAGCAAGTGCTGAGAGACCTTGTTGTCCGAGATTTATGACTTTCGAATCACCCTTGGGATAAAAGTAGACTTACAAAAATTGAAGTGCTTTATGTGTCTGTTGTGTGGGCCAAGAGTTGTAACTCTCGGATAGATCCATGAAGGGCTTAAAAAATTTCATCATTTTGGATCTTGCTTAACGTTTCGATAGTTGTAACTCTCAGATGGTTCTTGACTGCAAAGGTCACTTAAAAAAATTTTAAGTTTAAAAGGTAGAATTCGAAGGTTAAAACTATTGAATTATAAATGAAAATTTTGAAGTCTTAAAATTCACCAATGAGATTCGGAAGTTGTAACTTTCGGATCTTACTTTGAAAATCCACACACACATGATTTTTGAAAAATTGGAAGAAAATAACAAACGCAAATAAATCACGAGTCTGAATGATTTTAAGATCAAAAATCTTTCTTTCACGAGTTTATGATTAAACAAAATGATGTGCACCCGAAGGAATATAGTATCAAATGAGATTTAACCACAAACGGATCAAAAACATTGATTTTGAAGATCAAATAGGTGTGTTCTTCGAAGAATACATAGAATAATCAAGAACCCACACAGATTTTCGAAAAAATATCAAGGAAAACGGTATCTAAAATATAAAAATTAACAGAGTAGTAAATCAAAACACTTTAAAACCAACCTGATGGCTCTTATACCAATTGTAATTCCCAGAGTAGATGAACTAATCAACTAACTTTATATAAACATTAAGAACATGAAGAACACTATGAATATAATATTTACAATATGAAAATTAACTCGCAGCAATATGATACAAAAGTATATCTCTGATTAAACTCAAAAGCTGCAACACTTTGCTCGTCACCGCAACGTGGCCGCACTCCCCTGGTCGCAACCGTGATCAGGGTGAGTTGGTTTTGGTTAGTCTTCGACGGTGGAGTAGGATCAAGGTGGTGGTCGCGAGCCGTATGAGCTCAGCCGCGATGAGATGAACGATGCAGGGTTACCTCGACCATGATGTCCGCCCGCGACGGAGTGATCACAACCACGATCATGGCCGCGCTCTAGTGGTTTTAACAGTTAAGTTTCGTTGAGCCTGTAGAGTTAGTAGTGTAGTTATTATGTGTTTGTTGATTAGTAGTTATATTGTAGTTGTATTTGTGTGTTGCTTGCAGCTGTAGTTGAGTCTAGAACTTATCAAGGCCCTAGTAGATATTGTTGATAGTAGTCGTGCTTCAAGTGAGTTAATTACCTTCTTTTAGTAGACGCACTAATGTTGATAACAGTGATTTAAAAGAGATATGTGGCTTAACTATCCGAGTCCCGCGAGGATCCCTTTTATACGTTGATTACCTGTTAACACATAGTAGAGCACGTGAAGCATATATTGAGTTGTTGTGCGTTGAGTAGAGGTCTGATGGGTCATTCTAAGGCGTAGCCACCACTTCGTGGAGTGGGCTACGCAGGCTATTCTGGGTCGCTCCTGATGAGGCGTCGGGCTGTTGTTGCCGGTCGCACGTAGAGTTTATTATTCAGTTGTTTATATTGTGCTAAGTCTTTTGTAGAAACTTATTTAATGTTGTTTATTTGTAACTCACCATCTTCATAGCTGATTGTTGTTTTAACGGTGCATTTTAGGTATGAGACCAGAGGTTAAAGATACTGCACGCACCAGTAAAGACCCGCCACGTGGGTAGTAGATAGTGACTACTTTAGTAAGTAGTCTTTTGTTATTTTACGCTACGGCGTATCGGCCGCTCTTTTGGATGACTTTAATTGTTAGACTTTATTAGTTGTAATCAAGTCTGGGGGTTCAACTATATTTATTTAATAGTTCATAGGTTATTTATGTACGACCTTTAATAGTTTAACCCATAGGCTTAGGCCACATTAGGTTATTATATAAAGGGTTAATTAGGTTTTAGTGTGTATAATTGATGGTGTTTTGGAGTGTGTAGTCGTTTGCATAGATAGAGAAATAACTTTTTGTTATTCGTGTTCTTCGTTCAAAGTTTATAATATTCAGTTATTGGTATTGTTTCTCGTTCTTGATTACTTCGGGACCTACAATTGCTATCAGAGCCAAATAAATTTGGTTGATTATTATTAACTAGTTTATTACCCGCGTATTACGCGGATGTTTTAATATAAAGTTGTTTATATTAAATTCTTACAAACTAAACATAAAAATATTACTTTTATCACAAAAAAAGAAATACAAGAATTATATTATTTATTATTATTTGTCATAAAGTATAATTTTTCTAGACTTCTAAATACATATGATTTATAACAAGTTTTTTTAATCATTTTTAAACTTTCTATTATATTGTAGTTATTAATTATTGAAATATGAATATTCGATTTGAATTGATTTTTAAATCTTATTATATTAAATGTAAATTTAATAAAATATGATTTAGATATTACTTGTTTTTCTAGAATATGATTTGTCACGTGTAAATTGCTGGTTGATGACACATGCCTTCACGAGAAATAAGTAAAGTTATTTATTTGTTATTATTTTTAAGTTATAAATTATAATTAGGATTAAATCATGTAATATTTAATTTAAAGTTTAAAAATAAAAAAGATTCTTTTAAAATCAAGTATACAATTTAGATAAAACTTTTTGGTTAAATTAGATGTTAAATTAGGAAGCATTTAAAATCATTAAATTATATTAATAATCTTTTAGTTTCTTTAAAAAATCAATTATATAAATTAATTGAAAATGTTATATTAGGCAAAATAAGCGGGAAAAACAAAACTAGGAGAGTTGAGGGAGTGACACGTGTCACAAAGTATTTTGTTTTATTAATATATACTAGTTATTAACCCACGTATTACGTGGATATTTTATAAATAAATGTAGACTAAAAAGTTACACAAAACGTCAATTACATATAAAAATGTTTACTTTTTCTAAAAAATTAAGAAAATAGTATTATATTTTTTTAGTCATAATTATAAATTTTCTTATTTTTAAATATGTATGAATAGTATTTATCGTGTCATCTTTTTAAAACTTTTTATTTTTAGATTTTTATGTATAATTAAAAATTTTAAAATTTATTTTTTTTACATAGAAAACAATTTAAAATTTTTTATAATTAAAAAATTATAAAAACATTTCTCTACCAATATTGCATCATTTTTACCTTTAAAATAAATAAAATAATGCATAGTAAGCTAACATTAGGAGATAAATTTAAAAGTTATTTAAATCATTTAAAAAGATTATTTTTTATTTATAGGAGTTAAATTAGGTAGTACTTAATTATATTTACTTAAACTTAAAAAATAATTTTAGATTAGTATTAGAATATTTAAAATATTACTTTTTTTAATTGTATGGATTAAATATGAAAGTATTTGAATAAGATTCATATATTTTTTGATGATGTATTAGTAAAATTTGAAATCTAATCATGGAAAAAAAGGCGGAAAATAAACGTATCACGTGGATATTTTATAAATAAATGTCTACTAAAAATCAACACAAAACGTCAATTTCATACAAAAATGTTTATTTTTTATCTAAAAAAGTAGGAAAATAATATTATCTTTTGTTAATAATGACAACTAAAAAATTTCTATTTTTAAATATGTATGGATAGTATTTTTCGTGTCTCATCTTTTTAAAACTTTTGTTTTTAGATTTTTATGTATAAATAAAAAACTAAAAACTTACTTTTTACGTAGAATAGAATTTAAAAGATTTTAAGAGCAAAAAAGTTTATAAAACAACTAATTTTCAATATTGCATTATTTTCACTTTTTAAATATATGAAATAATGCATAGTTAGCTAACATAGTAGTTAAATCTGAAAGTTATTTAAATCAAGTAAAAAGATTGTTTTATATATAACAGTTAAATTAGGTGGTACTTAATTATATTTCTATTTAAATTTTAAAAATAAATTAGATAACTAATTAAGAAGAATCATATATGGAAAACTGGGTGGCAAAAAAAATCTTTATTAACTGAAAAACCGTCATGTGATGCTAGACAATTTTCTTTCTCTCACACACACACACACACACATATATAATAATTATTTTTTAAGAATAATTATATTTTAAGAATATAAACATATAAACAAATACACAATTATTATATGCATGTGATATAATCATATATTTAGTTTATCAAAGATTCAATTCAACTTAAACATATATAATGTTTCTCAAGTATAATTTTTTGTATACTATCAATACGTGTCATGAAAAAAATTATCCATAAATTTTTACCTCAAAATTAATTTATTTTCTTATACGAATGTGAGATTAGTTATTCTAGGAAAATAAAAAATTGTGTGCTCGATTTACATAAATTTCATAAGAATCTAGTTTTATCTAATTGTAAATACAATAAGATCAAAAAAATTTTCCTGAATAAGAAAAACCAAAAATATGTAAGCTAAATCCATTTTATAAAAACTAACATAATCAGTAGTCTTTAATTAAAATAATTCACATACAGCTATGTATGTTTTATACCAAGAAAATATCATATAAGATAAAACAATTGTATGTTTTAGTTAAATATTAGACATCAAAATATGAACTTTTTTGTCTTAAAAATAAATTTAGATTAACATTAGAATATTTAAAGTATTTCATTTTTTAACTGTATGAATTAAATATGAAAGTATTTGAATTAGATTCTATAATTTTCTTAATAATGAATAAGTAAATTTAGAAATCTAATTCTGGAAAAAAAGCGGGAAATTAAAATTTTAGAGGAATGAAGAAATGACACGTGACATGATATGTTTTCTTTTATTAATATATAAAGATTGTTGTTCGGCGATTAAATATAAAATGTTCCTCGTGTTTTCTTGTTGTTCTGCCTAAATATTGAAAATTGGGTTTAGTGGAAATAGTTTAATCTTCACATATTAATAATCTGTTTGGTCAACGTTTCTTTTTTTCAAAATAAGGAATTTGAACTTTTGTCAGTTGATATCACAAATTAGTGCAAACTTTCGATCCATCAAGGTGTTGTTTGTTTTTTAAAAGGTTAAATGTCTGAAGTCTGAAAACTGCATCTGAAATTAAGAGGAGACATTAACATCTGAAATTAAGAGACTCTTAATATTAGTTAAGACAACTCTCACCCTCTTAAAATTCAGAGGAAAATTAAGAGGTTTCAACCTCTTAAGTCTAAACCTAAACAAACAATCTTAATTTATTATAGATCTGAACTTTAGACTTCACACATTTTTAAAAGACTCTTAATAGAAAACAAATGAGGCCTAAATGATTGCGAAAGGAATTGAGAAATTGGGACGGTGGATTTGAATGGTTATCCGGTGTTCAGAATTCAAACTGTTTGTTCAATTTACAACTCAAATATCTCAGACTATCGGATCCCCTTTATTTTAAAATCTCGTTCGAGCCTTTTTTTTTTTTTTTTAACTTTCAATGTAAATTTTCTTGGTGTCTACATGTTTAAGTGATTTCTTTGTTCACTTTCGGTTCACTTTTTTTTTTCAACTTTCGGTTCTAATCTTTTTCCCACTTTTGGTTTTGGTATTGTTTTTTTCCTCTCTCGGTTCCTTTTTGTAGAAACTCTCGATTCCTCTTTGAAAATTTTGGAGCGAACTTTTGGTGTTTTAAAATCAAGTTTAATTCCAAGTTGTTGGTTTTGAAAATTCGTTTGATATTATATTCATTCGGGTGAACATAATTCTGTTCTTGAACCGATTAGTAAAGAATTAATCTAGATTTTGAATACCCTTAGAATTCAATTTGTCTTTAAATATTATATCTATTTTTCAGAAAGGAACTTGGAAATTTTCCTCACTTCGGTCCAATTCGGACCAACCTTAGGAGATTTTCGGACCTCTCACTGCCTATTACGGACCCTACTTCGGTCCCATCCGAACTTCGGTCCATCCGAAGTTCAGATCAGACATTCCCATTTTTACCATTGTGGACTTGTGCTTAAATTTTTATATTTCAAATTCGGACCATATCCATTTCGGACCATCCGAATTCGGTCCCTACCTGGAATTTTTCCTAAGCCCTGTCCAATGTGCACCCGAATTCGGACCATCCGAATTCGGTTCCCTCATTTCCTCCGAACCGCAAACTGTTCATCCGAAGTTCCCCATCTGAAGCCATCACTGTTCATCCGAATCCAGTTCATCCGAATTCGGTCCATCAGACATCTAAGCTTCCGAATTAGCCCCCATCCGAAATACCATCCGAAATAGGTTGTCCATCCGAATCAGACTTCATCCGAATTACATCCTCCATCCGAATTCAAGGTTCATCCGAATTAGGCTTCCAATCCGAAACCCATTTCATCGAACTTCGATTCTGACCATCCGAAACACTGTCCACCCGATACGAGTCCATCCGAAATACTATTTATTCCGAAATCAGTGTCTTATCCGAATTAGCACCACCCACAGTGCTATTCTTCCAGAGTCCAACCCATCCATGTCAAGTTTCCACCTTTAAGATCTTATCTCTTTCATCAGCACCAAATATCATGTCTCGCGAAGCTCTCGTACTCGGATTCGAGAACAGACCACCTGTTCTCTATCCCGATGAGTATGAACAATGGAAATCCCGCTTCCTCAAATTCGTTGGGATGCAACCTCTTGGGAATTTAATGCTTCAGTCCATCTCCGAGGGTCCCGTCATCTCCGAAGGTCCCGTCATCTTCAGTTCATTGTGGACTTGTGCTTAAATTTTTAAATTTCAAATTCGGACCATATCCATTTCAGACCATCCGAATTCGGTCCCTACCTGGACATTTTCCTAAGCCCTGTCCACTGTTCACCCGAATTCGGACCATCCGAATTCGGTTCCCTCATTTCCTCCGAACCGCAAACTGTTCATCCGAAGTTCCCCATCCGAAGCCATCACTGTTCATCCGAATCCAGTTCATCCGAATTCGGTCCATCAGACATCTAAGCTTCCGAATTAGCCCCCATCCGAAATACCATCCGAAATAGGTTGTCCATCCGAATCAGACTTCATCCGAATTACATCCTCCATCCGAATTCAAGGTTCATCCGAATTAGGCTTCCAATCCGAAACCCATTTCATCGAACTTCGATTCTGACCATCCGAAACACTGTCAACCCGAAACCAGTCCATCCAAAATACTATTCATTCCGAAATCAGTGTCTTATCCGAATTAGCACCACCAACAGTGCTATTCTTCCAGAGTCCAACCCATCCGTGTCAAGTTTCCACCTTTAAGATCTTATCTCTTTCATCAGCACCAAATATCATGTCTCGCGAAGCTCTCGTACTCGGATCTGAGAACATACCACCTGTTCTCTATCCCGATGAGTATGAACAATGGAAATCCCGCTTCCTCAAATTCGTTGGGATGCAACCTCTTGGGAATTTAATGCTTCAGTCCATCTCCGAGGGTCCCGTCATCTATTATCGGGAAATAGCAGCCCGACCTGAGGCTGACCCCCTGTCTTAGCCTCCAAAGTTTAACGCGAACCGACCAATGACGCCGAGAGAGACAGACAGCACGCCGATAAGAGGGCGGAATACTTAATCTATCAGGCCCTCCCCACTGATATTCTGGTTGGCGTAGACAGCAAAATGTCTGCCAAGGAAATGTGGGACGAATTGGAAGTCCAAATGCTGGGGGCAGATCTCGATGATCGTGCCAAGATTGAGGAGGCGAAGGCTAAGTTTACAGAATTCTGAGCCAAAGATGGGGAATCTCTGCAAGCTACGTTTACCAGGTTTTGTGCGGTCCTAAATGAATTGAACAAACTGCACATCAAGAAGGACAGGGATGACATCAATATCCAGTTCTTTGCAGCCCTAGCCCCTGAGTGGCAGCTTGCTTGTCGAGCCACGAAACGAGTCCTGAACATTCCTGAGGTATCCATCAACGTCGTCTTTAAGGAGCTGAAGAAGTATCAAGGGGATGTAGATCAACAAAAACTGATGGCGAATCAATTGGCCTCTCTATTGCTATCAGCCAACACCGGATTGAAACCCAATGATTCACTCGCCTTGATCACCAACACGAATATTCCAACACCATCCTTTGCTCCAGGTTCATCGTCATCGCAGTGCAGGTATGCTTCTCCTCCCCGTGAGGAATTTGATGAGGAAGAGGCTTCTATACAGGAACAAATAGCCTTGTGGACCAATCGTCTCCAATAACGACGGTTCTCCAACAAGACTAACAATCAACTCCGTTATGACACCGGTCCACGGAGGTACTTAGATGACTGTAGGGATGAACGACGCGATGATTATCGTAGGGACGATTACCGAAGGGATGATCGGGATGACCGAAGGTATGACGATAGACGCGACTATCGAGATGATCGCCGTTATGAAATGCGAGACGATAGGCGCGATGATCGAAGGGACGACAGGCGGGATTATGATAGGCGAGACGATCGACGGGATGATTGTAGGGACGACCGTAGAGATGACAGGAGAGAGCCTGAGAGGAGGGAAAGAAGGAGAGATGACAGCAGAGAGCGTCGCCACGCCGACAAAAGGCCGGCCGAGAGGAGAGATGAACGGCCGAGAGCAGAAGAACCGAATGCCGTAGACGAACGTCTCTGTTACAAGTGTGGTAAACCGGGCCACTTTGCTCTGGAGTATAAGAACAATTTTGATAGAGACGTCGGCTATTATGAGCGAAAGCTGGAGGCCGCAAAGAAAAGAACAAATGCGTTGGCCTTCGTCGCCCAGGAAGACTACTGGGATGCTGAAGACACTGACGAGGAGGATGACAAGGGCAAGAACTGTTACATGGTTGATCGTATTGGGTTGGAGCATTGTGCCGTTTCCACTACTGAGACTTCAGATCATGCTGCTGAGGGGGAGACATTGAAAAATCCACCAGCATGTCTGATGACAACAACCAACGATCCCGAATGCTCTACATCCGGTTCTGAGACAAATGAGGTATATTCCTGTTACATTCCTGCACATGTAAATAATTTATTTGTAGATAATGAATGTACATTGCACACACATATTCTTGATCTACAAGCTAGATTAAATGCTGAAACTGCAAAGTGTATACGGGCTGAACATCAAGCTCAAACTTTAAAAGAATCATCTGAATTATATCATTCAAAGTGGTTAGCTAATCATAATGTTATAAAACAGATGTTAATAGAAAAAGTAGATGTTCAGGACAGGAATATATATCTTGAATCTTGCATGGACACGCTATCAAAAGAAAAACTCTCTTTAAAAGAAGAAATTTCTGTACTAACAAAACAGTTAGATGCGGTAAATATGGAAAATATAGACAGTTTAGAAAAATATAAAATGATTGAAGAAGAAAGGATAAGTTTGTACTCACGAATAAAGACCCTTGACGATGCATTCTTAAAAAGGGGTCAAACATAACAAACTATCCACTTAAATCAGCCCAAAGAAACTAGGTTTTACCATTCTAAACAAGGAATCGGTTTTAAAAATTCTAAATATTTGGAAAAAGCACAAAATGTTTTACCTTTATTTAATGACATGAATTATATGGGAGCCGGTCTTAAATCTTTCTTTTTTGAGTCATCAAAAGAAGTTCTAAACCAAGAAAATGAGAAACGTGTTGCTCATAATGAAAAAGAATTTTCTTTTCAATATGAAGAACTTAACGAGAGTTATCCTTCTAGAGTACCCACTTTAGAGGAAGACTTCTTGTCAACTTATTCAGAAGCTGAATTGAAAACTGAAACCGTAAAATTAACTCCTCAACTTTATATTCCTGCAAAAGTTCTTCAACAACAAATCACTGTTTTAAAAAAGGAATTGAAGTCGTCTCAAAAGAAAGCTCTTTATCTTCAAGATGCTCTTCTTAAGAGCGAAGAAGAATTGGTAAATCAAACTTTTCAACAATCTGTGGAAGTAACTGTCTACAGAGAAAATTTTGAAATGGTTTCTCTAAAATTGAAAGATTTTTCAAAAGAACAAACAGTTTCTCATTCCACAAAAATTCCATATGTGTCATCAAATACAGGTAAGGCCAAAGCTGAAACTTCTTCTGTCATTTATAAAGGTGAGTGTTCAAAACCGTTTAAAATTGAGGTTTTTCTAAAAAGACTCAGATCAAATCCAAGTCTTTTAAGAAACCCACTCACCAACAAAAAGAAAATTCTGTCCAGTCTAAATCTTCCATGCTTACTCACTCTAATCGTTTTGTTCCTACAGATCATATAAGAAGAGTTCCAAAAACCACCATGCTGGATTTTACGAGTTTTTTTGTGAAGAAGGCTATAATGCCAAATGAATTTGTTACTAGAGATAGGATGTCTGTAATCTCTAAAGACAATTTGTGTAACAATGTGTGTGACAATGCATGTAATGATGTACCGAATTCTGTTGTTCCGTTATAGTACTCTTTCAGTGAATTATTTAATCTATGTCCAACTCGCTATAGACGACAGGTTCCTAAAATGAATGCTTTCGTGCCATGTCCTGTTAAACGAATTCGGAAAAAGAAAACAAAAAATGTTGCATCATCGGCCTCAAATAAAATTGAGACTTGTCCGTTGCCGAGGCCCAAAACCAAAGCAACGGTCAAAAAGGTCTCAAAAAGACAAAATCCAAAGGCAATTTCAGCGCCTAAGGTTCCAAAGCCCAATAAATCCAATCTTCAATGGATTCCAAAGGGTTATGCATCCGGACCACACACAAATGCTAAATGAGTTCCTAAAACGGTACACGTGCCATATAAATCTGGAACTCCTAACAAAAAGGGACCCATATTGAGGTGGGTACCCAAAGTTGTGTGATCTTTATGCAGATGGTTCTTGGTTACTTCTGATCAAGACCCGTTCTTCAATGAAATGGCTTCTAGTTACCATAGACTAGGACCCGTTCTTTTGCTTGTCGGTTATGCTTAAACCGACACGTTTGGCTTCTGTGCACACAGCCCAGGACCCGGTCTTAACTCATCATGTTTTCTGAACATCTCGGTTCAGAACACGGTTTGATTGTGAATTAAAAATGGATGTGTTTGAATGCATATAGATTTTTATTGTATGAATTTATTTGCTTTTCAGGCTAAGTCCATTTGGTATATGGATTCGGGTTGCTCCAAGCATATGACGGGAAGAAGAGAATTGCTGTCCAACGTAGTTGAACAGTATTGCGGAACGGTAAAATTCGGGAACAACCATCAGGCTCACATCAAAGGATACGGGGACTTAGTTCTAAATAATCTGGTCATCAAGGATGTTGACTATGTTGAGGGATTATCACATAATCTTTTTAGCATAGGACAGCTCTGCGACAAAGGACTAGAGGTAGTATTTAGAGCTAAGAACTGCAGTGTAAAGAGTATGGATGGAAAAGAAATCCTAACAGGTTCCCGAAATTCTTACCTCTACACCATTGACGTAGCCAAGCTAATAGTGAAGGATAACATTTGCTTATTATCAAAAGCCTCTTCAAAAGACTCTTGGTTGTGGCATCGAAGATTATCCCATTTGAACTTTGATAATATCAACAAGCTGGCTGCAAAACAATTGGTTAAAGGTCTTCCTGAATTGCGCTATGATAAGGACCATCCATGTGGAGCTTGTGAGAAAGGAAAGATGAAACGATCCTCTCACAAACCAAAGCCCGAACCATCAACAAAAAGAGTATTGGAGTTACTTCACATGGATTTATGCGGGCCGATGCGGACTCAAAGCATAAACGGGAAACGATACGTGTTGGTGATCGTTGATGACTATTCACGATATACCTGGGTCAGGTTCTTGCGTTCCAAGGACGAGACAGCTCAAGAAATCATAGATTTTATCAAGAGTGTCGAGACCCAACAGCAGCTGTCAGTGCAATCAATCAGATCAGATAACGGCACGGAGTTCAAGAACTCGGTAGTTGAGGGCTTCCTTCGATCCAAAGGTATTCAGCATCAATACTCTGCTGCTCGAACACCTCAACAAAATGGGGTCGTGGAAAGGCGTAACCGTACGCTTGTGGAAGCCGCTCGTACAATGCTCACATACTCAAAGCTACCTCCGTTCTTGTGGGTCGAAGCAATATCAACAGCATGCTATACACAAAATCGCTCCATTATCCATAAGCGCTTTAACAAAACTCCTTACCAACTCTTTTTGAATAAAGTACCATTTATCAAGTACTTACGTGTATTTGGTTGCAGGTGCCATGTGCTGAACGACAAAGACAACCTCGGGAAGTTTAACGAAAAGGCGGATGAAGTGATCTTCATTGGATATTCATCCACCTCGAAGGCATATCGTGCATTCAATACCCGAACCAGAACAGTCAATGAAAGTGTGCATGTCACATTTGATGAGTTGGCTGAACTGGCACCCGAAGTTGATCAATCAGGACCTCACATTAGTCAAATGCCTGGAGACTCTTCTAATAATCTCATTTCTTTTTCTTCTTCTGATTTAGTCAATTTGTTTGATCCGTTTTATGTTGAATTTTTCGGTCCTAACGCTAGTGTGTCTAATGTTGTCAATAATGTAGGTAATCCTTCCAGTTCAACTGCGCCACAAAGTTTCTCCGCTCCATCTTCATCAACATACCCTCATCCATCTACATCATCCACCGACACATCCGCAGTTGAATCTACTCCTATAATACCCTCACATATAATACCAACAATCCTTCCTTCACCTGAACACTTGGGAATCGAACCGGAACCAGTGGTACCATCATTTGAAACCATTGACCATGAATCTTCATCCATCCCCACGTTAACCACTGAGGTTCCATCCCGAGCACCCCTTCCACACGAGATTAAATGGACCCGAAGTCACCCAACAGATCAAATCATTGGTGATGTGTCAACAGGAGTCCAAACTCGTAGGGCGTCTGCTAATGAATGCCTCTTCGCATCATTCCATAGTATGATAAAGCCCGCTCGTGTGGATGAAGCCCTAATAGATCCAGATTGGATAGTTGCAATGCAAGAGGAACTCAACCAGTTTGAATAGCTTAGAGTATGGCGGTTAGTTCCCAAACCAAAAGACCGTACACTGATCGGAACAAAGTGGATTTTTAAGAACAAACGAGATGAGAACGGCATTGTGATAAGGAATAAAGCAAGACTTGTTGCCAAAGGCTACGGACAACAAGAAGGGATAGATTATGACGAGACCTTCGCTCCAGTTGCACGGATCGAAACAATCAGATGCTTCTTGGCGTACGCGGCACACAAAGATTTCAAAGTGTATCAAATTGACGTCAAGAGTGCCTTTCTAAACGGTGGACATAACGAGGAGGTGTATGTTGAACAACCACAAGGCTTTGTTGACGCACATAAACCTGACCATGTTTATGTGCTAGATAAAGCCCTCTATGGTTTAAAACAAGCACCTCGAGCATGGTATGATAGTCTTTCCAATTTCCTTATTTCTGCCGGTTTCTGTAAAGGTGTGGTGGACACAACTCAGTTCACTAAAAGTGAAGGCCCACATATAATGCTAGTGCAGATATATGTCGACGACATTATATTTGGATCTACTGACAGTAATTTTTGTAAGAATTTTTCAGCCCTAATGGAGTCCAGGTTCGAGATGAGTATGATGGGGGAAATGAACTTTTTCCTCGGATTACAAGTCAAAGAACTTGAGGATGGGATTTTTGTGAACCAGTGGAAATATACTCTTGACATTCTCAAGAAGTATAAGTTAGACTCTTGCACGAGTATCGCAACTCCCATGGCCTCCAACTGTAAGTTAGACACCGATCCTTCTGGGAAAAGTGTCGATAATACAACTTACAGAGGGATGATAGGATCCTTACTATACTTGAATGCTAGTAGACCGGATATAATGTTTTCAACATGTATTTGTGCTAGATTTCAGGCCGACCCAAAAGAATCACACCTAACTGCGGTAAAACGCATTTTTCGTTATCTTAAGGGTACACCCGAACTTGGTCTATGGTATCCAAAGGGAACCGATTTCGATCTTACCGCTTTTTCAGATGCTGATTTTGCAGGTTGTAGAGTTGACAGAAAAAGCACGTCGGGAGGAATACAGTTCTTGGGAGATAGACCGGTGAGTTGGTCTTTCCAAAAGCAGAATTGTGTTTCCACATCCACAGCTGAGGCTGAGTATGTAGCAGCTGCAAGCTGTTGCTCTCAACTGTTGTGGATGAGAACACAGTTACGCGATTATGGATTCTCACTCACCAATATCCCAATTTACTATGATTCTCGAAGTGCAATTGCCATCTCTTGCAATCCCGTGCAGCACTCTCGAACAAAACACATAGATATCAGGTATCATTTTATTAAAGATCACGTAGAAAAGGGAACCATTGAGCTGTATTTTGTTGGCATGGAATATCAACTTACGGATATATTTACTAAAGCTTAGACGAACCTCGTTTTCAGTTTTTAGTATCCCATATCGGCATGTTGAATCCGCCTTCCAATTAAATATCAGATATTGTCTTAAATAATTCTATTTCAATCTATCGTGATTGAAATTCATTTATTTTAGAAAATATCTGTTATTTAAATTTAAGGATTGTGTCACAAAATTGAAACTCAATATTTCCTTATCTGTGTACATTTTTAATAATTAATGATCCTGACAAATTGCTGTGTGAATTGTTCATCACGGAGTGGGATGCAAACAATATCCAGGTTTGTCTGTATTTTTAAGGCTAAAAAGGGTTAACGAGCTTAATCAGAAAAACAAAAGGAAAAGAACTGGTATTTATTTGAGGGGAATTATAGTTAGGATTTTAAGTTTTATAATTCTTTGTTTCTTTTTAATTTCTTGTAGTTAAATTTTAAATTTTAGGTTGGTTATACTTTAATTTAATTTTAAGTTTAAATTAATAGGTCACAAAATTCCAAAAAGATTTTAAATTTCAAATTTATCAAAAAAAACCAAAAAATATTTTATTTTATTTGGTCTTATTTTATTTTGATTCATTTTTTTATCCTCGCTTAAAAGATCAAAAAAATACCAAAAAAAAAAAATATATATATGTTTTTTGTAGTTTCATGAAAAAAAAATTCAAAAAGATTTAATAAAATTGGGGCAAATTTTTACTAAACAAATCTTGTTTTTAAAAGCCCAAATTTTTCTTTGTTGTGTGAAATATCCGGCGGCCCATGTGAGGTTTTGGGCGCGGATCCTTCTTCCCGACCCGATCCGCTCCCTTTAAATAGGGCGGGTCAACGGTCAACAACCCATTCCTTCATCTTCAAGATATCTTCTTCTTCTTTTTTCCTCTCTTCCGTCGACTGCTTTCACCGCCGAACCACCATTATCACACATCCAAGCTTTAAGAACCACCGTTTTCTTTCCATTTTCTTACTTCATTTACCTTCGGCATCAACAGGTAACCTCTTTTTAACTTTATTTTAGTTTATAACTTCATCTTTTATGTGTTTTTTCTTCATTTTTCTTCTCGGTTTTTGCTAGTTTTAGGTACTTTAATGTGTTCTTTTACGTAGTTGTAGTTAGATAAAATGATCAGTATGCATTTTTAAACTAGGATCTGTAATTTCATGCATTTTTGTTAAGATTTCACTGTTCACGTTTATTTTTGCATGAACACTTAACTGCATTCATGCATTTCGGATGTCCGAAGTTCGGACCATCATCCGAAGTCGGATGTCCCACTTAGTTTAATTTTTAAATTTTTCAAACTTACAAAAACCGAATTCGGTCACTGTAGATCCGAATTCGGTCACTGTTGATTCGAATTCGGTCCACAATGATCCGAATTCGGTCCATCATGAAATGTCAAAAAGTTTGAATACCTCATTTAAGTGTAATTTTACATCATCACTGTTCATCCGAACTCGGATGGATCCGAATTCGGTTCCCATCCGAGTTTGGTCCTTGGTCCTTATTGCATACATAATTTTTCATCCGCATCACATCCGAATTCGGACCACCCTTATGCACCATCCAAATTCGGGCCAGCTCTCATCCCCATCGCCACTTAAACACATTTCGGACCACATCCGAATTCGACCCATCTTGTCACATCATCCGAATTCGGACCTCAAACGTACCACCTCATGCATCATCCGGATTTCGGCTTGATCCGGATTCGGTGACACTGTTCATCCGAATCGGACCATCCGAAATCCAACACTTAGCATTTTTTTAAATTTTTCCATTTTTGCATTTTCACTATAAATTAAAAAATACAAAAATATTTTCATCACGGTGCACCATTGATTAGAGTTAGGATTAGTGTTTGAGTAAAAAGGTCTGATCTAACATCGGTCTCTTAACGATTGACTTTGGACTTTATTAGTAGAATTTTATTCTACTAATAAAGACTCGATGCTAAACAGATCAGACAGTTTCTATTTCACACTTATCTAGACTTCACATCAATGCCTTATCATTTAAAGTCTTATTATTATAACTCTGATGAACCTTTTGCAGGATGATGGAACCGACTGTTAACCTAACCATACCCCATCCCCCCATCCCAAATAGTAACGCACAACTCCCAGAACAATCCATCCTTCCCAACCCCGAGTTTGTCGAGTTTATTCCACACAACTGGCAACTCGACGTATCCATTCTCACTAAAGAACCCCAAACCCTCGCATTTGACATCCTCACTCAGCACCCCATCTATTACGCCTTATCCACCGCAATCGCTGTTCCCCAGATTTATCTGCAACAATTCTGGAACAGATTGCAGTATGTTCCTGACGCCGAACCCCATTTTACATCCACCATCGACTGTGTTCCAGTCAAACTCACCATACCCGCCATACGCCATATCCTTCACCTACCCGTCGAATTCTACCTACCAACCCGCGATCAGTTTGATCCCAACCCATCCATCACCGAAACCCTAGCTGAAATCCAGACCCTGGGTTATGATGGCCCTCTTTCCAAACCCTCAAATTTCCGCACCAAAAATCTTCAATCTCACTGGTGGATCCTTTTTGATGTTATCAACAAGTGCTTTACCGCGAAGCACTCCGGCCACGACTCCGCCTCGGCTCAGGTACTAGCCATGTTCACCGCCTTTGCCTTTGACCGACACATTGATTATGCTGCTTTTCTCTTCGAGGAACTAAGACGAGTCCATGTGGAGAGGGGAACCAAAAAAGGAAGAAAATACATACCTCTCCAATGGTTTTCGCAGCTCATCATCCAGTATGCCATGGACAATGATGACGATATCCACGAACGTCCTGAGGCAGACGTCGACCCCACTATGGCCATACAAAAGCTGACTCTGCCAAAGGGGGCCCCTACAGTGCCAATAATGACAATTCCACTATCTCTACTACTGAAGGCAATGGGGTTGGAACGGGTTAGGGCGTACATACAAGAGTTTTATCCGGATGAGTCTCAGTCAGAACCGTCTGAGACTAGCCAATCTGAAGGTGAGGCCAACATGAGTGAGGATGAGGGAGCTCAGGTAGAAGTTCAACAATTGGAAATTGGTGAGAGGGAGCATGTGTTAGTGAGGGAGGGAGCAGGTAGTGAGGCGGCAGAGACGGCGGATTCAGAAAGAACCGTCTCTGTCGTGCGAGTGATAGATACTCAATCCGAGGGTGAACGAAGCCCAATCAGTCGGACTCCTCACCATAAGATCGACAGTCCAACGGTCAAAATCACCACCACCACCCACTTGGTTTCCCCTCAAAGGGAGACCACTTCATTCCACGGGGTCATAGCACATACACCATCGCCCTCTCATTCGGAGAGTGGCGGTGTTGAAAGAGGTCACACTCCTCCCCATGTGACCGCACTTCCTTCTTTCACGATTCCATCCCCTCATATACACACAACGCACGATGCCTCCGTGGCATCCCCAAGAGCTGCCTCCGTGGCAGCTCCACAAACTTCCGGATCTGAGCGTCCTATACAGGAGCCAGAAATGACGGAAGGAAGACCAGGAGTTGCTCAATCAACGCCATCCACTTCCGGCCATCTCCCAATCAACTTGGAGATGTTAACGGCAGCTCTTCGTGTTGTCGGAGTGATTACCTGGGCTGACATGGACGCCCAAAAGGAAGCTGCCGAGGAACGTCACACCGCCCTTCTCTCGCTTATAAAGGGTAAGGGTGTCGCTTCCGAAGCTGGCCCTCCACCAGGATCCCATTCAGTTCAAAACCAGATAGTCGAGCTCTCGGACAAGATTGATGCGCTTACACGCTTAATTCTGCAAGTCCAGGAGTAGATTAATTCTAGAATGGACCGCCTCGAGTCGGCGGTAATCGAACTCCAGTGCCGTCCTCAGGCAGAGGCTCCGAAAAGGAAACATGACGATCGGGACGACCCTGATCGTCATGAGGGGGAGAAAAGGCAGAGAGTTCAGTTTGAAGACCCAATGATGATTCTAGGGGGAGCAGAGACCGAAGGGACAGGGTTTCAGGGGTCAGGGGAACAGAGGCAGGAGGCTCAGGAATTCTTATTGATAGAAGACGAGCCTATGATCGAGGGTCCAGCTCCACTAGATCCGATGACAGCTATGGTAGAGTTCGAGGAAGCTCATGAGAAACTTAAAATCATATTGGTATCTGATTCAGACTCCGATATTGACGACAGCGAACCCTTAATAATTCCTAAGCCTGAACCCGAATCTCCAACGAAAAAATCTTCATTCTCTTCCTTTGACTTCCTAAACTCACCACCACCAACCCCTCAAGAAGAAATCCTTTCATCTATTCAAGGTCCCCAGTCACTCAAAGAATCCCATATTGTCCTAAGCCCTCCAAGATCCCCAAGCCCTCCTCCAGTCTAACAAACCGAACTCACAGGTCCTTCACAAACCAAAAGGGTAGATTGCTTCGATGAAACTCCAGAAGACCTGGTGTAGTTCAAAAACTGCCTCAAAAAGAAAAAGACAAACTTCGACAAGAACGGCGGGGGACAATCATAAAACTACTTGAAGCTAAAAAGGATGAAATCGAAGAACCCCCCGTTCAGGGCCTCAAAGAATTCTTACATAAGTTTCCTCCTGAGCAGTTTCAGAACCCGTACTTAGAAGAGAGATTCAAAATGGTATTCAGAAAGAAGCCAGGAGCTTTCAGCAGACGCCTCCTGATGGAACTAACAAATGTATCCAAAGCTGAACAGGCCGAATACTATCAACTAATGCTCAGGGAGAGGAGGTCTAAAATGTCAAAATCGAAGATAAAGAAACTCCGAACCATAACCATGTGTAAAAGAGCCAAAGTCTACTATCCCTCCTTTCAAGTAGAAAGAGAAGATGTCACGGGTGATGATATCTTCGAGAATGACCTAGACTTCATAAGTGTGGACGACGTTGAGTTTTTACACAACTACTTGAAAAATCGCATAAAAAACGTCTGACCCACATGATTGCTGTAGGTGCCCTAGTTCAAAGCATGAACCGCCACTCGATCATTATGTGCCTCAGAGACTTCCAAATGGCGATCGAGAGCGCGTTGGTTAAAGTGGGCCTACGAGCACCAGAACAAGACAGCTTCCTCCTAGCCCACCATCCGGCCTACAGAGTTGTACTCTCTGGAGACCTGGGTGTCATTTTTGTCAATTACAAGGGCTATAAAAGGTACATGCGCTTTGAGGATCTTCCATGTTACTCAGATGGTACACTCAGATTGGTTCGAGCAGCGCTAACACAGAAAGTACAAGACTTTGATGCTCAGCCAGATCCAGAACAAAGATGCTCACCAAAGGAGATACAGGATACCCTCAGCGGCATTGACCTCCTGAACGAAAGGCTACATATGAGACAAGTGACCAGACGCTTCGACGTCATCCTTGGACTCCGAGAATCAACTGATCATGCCAGAGTTCCAGGACCTCCTAAATGATCGAAAAGGGGGAGATTGTTAGACTTTTTAATTTCGATCATATGGAGTTATTTTGTAATAATTAGTTACTTAACATTTATCTTTGTATTTGTTTCCTTGTAATTTATTTCTATGCAAAAGTCTAGGGGGCAATTGTGTAAATGCCCCATAGATAATTAAATGGAGCTATAAAGCTCCTAGGGTTTCTTTATTGTAAAGAGACGGTTGAACAAATTGAATATTACATTGCAGCCGCCACTTTCATTCTCTCTAACATTCATATTGTCTTCTTCATCATTTTCCAATTATTGAGCATTGTTTCTTCTTGGGATATGATAAAGAATCATCTAAGGTGCTGAAACATACGAGATTTCATATTCTACACAGCTTGTGAGAGTTGAAAGATTTGGACTGTCTAGAAATCTACTTTACCTTTCAACTCTGAGAATCATTGATTTTCAGTAAATGGAACAGAAGTTGATGGAGTCTAATTTGATGTGGATGGAGCGGTGGTTGCGGCGGATGGAATGGGAGTAGAAGTAGATGGAGCTTCTTGACTAATGCGTTGACACTTCACTCTTTGTTGAGTGGTAATCAACTCTTCCTCTTCCAAAATGAAATCTGCATCTCCCTCGTCTTCAGCTCTGAGAGCAGGACGTGTTAATTTACGTCTGCTCACCACAAGCCTAAGACCCATGCCTTGCAAAAGTGGTTGTTGGACTTGCGGCTTCCCTTACCTCCTCTTCTGAACTAGAATCTGACTCAGAATCAGAAGCAGTCTCCACATGACCTTCAGCTTCTTCACGACTCTATGTTCCTTCAGATGCAGCTACCGGTGGCTGATGTTCATCGATTTCCCTGAAAATGTCATCCATATTAGTAGGCGGCTCCAAAATATCCTGAATCAGCTGCTCCGCTATATTTTCTTGAGCTGCTGTGCCTTGCTCAAAGATCTCTTGCAAAGTTTGCACCCTTTGGTCAGACTGGAGTCCCGATGTGGACGGTCCAGTTGCCGCTGTCGATGATCTTGAATGAGTAGCTTCCCTAGCAGCCGGTGCTCGCTGAGCCGTGCTTGTTACGATGGAGGTTGTTGCTGAGGAGCATCCACTATCCATTAATCTCCCTCTGGAGCGACAAAATTTGGATCTATGACTGCTCCAAAGAGATAACATCGCCGATTGAAGCTTAGACACCATTGTGTCAAATCCCGCCTTCTTCGGTGCAAAGCAGACCATGATAACGCGTACCAGATAACGCCACTGGCCAAAGAGACCGCTCTAAACATTGGCTGCCTTTGTAATATCTTGAGCATAACCCATTCTTAAGAAGGCCGCCTGCCTTATGGGAGCTGGGAAGTCAATTGGCCCAGCTTCTTGCTCAATTGACCCAAGTTGCAAAATCAATCGAAGATGCTCGGCCGAGAATGCAATTGGACGGCCACCAACCCTCATGCCTAAAAGTGTAGGAGTAACATTGCAATCCACTAGTAGCGATTGCCAGAATTGGCGAACGTATGGAAGTATGATCTGCAGATTATGCGTGAGCGCATACGCCGCCCTAGATTGCGACACGAATTCGATCATCTGTGGGTAACGTTGAGCTTTTGGAGACTGAAGGTCAACTGCCATAACCATGTTATGCTTATTGAATAATGCTCGATCACCCATATCTTCACACAATTTATACACATAAACTGTTAGAAATTAATTTTGAAAAATTTAAGTTATTCGAGCTTGTTTAAATTCGAACTTGATTAAGTTAGAATTTGAACATCTTTGAAGTTACTTCAATTAATTCATTCGAACTTACCTAAGTTCGAACAGTCGTTTGACCTTCGAACTTACTTAAGTTCAGAATCCTATTCGAACATGTCTGACTTCGAACTTATAGATTTTTTTGACAAGTTCGAAGTCCTGACAAGTTCGAACCTGAAGAATAAGTTTGAATCTTGTTGAACAAGTTCGAAGTCGGCCATTTTAAACTTCAAAACGATGATTTTAACCCTTTTTAGACTTAATTAACTGTAGAATCTAGTCCTAATAGGTTCTAATCAAGTTTATTAATCATTAATTTTATGTTTTTGACCCTATAACTTGTGATTTAAACCACCTAGTTCTAAATGATACAAGAACTCAAAATTGTCCGATTTTATCCACTAAAAAGGTCCAAATCATACACGTACTTAGAGATTGTTGGTTCAAAACACCTAAGTGTGTGGATAGGTTCGAGGAATAATGGAAAACTTCGAGAAATAGTCCTTAAAATTGAAAATCGATGTCTTCGAAGTTAAGTTCGAGATTGTCTGTTAAGTTCGAGAGAGGAAGTTCGAAGGTAGTTTGCATTAAATGAACACTGTTGACCTATTTATACCCAAACTACTTCAAACTTATGTTATGTTTGAACTTGCAACAAGTTCGAATCTAACTTCGAACTTAACTGATGTTCGAACTTAATTGAAAATTTTGAAATTCTTGAATAAAATCCAACTTTTTCAACTTTTTCACTTAACGAAATTTTTCCAACTTTGCAAGATATTCACGCTAAGCAACAAATTTTTACGCAATTTTGTTTCTCCAACTAAAACTGCATCCTAGTAACTTTGACCTTATTCCTAATAATAAAATCAAGATTATATAAGCTAGAATAAAATAAAATAAAATAGAAAAATAAAAGCAAAAATAAAAAATAAAGATAAACACAAAAATAATTTAACGACAAAAATACACTAACAGTATATTTTTGCGAGATAGTCAAAGAAGGTTCAAATAGATAGCGGTGTCAAACGCACTTTCAGTATTTCGCTTTCACACTTCCGGAATTTTTATTCCTTTGATTGTTTGTCGTGACATACACTTCAAGGTGATTGTTGTTATGTTTTTCCTTTTAAACATTCAACACCTTGGAAATTCCTTTGGCCTTTTTATTTATCAAGAAACTACCTTACGTGTCCCATACTTAGACATACTTCTAGGATCAAGGCAGACACACAATGATTTTGACTTTTTGGTATTTGTAAATTATCTTTAAAAAGCAAACGGCGGACACAGTTCTATATTTACATACAACAGAGTGTCTTAGTTTGTCTTAGGGTCCTGTTATGTTAGCAATATAGCGGTGACAGGTCTGTACTCACGTACAACAAAGCGACTTGTTTTGACTTCCGTTACTTTTCAAAACCTTTTCTTTCTTTGTTTAAGATGTATTTTGATGTTGCTATACATCCCCCAGATAAATTTGCATACCTCATTCATAATCATTGTCTGTATGTCTCTTACCTAGAAATTAAGACCTTTTAGTCATACATCTAAGTTAGTTACACATATGACATTTTCTTGATTATTTTATTAGCTTTTAGGATTTCCTTCATGTATTATGCCTACCAATACATCAGACAAAAGTGTGTACATCACTTAGATCTTAAGGTGCACTATGCGTGAAAGCTTAACACTTAAAGTTTGTTAGACTATGCTAATTTTCGTCACTTTGAACCTATGACTCTAAGACTTCTCTTATTTTTCAATATTCTCTTTTTATTTGAATTTTTTATGGTTTTTCTTTGTTTTTTTTTGGTTTTTCATTAAGTAAAAATAAACCGATAAACTAATCTAATAACTTACGACAAAAAGAAAATCTACTAAGGTCAAGTTACTCTGGATTACGCATGCCATTTAGTTGAACTAACAATTCAAAGCGTGACTTATCAAGTGCTTTTGTGAATAGATCTGCATTATTGTCTTCCGTTGCAACTTTTACCAGTTTTATCAAATTCTTTTTAGCACAATCACGTATGAATTGATGTCTTATGTCTATGTGCTTAGTGTTATTGTGTTTAACTGGATTATCTGTTATGGCAATAGTTGATTGATTGTCTATCCTACTGGGAGTATGAGTATAAGTCAAACTGTAATCCCGCAATTGTTGTTGAATCCACAGAACCTGTGAACAACAACTACCCACAGCTACATACTCGGCCTCGCATGTGGATAAGGCTACCGAAGTTTGTTTCTTGCATTGCCAGGTTACGAGCCTCCCTCCAAAGAACTGACAACTAGCAGTTTTTGATTTTCGGTTCAAGCTACACCCACCATAGTCTGAATCCATGTAAGCCTCCAATTCCAGATCTCCATCAGCATGATACCAAAGTCCCAGCTTCGGTTTCGACTTCAGGTATCTCAGAATACGCTTCACAGCTTTCATATGCATCTCCTTTGGATTTGCTTGAAACCTTGCACAAATACACACAACAAACATTATGTCAGGTCTAGAAGAAGTTAAATACATAAGTGACCCGATCATGGCCCAATATAAAGTCGGATCCACATCAGTATCACTATCTGTACTCAGTCTGAGATTATGATTCACTTGAGTCGGAGTAATGAAATGCGCGGTCAGCTTTGTTCCTTCCATCCTGAAGCGCTCTAAAATGTCGTAGACATACTACGTCTGATGAAGATGATGTCGTCCACGTACACTTGAACCAGAATAAAATCTTCACCTTTCCTTTTCACGAATAGTGTACTATCAATTCTCCCTCTCTCAAATCCATTGTCTAAGAGGTGAGTTGACAGTGTCTCATACCAAGCCCTAGGTGCCTGATGCAATCCATACAGAGCCTTATCAAGTCGATATACTCTGTCGGGATACTTTAGATCAGTAAACCCTGGCAGTTGTTCGACATACACCATTTCCCTCACCTTGCCGTACAAGAATGCACTCTTGATGTCAATTTGATATACGTTAAACCCTGTGAAGGACGCCAAAGCCAGAAACATTCGAATCGCCTCAAGCCTCGCCACTGGTGCAAACACTTCATTATAATCTATTCCTTCTTCCTGGTTGAACCCTTTTACCACGAGTCTTGACTTGTTGCGAGTAACTATGCCCCGATCATTTCGTTTACACTTAAATACCCATTTGGTCCCTATTGCAACTTCTCCTCGAGGTAACGACACTAATTCCCTTACTTCAAGCTTTTGAACTGCGACAGTTCCTCTTGCATGGCCTCAACCCAAAAATTGTCTTTCACTGCCATTTGCACATTCTTTGGCTCTACTTGTGAGATAAAACGCGAGTATAAACACGTGTGAAACGCCTCGGAGTCATTGATCATCGATAACAGCACTGTGTTATTATTTACACTACTCCTAGTTCTCACACCAGTATGAGGATTCCCAATGGTACTCTCAATTGGATGATCCTTGTTTATCCTTGATGTCTCAATCTCGTCAACCTGAAGATTATCTCCTAAGTTCGATCCTATTTCACCTACTGGAGGTATGACTTATGACGGAGTAATTTCTACCTCATGATCACTATCTTCTGAGGTAGAATCACTTGTTTGATTCTCATTTGTAGGTAATTCAGGTTCATTATCTTATGGAGACCAATCTTCTGTCGTTGTTGTCTCAGATGTTGATGGAATGCTTAATCTTGGAAAACCTTGACACTCGTCATTGAGATTCAATGATGAGAAGTCATTTTCCACAGTATCTGGAATTCCACTAAATGGTATGTTAAATGATTCAAACACAAAGTCATCTTTACTCCTTATAAAGCATTTAGGACAAATCATGAATTTTAAGACTTACACAATTTAAAGCATCATGTACAATCAAATAATGCATCATATGTGATAGCAACATTTAATCAATGCATTGCAGAATGCTTAACCAAAAACACACGCTTATGTCTTTGGGAACTGGAACGCACGCTTCCTCAGTTCCTCTTCCTGAACCCTAAAACACGTCTCTCTTTTCTTCTGCTTCACATGCTACGCTGCAGTCTTATTTTCAGCCATGGAAGGTGAAGCTCTCTCTTCACCGCCATTAAACCTTTTCCTGTTAGCTCACGTAACCACGCTGTCTACACACATATCCGCTCTCAAAACACTCATCCATAACTCCTACGACGCTCGTCAACGGTACCGTGGTCTTCGGTCGTTCCTAATTCGCCGAACAAACTCACACAAGATTTCCAAAGTTGCTGGCTCAATGGAATCTAAAATTCAAGCGTGGATCGATCAAGAGTTTATTGAAACTCTAATGTAAATTCGATTGTCAGATCGAAGGTTTTCATTGAGCTTGAAACGATTCTCTGCAAATGTAAATTCTCAAAGAAAGTTTGATAAACCTCTGGTTTCACGATTGCGAAGCTCATAAAATTTAATAAAGACGTGTTCGTATGGCAAGTTATGATGGCAAGAACAGTTCGTTCGTTGTTCTCATTATCAACCGTTAGAGGCGAAATCCCCAAAATCAAATGGCAAAATCCTCAAAATCATAAGCTTCTTAAGCTCTGAAGAACTTTTCAATTAGAACAATGGCAATGTACTTTGTTTTAGAGATCGGATACTACGGTCGTAAGGAAGCCATGACGCCATGTTAGAACAAGGATTGGTGAAGAATCTTGTTGAATTACAGAACTCTGATGCTGGAGGTATGTTAATGGATGTTAGAGGTGAGAAGAAGAACATTCAGAGGTAGCCATTTGGACACACAATCTGGTGACTTGGATTTGTCTTGAATTACCTATGAAAATTTGTTTTAGCCAAGGTAAAATGTGTCAGTTTTCTACAATAATATTGGATTTATATTACATTTTCGACTACCTAAACTACGAATCAACTGTATCTGTTGATGTTTTAACAACACATTACATGATTAGAACTTAATTTTACAAGTAAGTTGACTACTATTAAAGCCAAGTCATTTGTATACCTTTTTTACATGAACATTTGTAGCATAGCTTTCTGAATTTTTACAACTGATCATACAGATTTTGCAATATTTTATTATGTAATAATCGCAGCTATGGAAGCAATTCAATCATCTTGGGTAATCATACACTCGCAACTTAGCTCCGGTTAATTTTAACTACTACAAACACAAAATTACAAAGTGTTTAATGATTTCAGGAATGCTGGCTTTGATCCTGAGACATTTAGAGTAGACCCATATGGCAATGTTCTGTATTTCCATGCTGATTCTGCTTCTCCTCTTGCTTGGGATGTCGATCATTGGTTCCCATGCTCAAGTAATTACGTCTATAAATTATTAATTTATACGATACGTTGAATGAACTTGTGTTTCTTTTTCTGATTTATTGATGGATTACAGGAGGAGGATTGACTGTTTTTCGGTTCCGCGGTGGGATCTTCAAGTGGGTATATCAGTTAACCAGTTCTTGTCTATCTTTGCTTCTTCAAACTCAGATTGGTTGATGGTGACCCTGTCAACCATGTCAGCGTTACGCAAGCTAATTTTCCATCACTATCGAAACTCAAAACCACTGGTGGGTCATAACCCAGGTCTCCTGCTCGCATGATGAGGACTAATGTATGTTTTTACTTTTGGTTTTTCTTCTTTTCGCTCGCTCAAATGATTCGATTTATTGTGATTTTGATTTCTAATTTTGTTTAGATGTCTTGGATTGTTCCTCTGTCCCACCATGAATACTACTCAACTCGAATGTTGATATTGTCACCTTTGGGATCCGTTGGGATCATTCTTTTGTTGTTAGTTCAATTTCCTTTGTTCACATTCATTAATTCCACTGTTGTTTTATATGACTTCTTTAATGTGAAATAAGGCAGTTATTCTATCAAGAATGATCCTTATGCTCCTCCCCTGAAAGTTCCTTTCCAATATGCAAAAAAAAAGAACACTATTTTCATGAAACCCTTCAGGATCATGGTGGAATAACCTTCAAAATATCCCAGTGCTCACCCAGAGTGTATTTTATAACCATGTTTACTTGGTATGCTCCCCCTTTCTTCTGAGGTTAAAAAACACATTTTTTAACTCCAAAATCCAGATTATATAGGAGTTATCTTAACAATTTGGAAGGCTAAAATAGGAGCCGTTAATCATGAAACCCAAGTTTACGAGAACATTCTAGGTGATATTAATGTATGGGTTTCAGGTGATATTAATCAGTGTATTCGTTAATTTATGTATGGTTTCAGGTGATATTAATTCTGATTATGTCATGTATATGGTTATAATTATGTATGATTTATCTTGCTTATATTCACAGATGCAACCCACTTGAATTTATCCTTTTTGAATGGTTCATGGTCATGCTCACATAAATAATAAATGATGATTCATACATATGCTTTCATGTCTGTTAACTACACTTATATGCCATGCACTATTAATGACGAATTCTAAATGAACCTACTTGACACAACATATGCACCTCACAACAGCCCCCCTTTAAGTGCTGCTGTCATCTGTCTTTTTTTCATTCGTTTTCCATAGCTACCTAGCACCTAATTAAGCCAAGTATCGTGTTGGTACACCGTGTGTGACGATAGCAGTCTAAGTGATCTAGCATTTTGGTTTAAGTAACATTCAAAGTATTGGGATTTAACGAGTGTTTGATATATATGTTTATATATGTATGTTTGATAGTTATTGATTGTATGGTTGAACTTGATGTAATGAATTACAGGAAGTTCAAACATAAAGATCAAAGATAAAATCAAGCATAAGTTAAAAAAAACATAAGTTTCAATACTTAGTTAAAAATGTGAAAGAGTAAATTCGAAATTTCACTAAGGATTGGCATTCGAATATATGACAGATTCGAATGTGTTCCTTTAAGCAGATTCGAATGTACAACTTAAGGTAGATTCGAGAGTGTCATGTGGACAAACTCGAATGGGCCTTGGGCCTGATTCGAGTTTGGCCCATGGCAAACTCGAATGGTCATCTATAATTAGGGATAGACTCGAATTATTATTAGACTTTTGCAGAATTCGTGAGGGATTAAGCAAATAGGCGATCTCGAGTTTATCAGCTAATTGAGTGTTCTTTCGGAGAGAATCATCTAGTAGGTGCGTTCGTGTTCGTTCGTACAGCTTGTTGATGGTCTCCGTGTTCCGAGTGAGAGTTGTTTCCGTCAACCCGTTAACGAGGATTCCGCACTCGTTGACGGTCTCGCGTCTAGATAGATCCAAAGTGGTAGACGTTACAAGTTGTATCAGAGCCTAAGGGGTGTTCTTCGTGTTCATCCTAGGTTTCTTGACACTTTTGGACGGTTATTCTCTCAATTTCCGTGTTTTTCGAGCTTAACAACTTGGGATCCGGGAAATACTTTGCTGTTTTTCACGTTTTTGATCAAAATCAATATTTATCTTTGTAAAAATATTGATTTAATCTGCAAAACGTTAAAACATCGTAGTTTTAGCCATTTTTCGAGTTTGCGGCGCTCGAATCTGTTAGGAGTAATTAGAGTTTTGCTTAGTTTCGAGTCTAACCAAAAATCCGCTCCTTTCGAGTTTGCATTTGAGTGTTTCGAGTTTGCTTGGTCCTTTGAATTTGATACCTTCGAATTTGAGACCTTCGAGTTTGAGACTTTCGAATTTGTCACCAATTTCGACTTTAATTGAATTTCAGAACTTAATCGAATTTAATCCCAAAGAGGTTTAAACTTAATTAAATTCGAATTTATCTAAATTCGAAAGGATTAACTTAAATTAATTTCAAATTAAATTTATTAAGTTAAAATTCAATTACTTTTGAAAAAATGACAAATTTACAAAGGTTTCTTGAAATGGATCATGAGGTGGGAAAAGCTAACACTCCACCTAAGCTGATGAAACTTGAAGACTATTATTGGTGGAAAGATCGGTTTGCCGATTTTGTGCGTTTCAACGACATGCGAATGTGGCTATGTATCGACGAGGGATACATTCCACCAACTGCTGATGTTGAGGGAAGACAGAAGGTTGTCACCTATTCCATGATGAAGGAGGATGACAAAAAGGTGTTTGAAGCTGAAAACCGCGCATTTGCCATAATACGAATGGCATTACCTCTGGACATCCTACACACATTCCGCAATCAAAAGACATCTAAGGAACTTTGGGAGACGCTGGAAAAAATGTGTGAGGGTAATCCGAGGGTTCGGAGGAAGCGTATGGAGTTGTTGAAACAACAATTTGCGATTTTCAAGGCTTTGAAGGATGAGCAGCTGGACGATACCATCACCCGCTTTTATGATCTACTGACAGAGCTGGAAAGTCACGGTATTGAGTATAGTGACACAGAAAAGAACAATAAGCTTCTTGATGCCTTACCAGCCAAATGGGCGATGTACGTGGCTATGATCAAGCTTAATGAAGATAAGTATTATACTCAATCGTTGGAGGATGTAGTGGGAACACTGAGGGCTTATCATTTCGAGCTACTGAAGGCCAAGACAGATTATGAACAAATTCAAAATCCAGCCATGTATTTTGGAAAATCAAAACCTTCAGCGGCAGCTGATATGAAGACTGCTACATCGTTCTTCACTGGAGAAACGTCGTCACCAGCAGAGCCTGACGACGCACAGAATAGAGCGTTCTTAGGGTTTGGGAGACCGAAAGAACAGCAACCTCAGGCACCACAGGCATCAACATCTCAGGGCTACTCTAAGATGCCCATGAGCGCTAAATCGGCCAAAGAACATTTGAATCTATTGGCGTCATTTGTGGCCGCATATGGGAACTGCGTTCAAGGGAAAATAAACGATCCTGCACTCTGGGATGAAGATTACGATCAGGTAGACCCTGACGACCTTGAGGAGAGGGATCTCAAATGGCAACTGGCCATGGTAACCCAACGGGTTAAACGATTCATCAAACGGACTGGGAGGAATCTGAATATGAATAATAAGGGGATTGGCTTTGATAAGTCCAAGGTCAAATGCTACAATTGTCAAGGCTTGGGACACTTTGCAAGGGAGTGTCAGAGACCGAAGGTAGATAATTACCAAGGGCAGAATCAGCATCAAGGACAGTTTCAGAACCAATCTCAACACAGATATCTTCCGAGTTCATCATCCAGTCAAGCCAACATAGCTGGTCTATTATCAAACGTAACATCAGACAGACAGCTGGATGGTACTTACGACTGGAGCTCACATCCGGAATCTAACGCTAGTGCCTTTATGGCTCAGGTCACTGAGAATGGATGTGAAGGGGAAGAGCAAAACACAAAGGACAGCAGTCAACACGACAGCAGTCCGATGTGGGTGGAGAAGTCGAACGATCAGACGCTTCTGGAGTTTGCCGCTAAAATGGCCGACGTCGAATCAGATCATGCAAAGGTAAGTCTGAAGTTCTCTCTTTTCCATGAATGATGTGTTTTATGTGTTGCTTCTAACGACAGGTTGAACCTAATATTAGAGTCACATAAAAATATATCTGCTCAAAATGAGTCATTAAGGACAGATAATGCTAGCCTGATTAATATTAAGCAAGATCTTAGGGACAAGCTTAAAGCTGATGCACAAGATGTCATAGTTCTTAAGGACAAGCTGAGTGAGCAGTGTGTTAGATTAGAACTAATGTATGAGCATGTAGAGGCCTTGACCAAAGATCTTAAAACCAAAGAAGTAGAGCTAGCTGAAACTAAGGTGAAGGTAGCTGAGGCTAATAGTAAGCTAGAAAAGTTTAGGAACTCAAGTCTGAACCTAGGGAAAGTTTTAGACGCCCAACGCCAATCTAAAAAGCCTGTAGGTCTAGGATTTCATGAGATTCCTCCACCTTTTAATGCAAACTATGTGCCTCAACCTCAGGAGAAAACTGAGAAATCAGTAGACTTAGAGGAAATACCTGCACCAGTGTCTGGGCCTGTAAAAGAAAATACACCTAAGTTGACTGATACAAACGTCAAGATTAAGAAAGTAAAATTTGTGTCCTCCTCTAGTGAAACACCTATAGGAAAACATAAAATTGATTTTAATGATCAGGACAATGAACCAGTCACAATAGATGCACAAAAAGAACCAGACACTAGTGAGACACCTAAGTCTAAGGGCACACACAAGAAGTCCATTGACAAGATGTCTTGCTTTAGATGTCATGAAAAGGGGCATGTTGCTTCTAACTGTCCGCTTAGGAAAATTGACGTTGCACCTAAGACAGGGAAGCCAACACAAACTAAGCCTTCAACAAGTGTGGCGAGCACTAGTAGTTCTCAGAGTACCGAGAAAACTGTGCAGGCTACACCAAAACAAGTTGTGAAACAAATACCGGTAATAGGTGGACCAAAAGAAGTGGCTAGGACTAATTCACCGAATCGAGTCGTTAATCAATCTAGATCTGGACCTCAACAACAATATAGGAGCACAACGCCTAGCAGAGCATACACTCTAGTTAGGTCACATACTCCTGTTAGACATCACACACCGGTTAGAGCTCAGGGATTTCAATCTGAAATGCAATATAATCGGAATTATTCAAGAGCTCCACAACAAATGCCTACTCAAAGGCAAAGAGTGAATTTACATCACTCGGCACCACAACAAACTCCTGTTCAACGACCCAAGTCACCTGAAAGGCGAGATGGGTATTTGAAAGAGTTTAAGTATGTGGACGAGAATGGTATAACCAAGTCAGTTATGGCTTGGGTTCCCCGTGATAACTAACCTATTTTCTTTCATGTGCAGGAGATAACCACAGGTCCAAACAACAAATGGTTCGTCGACAGTGGATGCTCCAGGCACATGACAGGGGAAAGAAGTCTCCTTACAGACTTCAAGGGTGGGAATCGGGGATTTGTATCATTCGCGGGAAACAAGGGAGGAAACATCACGGGTACTGGAGTGGTCACTAATGGGACGATCAAGTTGGATCAAGTTTATCACGTTGATAAAATGGTTCACAATCTCATTAGTGTATCTCAAATCTGTGACAAGAAGAATTCAGTGCTGTTCACTGACACTGAAGCGTTAGTGCTGAAACCGGGGTTCAAGATTCCTGAAGAGTGGATATTAATGCGGGCACCAAGGAAGAATGACTTGTACATGCTCGATATGAACAAGCCGGAATCTTCGATGGGTCCGATCTTCTTACTGTCTAAAACTTCGGAGACTGAATCCGTTTTGTGGCACAGACGCATGGCACACTTGCACCTAAGAAAAATGAACTATATAACGAAAAATGGGTTGGTGCAAGGTGTGCCTATGAAGAGTTTTCAGTTTGAGGATAAGTGTCTACCTTGCAAGAAGGGCAAACAACATAAGAAGGTACACAAGTCCAAGACTCAGAACTCCATATCCTCTACATTCGATTTGTTGCATATGGATCTCTTCGGACCAATCAACAAAAGGAGTATATGAGGTAGTTGGTATTGTTTGGTTATCAATGACGATTACTCACGATTTTCTTGGGTTTTCTTTCTAGGTACAAAGGACGAGACGGCATCCAAGCTCATCGGGTTCTTAGACCAAGTGGAGAATTCCTATGGAACACGGATTAAAAGGCTTCGTAGTGATAATGGAACTGAATTTAAGAACACTGTAATTGGAGTATATTGCCTATCAAAGGGCATAGTGCATCAATTCAGTGCACCCTATGAGCCACAACAAAATGGGGTGGCTGAACGAAAGAACAGGACATTGATTGAGGCAGCTAGGACTATGCTTTCGGATTCAAAGCTTCCTATCATGTTTTAGGGGGAGGCAGTGAATACCGCATGTCATATTTTAAACCGGTCCTAACTGTCATATCTTTGAACAAAACCTGTTATGAAATTTTGAATAAATGGCCACCTAATTTAACTGGCTTCGAACCGTTTGGGGTACCATGTACTTTATTGCAAACAAAACATCAACCTAAGTTTGGTGAAAAGGCTGACGAAGGATACTTCCTAGGTTATGTGCCAAACTCACCATACAAATGGGTTTTTAACAAAACAAATGGTACAGTAGAAATTGTGTAGAACATTGAAGTCACAAGTTATACACATGAACCCCAAACAGGTCCGGAATGGATATTTGACTATGATAATCTGTTTGAGTCATTTAACATTCCTTTGGATGAAAATGCAGGTACGATCGAAAAGGACATGGCGACGTTGAATCTGAATGACGAAGGTCATACATTTCCGAGGACTACATTTCAATCCACATCTGAGCCTACTTTGACTGAAGATGGATCTCCAGAAGTCACTGATCTAGAAACACCTTCAACTGGGAATCAGACTCAGACAAAAAATTCCAACTCTGAGGAAAATGTCCACGAGGAGGCAAATGTGGAATCTGAGGATGTTCCCCCATTAGGTGAAATAGAATCTAACTTAGGAGATAATCTAAGAGTTGACGAGATAGAGACCTCTAGGATCAACAAGAAGCATCCTATAGAAAGCATCATAGGAAATCCTAATGAGGGTGTGAGGACTAGGAGTAGTTTGAATAACAACACTGTGTTGTTGTCGATGATAAATGACTCTGAGGCCTATCACACCTGCCTTTATTCTTGTTTCATCTCGCAAGTAGAGCCGAAAAATGTGCAAATGGCACTTAAGGATAACTCCTGGGTTGAAGCGATGCAGGAAGAACTCTCTCAGTTTAGGAAACTAGAAGTCTGGGAGTTAGTTCCATTACCTCGAGGGGAAATAGCAATAGGAACCAAATGGGTTTTTAAGTGCAAAAGAGACGATCGAGGTATAGTCATTCGCAACAAGGCTAGGTTAGTTGTAAAGGGTTTCAACCAAGAGGAGGGAATCGATTACATTGAGGTGTTTGCGCCAGTAGCAAGGCTGGAAGCCATTATGTTGTTTCTGGCTTTTGCTTCCTTCAAGGGTTTTAAGGTATATCAACTAGATGTTAAGAGTGCTTTCCTCTATGGGAAAGTGAAGGAACTGGTGTATGTAGAACAGCCGCCCGGATTTACAGATCCCAAATATCCAGACAGAGTATATCGATTATATAAGGCTCTGTATGGATTGCATCAAGCACCAAGGGCGTGGTACGAGACTTTATCCAACCATCTGTTAGAGAACGGATTTGAAAGAGGTAGGATGGATAGTACGCTGTTCGTTAAGAGAAAGGGAGAACACTTCATCTTGGTACAAGTGTACGTCGATGATATCATCTTTGGTTCATCAGACGAACAAATGTGCAAGGATTTTGAGAAGGTGATGAAGTCGAAATTCGAGATGAGTGCAATGGGTGAGTTGAATTTCTTTTTGGAGTTGCAAGTTGACCAGAAGAAGGAAGGAATGTTTATCCATCAGACGAAGTATGTCTACGACATATTAGACCGCTTCGGGATGGAAGGGACGAAACTGACAGCCCATTTCAGCACGCCGATTCAAGTGAATCACAATCTCAGACGGGGTACTGAAAGTGATACCGATGTGGATCCGACATTATATCGGGCCATGATTGGATCACTTATGTATTTAAATGCTTCAAGACCTGACATCATGTTTGCTGTGTGTATTTGTGCTAGGTTTCAAGCTAATCCGAAAGAGATGCACATGAAAGCTGTGAAGCGGATTCTACGATACCTCAAATCGAAACCGAAGCTGGGACTTTGGTATCACGCGGAGGGAGATCTAGAGTTGGAGGCGTTCACGGATTCTGACTACGGAGGATGCAGCTTGACGCGCAAGTCAACAACTGGAGGTTGTCAATTCCTAGGAGGGAGACTGGTTTCCTGGCAATGCAAGAAACAGACGTCGGTAGCCGTGTCAACGTGCGAGGCCGAGTATGTTGCTGCTGGTAGTTGCTGCTCACAAGTTCTGTGGATACAACAACAATTGCGGGATTACGGTTTGGCTTACACTCAAACTCCCATTAGGATAGATAACCAATCTACAATTGCTATAACAAATAATCCAGTTAAACACAGTAAAACAAAGCATATAGACATAAGGCATCATTTTATTCGTGATTGTGTTGAAAAGAACTTAATCAAATTGGTAAAAGTGGCAACGGACGATAATAATGCTGATTTATTTACCAAAGCCTTTGATAAGTCACGGTTTGAATATTTGATTCAACTAAATGGAATGCGCAACCCAGAGTAAATTGACCTTAGTAGAATTTTTATTTCCGTTTATAGCTATAGTCTTTCTTTTTATAGTAAGTATGCTAAATTAGGATAGTTTCTATTTTTAGTAAGTTAGTAGGTTATACTATTTTCGTGCTATTTCTTATGAAAAACAAAATAAAAAAGAGAGAAAACCATAAAAAAAATTCAAAAAAAGAGAATATCAGAAAAAGAGTTAAGTCTTAGATGTATAGGTTCAAAGTGACGAAAATTAGCACAGTCGTTACAAACTCTAAGTGTGTAGGCTTTCACACATAATGCACCTAAAATTCTAAGTGTTATACTTTATTTTAGTTGATGTGTTGGTAGGCATAATACATATAGGAAGTCTCAAGGCTAATAAAATATTCAAGAAAAAGTCAAATGTGTCGCTAACTTAGATATATGACCAATCGGTCTTAATTTTTATGTACGAGACATACAAACTTTGAGTCTAAATGAGGTATGCAAACTTTCTGGGGATGTATAGCAACATCAAATACATCTTAAAATGTAAAGCATAGTAAAATCATACAGAATCGAGAGTCAAAAACACGTAACTCTGTTGTACGTAAGTACAGACCTGTTGCCTCTGTTTTGATTTGGGTTAGTAAAATAAGTCGCTTTGTTGTACGTCGGTACAGACCTGTCACCGCTGTCTTGCTAGCTTTAAAAATAAACCTTAAGTCAAACTAAGACACTTTGTTGTTTGTAAATACAAACCTGTGTCCGATGTTTGTCTTTTAAAGAAACTTTGCAAATACCAAAAAGTTAGAATCATTGTCTGTGTGTCTTCATCATAAAAGTATGTCTATGTCTGAGTCACGTACGATAATTTCATGATAAATAAAAATGCCAAGGGATATTCCAAAATGTAGCATGTTTAAAGGGGTAAATACCAACAATCGGCTAAATGAGTATGTCACGCCAAACAATCAAAGAAATCAAAAACTCCTAAGTGTGAAAGTTTAAATACTGAAAGTGAGTATCTGACACCGCTATCTGATTGAACCTTTCTTTGACTATGCTCGTCAAAAATAATTTGTTAAGTGTTTAGCATAGGTTGTAAATTTTGATAAATGTAGTTTAAGTCTAAGTTAAATTTTTGTTCAAAATTTTAATAAATTTTATTTTTACTTTTACTTATTTGTATTTCATTTTATTTTATTTTATTTTTGTTTAGTTTATTTTATTTTTAATTTTTAATTTTTCTTAGGAAAAAGGTCAACAATTACTGAGGGTGCATTCATAGTTGAATAAAATAAACATTGCGTGAAAATCTTGTGCTTAGGGTAAAAGATTTGGCATAGTTTATTCCGTTACACGCTAAGGTTGAAAAGGGTGAAAAAGTTGAATTTATTTCAAAAAATTTTCTAAATTTTCAAAAGTTTCAGGGGTGAATTCGAGTTTAAGCTAAACTGAAATAACTGATCTCGAATCTGTCAGTAGATTCGAAAGAGTCATTAGATTCGAAGGTTGGTGGTATAAATAGGTCAACAGTGATGTTCATTAATTCACCTGTTTTCGAATCTATTCTCTCGAGTTTGTCAAGGCGATTTCGAATCTATCTTCGAGTTTGTCGTTTTCGATATATCAACTATTTGTCGAGTTTCTGTCCGTGTGGGTTCGATACTACCCGTAGATCTAGGTATAACCAAGTGGATTGTACCAGATTTAAGTAGTATTATACTCCATTTAAAGCCAAAATCATTGAATTTTGAAGGTTTATTGGTAGAAAACTTGTTTTTCAAAATTACAAAGTTTAGACCGGTAAAAAGTCAAATTAAATGCGAATATCTTTGGTTAGAACCTAGTAGGACTAATGAATGTGATTTTCTGAGTCCAAAATGGTTAAAATCATGGATTTTACTGATGATGTGGGCCGACTCATTCGAATCTGTTCATGGCCAGTCTCGAGTTTGTCAGTAAACTCGAGAAGGTCATTAAACTCGAATGGGTCATCAAACTCGAATATTTGGTCATTCGAATCTGATTTTCGAGTTTGTCATTTTATTTGAATTATTTAATTTAAATGTTAAATTAAACTTGTAGAAATTCATAAGTGTTGGATTTTGTCCTTATACAAGTTCAAAATAAAACAAATTTGAATTTAAACAAGTTTATTAATCTTTAATAATTCTAATATTTTATTTGATATGTTGTGCAGACATGGCAGATAGAGTATTTGTTCCGAAGCATAATATGGTCATTTCCCCGGACCATGCTATCCCGGAAGCGCAAGCTTTCCGTCAAATGGTGGATTTCTTAGTGGAGTCCAAAGTCTCATTTGCACTGTCTCATAACATCCAAATAGTCATTCCTTATGTGCGGCAATTTTATGAACGTCTGCAAGTCGATTGCACTGTCACTCCGACAGTTCTAAGGACAAGGATAGCTGGACAGCCGTTGGTATTTTCTGCTGATATACTACGTCAAGTTCTGCAGCTGGGATCTCAGGAGCAAGAGAATGGGCCTATAGATTTCCCATTAAGTATTAGGCAAGCTGCTTTTGTTCGAATGGGCTATAGTTTAGATATTACTAAGACATCCTATATGAAGAGTGGGCTAATCGGACAGTGGCGATATCTGGCGCACGTGTTCATGGTGTGTTTCGCGACGAAGAAAGCTGGGTTTGATTATATAGTATCGAAGATCCAGTCTGGGATAATCGCAGTAGTCTATAATCGAAAGTTTAGCTTTTCAGAGATGTTCTTCTCGGAGTTCGTTCATCAGATAACGGCTCCGGAAAGGGAAAGATTTCTTCTTTATCCACGTTTTGTCATGATGCTCATCAGGCATTTTCTGCCAAATCTGCCGCAACTGAACGACATTCAGAGCGTTGCAGTAATTGATAAGAGAATTTTTGCCGATTGCTCCTCTCACCGAGGAAGGTTAGCTGTCCCAATAGAGCGACCTCTGTTTGGTGATGTACTCGACCGGAACTTTGTAGCACCTGACAATGCCAACTGGGCAGGAGAAGTGGAATTTCAGCAGAGACAGCCACAGCAACATCATCAGCAACATCCGCACCCTCAACAACAGAGGAGACGCCAAAAGCCTTCAGCGAGTCAAACTCAGGCAGATAGGCCTTCGACTAGTCAAGTTCAAAAGCCACAAGAGGCGGGACCTTCAAATGCACTAATTGAATCTGATTAGCTCACAGAAACATTGGAAGAGATTTCGGCAGCAGGTCCAAACGCTAATGAGGCAATAACTGCTGAACTTATTGGAGATTTATTGGAACCACCAGAGGGAGAGATTGATGTACTTAGGGAAGTTGATGAGTATCAGCCTGAGCAAGCAGGTGATGACAAGTCCACTTCCGCTACAGATTCTGAAGATATGGAGGAAATTGAAATGGAGAATGAACCAGAAGATACGTCCGTCCACATACGGACTTATGGATCGAGATTAGTGGTAATAAACGAAGAAGCTATGAGGAGAAGAGAATCAAGGGAGTCTGATGACTCTGATTTTGAGGAAGACGACGTTGCCCTGTTGATTACAAGGCAAAGGGCAAAACGTCATCGCTTCATGCAGGGAGCTACCTCAGCTTCTGCTGCACAGCCAGAAATACCTCAACCTCCACCCGCTCAATCTACCATACCACCACCGCCACCACCAACACCCGTTGAACCATACATTCCAACTCCAATCATTCCAACCCCCATACAATCCATTCCATCCACTTCAGCCACCTTCATGGAGAATCAAAGGTTTTCTGAGCTGAGGAGGAGAGTTGACCTCCAACAAATTCAAATCTTTGGTTTAACAACAGCTCTCAATGAAATACAAAAGCATAATGCCCAACAAGATAGCGAGAATGCTGAGCTGCAGAAGATTGTGAACAAGGTTCAGGAAGAAAACTTGGAGCTTAAAACCTTTGTAGCTAATCAAGCGGCAGAAATACGATCAATGCGCTCCCTGATTGAGCAATTAATGCAAAATCTAAAGGCTCAGGGGGAGACAAGCTGTAGGGATCAAGTAGAGCGGCCCAGGGATGAAGATAGGGATGGAGATAATGACGGCAATGATCCCAATGCGCATAGAGATAATGAGCCAGTAGATTTTTCTGCTGCTCAGCATGCTGAGACTCAGGGAGCCATGTCAGTCGGGAGCTGAAGTAGGTGAAGCCAGTTCATTAAAGGTCACAGAGTCGGAGATACACGAAATGATTGAAGCACTAATGGATCTCGATGATGACCCTATGGACCTTGGCTTTGATTTTGAGGATGATATGGAGGAGTTAGAAGAAGGAGAATTTGTACCCGAAGATATAACAGATTGGAAATCCGATGATGAAGTTTGTGCTGATGAAGATGATGAAGCAAATGAGATCATCGTTCAGCAAAAACCCAATCACAGATACTTATGTGATAGACGAAAATAATGTGATTAACATAGAAGTAGTCAATGCTGCTTTAAATGTTGATTCATCAAGAGAAGAGCCTGCCAGAGAGCTTACCAATGAAGAGAAAAGAAAACTATGGTTCAGGTCAGAGCAAAAGGAGTTAGAGTTGAAGAAGAAGATACGTGTGCCGGGTACTGGAGAGCTATCAGGAAGTATATTGATCTGGTTCTTTGATCGGGAATTGCAGCTATTCATTATCAAAAGAAAAGATGGTCTCCAGTATCTCAGAAAAACTCTGAAAGTGTTCAACTCCTTGCCGAAGATGAGATAAAGGCGTTAGCTTGGAAGGAGCTAATCAACATCGGCAATGACCCTTACGCTGAAATAATTGAAAAGATCATAAGAAAAGAAGGGAGGTCTAGGAAGTTTGAAAGGCTCAATCCAAGGGTAGGTAAACGAGTCATGGACCATACTCGAATTGACCCTCTAATTGGTCGTCCATGGATGAAAATACAATACAAACCAGTTAGATGTCTGAGAAAGGTTCCTCTCAAACCAATGCCACATAACGTCATGAAAAATCTGAATTGGTGGTATGTAGAAAGTGAGACAGGAGAAGCTGTGATGGAAGACTTCGAAGAAAATGTGATTCTTAGAGTCTACGATCCTCTTCATCTTGTAAATATTTCTAAAGATGACCTTCAAGTACTTCATTCTCATCGAACTGAAAACTCTTCAGTGGAACACCTTGCCCCAGACCATTTTTCATGATGTAGTTCATTTTCCTTAGGTGCAAGTGTGCCATGCATCTGTGCCATAGTATAGATTCGGATTTTGAAGCCTTAGATACATTCATGTCCATCATGTACAGATCATTCTTCCTTGGGGCTCTCATCTTGATCCACTCCTCAGGTTTTTTGAATCCCAGCTTCAGTACTAACGCTTCATTTTCAGTAAAAATAACTGAATGCTTCTTATCAAAGATCTGAGATACACTAATGAGATCGTGATCAAGTTTATCAACATGGTAAACTTGATCAAGTGTGATTGTCCCATTATTGACCACTCCTATTCCCGTGATATTTCCTCCATTATTCCTAGCGAATGATACAAATCCCTTGTTCCCTCCCTTGAAGTCTGTGAGTAGACTCCTTTCCCTAGTCATGTGACGAAAGCAACCACTGTCGAACAACCATTTATTGTTTAGACCTGTAGTTAACTCTTGCACATGAATGAGAACAAGTTAGTTATGACGGGGAACCTAAGCCATCATTGACTTGGTAATACCATTCTCATCCACATACGTGAACCCCTTCAAATACCCATCTCTCCTTTCAGGTGACTTGGGTTTTTTTATTGAGAACTTGTTGTGGTGCTGAGTGATTAACATTCACTCTTGGCCTTCGGGCTGTCATTTTCGGTTGAGCCCTAGAATAGTTTCTATTATAGTGCATTTCATTCTGATATCCCTAGGCTCTACCTGGTGTCTGCTGTCTTTGAGGAGTATGTGACCTAACTGAAGTGTAAGTCCTTCTAGGTTTTGTACTCCTATAACCTTGTTGTGGTCGTGACCTAGACTGACTAGGGACTCTATTCGGATAATTAGTCCTAATCACTTCATTCTGTCTGACCGACACCGGTAGTTGTTTAGCAATTACCCTAGGTGTTGCATTCAAATTCTTCTCAGTATGTTGAGAACTACTTGTGCTAGCAATACTAGGTACTGGTCTTAGGGCTGGTTGATCTTGCTTCCCTATAGTAGGTCCAGACTCTGTTTTAGAAGATATAGACTCTATTTTCTTATAAGGACAGCTAGACGCATCATGTCCTTTCTCATGACATCTAAAGCATGACATCTTATCAATCGACTTCTTTTAAGTACCCTTTGATTTAGGCGTCTCACTAGTGTCATTTTCTTTCGATTCAACTATAGTGATCACTTCATCTTGCTGATTCTCAATTACAGGCTAGCTTCTCCTAATATAGTGTCACTAGTAGACTGTACAAACTTTACTTTCTTGATCTTTGGGGTAGTGGTTGACACCTTAGTTGAATTATCCTTTTCAGATTCAGTTACAGTTGCTACCTCTGATTCAACTAGTTTAGTGGTTTTATCCTGAGGTTGAGGCACGTAGTTGTTGTTGAACGGTGGAGGACTCTCCTGATAACCTAGGCCTACTGGTTTCTTATACTGCCTTGGAGCTTCTACGATTTTTCCTATGTTTATGTATGAGTTCCTAAACTTTTCAAGCTTGCTATTGGCCTCTGCAACCTTAACTCTTGATTTTGCTAACTCTACATCTTTAAGAGTGAGTTCTTTGGTTGAATATTCGACATGCTCGTACATGAGTTCTAACCTGACACATTGTTCACTTAACTTGTATTTTAGAACTATCACGACTTGAGCATCTGCTTTTAGCTTATTCCTTAAATCATCCTTAATATCTAGAAGACTAGCGTTATCCGATTTTAATGATTGAACCTGAGCTGTTAAGGTGTTTTGTGTTTCTAGAGCTAGATTTAATCTATCATTTAAAGTAGCACTTAAAACACATAAATCGTGGAATGTAGAAAAGTTTAGAGTTACCTTTTTGCGGTCCGATTCCACATTAGCCATTGGAGCTGCAAACTGTAAAATGGTTTGCTCCTATGAATTTTCCACCAACAAAGGACTTGATTCTATCTGCTGGATGTCCTCTGCTTCTTCTTCAGCTCTATCCCCTCCGGTCTAACTTACCTCAGCCAATAAGGCTCTGGCATTCGACTCCGGATGAGTGCTCCAATCATATGTGCCATCTAGCTGTCTGTTGGATGACACGTTTGTTAACACACCAGCTATGGCTTCTTGATTCCTAGAACCACTAGAGTAATGTCTCCCTTGGTTTTGATTCTGATAATTTTCCACTTTTGGCCTTTGACACTCTCTGGAAAAGTGTCCCAATCCTTGACAATTATAGCACTTTACCTTTGACTTGTCAAACCCAACTTTGTTGTTGCTTATGCTCAGATTCCTTCTTGTCCTCTTCATAAACCTCTTGACCCTTTGAGTCACCATGGCCAGTTGGCATTGTAGGTCCATCTCTTCCAAGTCATCGGGATCTACTTGATCGTAGTCTTCTTCCCACAGAGCTAGATCGTTTATTTTTCCTAGAACGCAATTGTCATACGCTGCGACAAACGAAGCTAGAAGATTTAGATTATCTTCAACTTACTTTGCGTTCATCGGTATCTTTGAATAGCCTTGAGAAATAGACGCTGAGTGATTCGGTTTTTCTTCTGTTTTGGAAAACCCTAAGAACACCCTATTACTAGAATCCTCTGACTCAACTGGAATAGGCTCTTCGCTCGAGAAAAATGTTGTGGCCCCCGACTTCAGTTCACTAGTAGTTGACGGTTTTGATTTCCTAAAATATATCTCTAGATCTTGAACCTGATCAAATTCCCGTTTCTTCTTCTGTAACTTGAAGTTGTATGTTAGCCCTAAAATAGTGCATAATTAAATATAATAAAAGTCTAGGTTCAATTTATAATTAGGAATAATTTACTTTGGGGGAAATCTTAATTTCCAAGACTTTAAGGGGAGTGTTTGGACAAACCCCCAAAGTAAGTTTAGGTATAAATGATATTGTTCTCCTAGGGTTTGAAAAAGACACAAAGGAGCCTCCATCTAGCCTCCACCTAGTGTGTATGTTCTTGAGTGTGAAATTCCTAGAGATTGAGTGTTCAAATTCTCTCTTTGTAATCTTCATATTCTTAATACAAATCGTTTAATTATTGTGTTTGAGTGAAAAATATAATGGGAGTCAAAGTTATCAATTGGTATCAGAGCAAGAAGATTGGATTTAAACTTGAAATCTCAGATTTGTTCGTGTTCTTCACAAAAAACGTCATGAAATTGGGCTGAAACTTCAAAAAATCACCAAAAATTCATACGATGTCCGTTTGAGCTGATTTTTGGATATTTTGTGAGAATATATGCCAGAAACATCCTGTCAAAATTTCAGAATCTAACTCCAAATATCGAGGGAGTAATCACAATTTTACTATTCTGGTCATTTTTAGTTACGTTCTTGTGATTATATTTTTGATTTGAGTGATCTACTAGTTGAAATGATCTGAAATTTTGCATGAATGATCTTATATGTTAGGTAATTTGTTCTCGAAATTTTCATGATCTAACTTGAATGATCCAAGGAGTAATTGCATTTTTTAAATCTAATTGTTCTTCGTGTTCTTCGTAAAAATCGAAGGTTTTGCTCTTAATTCTATGTTAATATTCTGTTTTTGTTTGGTTTTCTATTCCATAATCATAAGAATTTAATCTTGTACTGATTTCGCGCATTTCTTGTTCAATAATTACAAAGGTTCAATTTATAATTAGGAATAGTTTACTTTGGGGGGAATCTTAATTTCCAAGACTTTAAGGGGAGTGTTTGGACAAACCCCCAAAGTAAGTTTAGGTATAAATGATATTATTCTCCTAGGGTTTGAAGAAGACACAAAGGAGCCTACATCTAGCCTCCACCTAGTGTGTGTGTGTGTGTTCTTGAGTGTGAAATTCCTAGAGATTGAGTGTTCAAATTCTCTCTTTGTAATATTTATATTCTTAATACAAATCGTTTGATTATTGTGTTTGAGTGAAAAATATAGTGGGAATCAAAGTTGTCAATTGGTATCAAAGCCAGGTTGAAGTTTCTTCTATCAGTTGTAAAGGTGAGTGCTCCAAATCTTCCAAAGCTGAGGTTTCAAAGAACACTCAGAGTCAATCTGAGTCTTCCACGAAACCCACTACCCAAGGAAAAGAAAATTTTTCAAAGTCTAAGTCTTCAAAATGTACGAACTCTCATTGTTTTGTTCCTACAGATCATGCAAGGAGGATTCCTAAAATAACACCTCTTGATTTTCAAAGTTTCTTTGTGAAAAAGGCAGTCATGCCTGAATCTTTTGTGAAAATCGATAGTAGTGTCAGTGTTCCTGGAAAGGATGTTGCTAGTAATCCTTTGAAATACTCTTTTTGCAATCTGTTTCAATTATGTCCAAAAAGCTTTCGGCGTGCCATTCCGGAAATGACTAAGTTTGTACCTTATCCTGAAAAACGGAAACGCCGCCAATCTAAGAAAACAAAAGTGCATGCCTCATCAGCGCCTGACAAATTGGAAAAACCATCGCTAAAGGCTAAGCCTAAGGCATTTTCAAAGTAACCCAAGCCAAAGGTTTTTCCATTACCTAAGGCTATTTCAAAATCAGCTGGACCCATATACAAATGGGTGCCAAAAGGTTATGCATCTAAACTTGTGTCGAATGATAAATGGATTCCTACTGTTGTGTTGTTACATGACGATGGAAATCCTAAATCTAACAAGAAAGGACCCATCTTTCGATGGGTAACAAAAGTGGTTTAATTTTATGCAGATGGTTTTCAGATCACTTCAGACTGGAACCCGGACTTCAATGTAAAGGCTTCTGATCACTCAGTTCAGGACCCGATCTTCAAAGCAATGGCTTCTACTTAAATCCAAGTGGAACCCGTACTTCAAAGCAATGGCTTCTGCATCATGACAGATCAGAACCCAATCTTTCATGTTTAGATGGTTTCTAAACACCCAGTTTAGAACCCATGTTTACGCGACTTCTCTGGAATTTTTTCTACTTTTTATGCTTATCAGTTTGAGTTTGAGTTTCATTCTTGAAATTCACTCATAACATTTTATGTTTCACTAATACTGTTATTATTTGCAGGGGGAGTTTCAGATGCGCTTTAAAGATGAAATCTTAACGAAAAGTGTGTAAGCATTCTGAATACTCTAATGCACACTTTAAAAAGGTTTTGTTAGAACAATATGATTCTCTGACTGAATAAATTTCCACAAAGATTAATTGATCTAATCTTCGTGATGATCTTGATCTCATTCTTTCTAAGATTCTCTCAAATATTCTGCTTTCTCCCACATTATCTGATTCTCTCATACATCAAGTTTCTCCCATCCAAGCTAATTCTTTCATGATAGTTTGATTCATTTCCAAATCTCATATCAGACTTTTTATTAAAGTTCTCTCATACAGTCTCTCAAACTTCCCAAGATATTTCATTCAACTATCATCCATCTTCTGAAATACCCCATGAGCTTCACTGATATATCTTTCAAGATATCATGTTGACTCCGATGATGTGCAACGTGTGTGATTAGTCATATATATAACGTTCCTATGGTCTAAACTAGAGCCGAAAGACCTACCTAAGGAGCAAACCACTTTAGTTTATGTGAGTAAGGGTTCTTAGGTCAAATAGTTGAGGAGTGTTAGTTACCATGGGGTACTAACAGGGTCAAGCATAGATCAAATGCAATTAAGAGTGGTTATTGAAAGAAGATGGGAGTGCATCATGAAGTAACAATGTTATGGTTTCTGTCTATCATTGTATTTTAAAAGTGAGCCGGAGGGAGTTTAGTTGAAATATGACGAGAGCCGAGGGGTGAGAAAGGATTAAAAGAAAAGACAAATCCTACAAACACCGTGTCAGTCTGCTGGGTTTCCTACATCTGCTACCAAATTCCATGAGTTGGATTAGGTATTGAATAAGACGTCATGGACCCAGTGACGCATGCACCTAACCCCCCCTAGCTACTCAGTCGTCTCTTAAAAGACTTTTGTTTCAATTCACACGGAGTTATATCACATTCACTATCGACATATCATTTGGACATTGTTGATATTGAAACAAGGAAGACATTCTCTCTGGTCTCCGACTTCAGTTGATGCACTTTGAGTCTAGAGCTTAATGTTATACACTTTTAGGACACATGGAGTCTATAGTCTGCGTGACTATAAACAGCTTGTCTACTGAGACAAAGCCGGAACAAATATGAGTGATTCTTTCATGATAAAGGATTTCACGATGATTATTACGAAATCCTACCAGTGTTAACGTCACGCCAGCGCTGAACGTAGGTCACATAGACTTAGTCTATTGTGCAAACAGAACTCCTATGTGGAACTGGAATGTTACTTACAAATGAATTTGTTTCATTTTCTTTTATTCAGGTTGCAAATCCATGATCTTTACTGTAATATCCTTTTGGTCCTGAATATTTTGTAATGAGGGAGAGATTTTTGATTCTGAAGGCGAGAGAAAATTTTATGGTGTAACAGTTTATATTCTGTTATTGAGGGGATTGAGAATGTAACATGAGCGAGATAAATACTTATGTGTCTGTAATGTTCTTAAATGTAACATTTTCTTTCTGAGTCTGTAATCATCTGCTTCGACAAAGAAAGAAGATTTGAAGACACAATGAGGTTGTTCATTTGAAGGGGAGAGCTGAAGTGATTACATGATGATCATATCATGAGGGGGAGAATGTTCTGAAAAGATTTGAAATTTTTTGAAAGAACTACTAAACGCAAGGGAAGAGCCACCGATCTGAAACATTTAAGGGGAGAGTCATCTGAAGAAGATGAATGATATACTTCAAAAGTTCAGAGATCAGAGTTACTTCAAAGATCAGAGATCAGAGTTTAGAGCCCAAGACTTCAGAAGAATACAAGCCTTGATTACAAGAAGGGGGAGATTGTTAGAAACTTTATTTCTTGTAATTCAAGCTTGTGTAATTGCGCTTAATTGTAAATATCTAATTATATACTAAAGGGGAGATTGTTAGCCCTAAAATAGTGTATAATTAAATATGATAAAAGTCTAGGTTCAATTTATAATTAGGAATAGTTTACTTTGGGGGGAATCTTAATTTCCAAGACTTTAAGGGGAGTGTTTGGACAAACCTCTAAAGTAACTTTAGATATAAATGATATTGTTCTCCTAGGGTTTGAAGAAGACAAACAAGGAGCCTCCATCTAGCCTCCACCTAGTGTGTGTGTTCTTGAGTGTGAAATTCCTAGAGATTGAGTATTCAAATTCTCTCTTTGTAATCTTCATATTCTTAATACAAATCGTTTGATTATTGTGTTTGAGTGCAAAATATACTGGGAATCAAAGTTATCATTGTATGCCCTCGGCATTCCGATTACCCCTTCAAGAGTAAGAGTCTCAAACTTCTCTTCATCATGCTTTATTAGCGTCGTGTACATCTCCCACTTAGCCGGTAAAGCATCCAGAAGTTTTTCTGTCTTCTCTGTCTCTAGATACTCAACACTGTGATTGTTAAGTTCATTCAGCAGATGATAGAATCTAGTAATCGTCTCATCTAGCATTTCTATCTTCAGTGCTTTGAAATGGCAAATTGCTGCTTCAGCATCTCTGTTCTGCCCTTACGTACCCTGGGATTTCCATCACATCTCTTCTCTAGAGCATCCTAAAGCTCTTTAGAAGTCCTATGATTCTTTAATGTGTGTAGGATTTCCTGATGTAATGCCATTTTGATAATTGAAAAAGCTCGGTTCTCGGCCTCATAAATTTTATTGTCGTCATCTTTCATGTTCTGATATGTCAATACTCTTTGTCGGCCTTCAACCACTTGGATAGGAGGAACATATCTCTTATCAATGCCTATCCACATACGCATGTCACTGAATCTTGCAAAGTCAGCAAACCTATCCTTCCACCAGTAATAATCTTCCAGTTTCATTACCTTAGGTGGAGAATTTGCTTTGCCAACCTCATGGTCCATATCCAAAACTTTTTGCAAACTCGACATTCTTTCAAAAACTTTTTTTTTCGGAACTAAACAATTTAATTTTAAAAAGTAATTTAATATTAAGAATAAGTTCGAATTAATTTACATTTAAATTCGTTTTGTAAGTTAAATTCGAATTGTTTTAAGTTTAAACTCAACAAGTTCTAAAGTATGCAAGTTCGAGAAACCCTAGAAAATCTAACAAATTCAAACCAAGTCAAGTTCGAGAAAACCCTACGAACTTTTGACAAGTTCGAAACCAAACAAGTTCGAATCTGACAACTTCGAATTCTCTGACAAGTTCGAAATGTAGTTAAATTCGAATGAAACCCTAAAAACAACTTCGAGAGGAGCGTATTCTGACAAGTTCGAGGAACCCTAATATCCCCTTAAGTTAGAGCGTCGCAAGTTCGAGAAACTGCCAAAAATTTTATTTTTTTCAAGATTTCAAATTAAACCAATGTTTTTAATATTAAAAACACTGATTTCGACTGAAACAGTGAACTAATATGAATTTTTCCCCGTTACCTTGCTTGTAGAACTCGTAAAAACATCTAAAATACGTAAAAAAATCTGGTAAAAACGTCAGGAAACTAAGAATGTTCGTAGTACCACGAAGAACGCGACGAACACTCGAATACTCTGATACCACTTGTAAGGTCACTTATAGCACAGATCTGATCTTGACGCGACGCCGTCCAACGAGTGCGGAATCCTTGTTAGCGGTTTAACGGTTCGATCACGCATGGAAACCGGAGATGAACACATTGATGGTCGATACGGCGAACGACCCGACACGTGTATTTCTCCGAAAGACTCTCCGAAATTACTCAAGTTCGTATGTGCACTAATACGAGCTCTGATTACAAAATTCTGCAAAAGTCCTTTCATGAAACGGATTAACACTTAATTATATCAGTTAAGTTCGAACTTAATTGATCAAGTTCGTTTAGGCCCAGGCCCACAAACTTGTCCAATGACTTTCGAACTTAGTTCCACTAAGTTGGAATCCTAGCCTTTGAACTTATTCTAGAACTTATCTTTGAACTTATCATGCATCTTATTCTAGAATTTATTCTAGAACTTATTTTTGATCAATTACAAAAGACTGTCTATTACATACCTTGACTGCTATCGTCACAGAGGGTGTACCAACACTTTTTGCACGTTCTAGACTTGTGGATATTTCTCATTCCTTAGAAGATTCTTTATATACTCACTCAGTGAATCTCAGTGAAACATCCTCGTTGGATGCAGAGATAGTGGAGTGCCTTTACAAAAAGACAAGAATACTTTTCTACACATTCTGACAAAACAGAATATGTGCCTTTGTAGCAGAATCTTTGTCTTTTCCTTTTTGTCTCTTTTGCATATTGCTTTACCTTAAAGAGGAATGTCAACTTTTAATCTTTCCTCTTCATGTATAGCCATTGTGATATAAGAAATGGTATGTCACCCATTTTAAATATACTCTTTGTCTTCATGTATCAGAATAGCTTAGGCAGTGAGATAAGTTTCTGTTTTTTCACTTTGTCTGCGACTTGTAAATTGATCTTTACGTCCAAGACTTTACATGATGACATGGAAACAAATTCAATAAAGTGTAAACCTCTTAACAAAGAACAGGTTCTGTTCACAAAGAACAGAACACTTAACTTGGGTCAAAGCTGTCCAACAGATATGAATAGCGTAGACAGTTTGTGCCAAACCTGTCCAACAGTTTAGGACAGCTTGGGCAATCTTCCAGGTTACAACGAATGTAACAGTGTAAACAGCTTTGGGCTTATATTGCAACTCACTTATCAGGTTTCACTAAGGCATTAAAAAGTCTTACATTTTACCGTTAAGTGTATCAATCAGGTTTGATTAAAAATGTCCCCCTATGATGTAGAACAGGTTTGATTGATGCCTTTTTGTGCCTAACAATCTCCACCTATTTGCAATATTAAGCCTAAGCTGATTTTATCAGTGATCACTATATACATTTACGTTACAGTTGCAAAATGAAAATACAACATTGAAGTAAGGTAACGGATCAATTTATACATACTGTTATTGATATAAACAACATATGTTTTTACAAGTACAAATAATGTACTGGAGTAAATTAAAACACATGTAATGTTAGTGCACCCTGTGTGACGATAGCAGTCTAAGTATAAATAGTCTTTTATAATAGATCAGGATTTGTAATTACAAGTTATATATGTTTAATCTTGTTTGTGTATGATGTTTACATTTGCAAAGATAAGTTCAAACATAAGTTCAAAGATAAGTTCTAACACAAGTTCAAACATAAGTTCAAACATAAGTTCAAACATAAGTTCTAGAATAAGTTCGAAGATAAATTCTAGAACAAGTTCAAAGGCTAGGGTATGAACTTAGTGAAGCTAAGTTCGAATAGTAGTGGACAAGTTCATGGGCTTGGGCCTAAACGAACTTCTTTAACCTAAGTTCGAACTTAATCTCTATAATTAAGAGTTAATCCGTTTGAATTAAAGACTTTTGCAGAAATTAGCATTCAGAGCTCGTATCAGTGCACGTACGAGCTTGTGAGATTTCAGAGAGTCGTTTCGGAGAAATACACGTGTCGGGCCATTCGTCGTTTCGACTATCATTGTGTTCATCTCTGGTTTCCGTGTGTGATCGATCCGTTAAACTGCTAACGAGGATTCCGCATCGATCACACACGGAAACCGGAGACGAACACAATGATAGCTGTTACGACGAACAACCGGACACGTGTATTTCTCCAAAACGACTCTCTGAAATCTCACAAGCTCGTACGTGCACTGATACGAGCTCTGAATGCTAATTTCTGCAAAAGTCCTTAATTCAAACGTATTAAATCTTAATTATAGATATTAAGTTCGAACTTAGGCCAAACAAGTTCGTTTAGGCCCAAGCCCATGAACTTGTCCAATACTATTCGAACTTAGGTTCACTAAGTTCAAACCCTAGCCTTTGAACTTGTTCTAGAATTTATCTTTGAATTATTCTAGAACTTATGTTTTGACTTATCTTTGAACTTATGTTTGAACTTATCTTCGAACTTATGTTTGAACTTATCTTTGCAAATGTAAAATTATACACAAACAAGATCAAACATATATAACTTGTAATTGCAAAGCCTGATCTATTACAAAAGACTATCTATACTTAGACTGCTATCGTCACACAGGGTGCACTAACAGACTCCCCCTTGACGATAGCTTCTAGTTAGATATACAATTAAACTATAGATCTAGGATGATTTAAAATACTACCTACAAACAATCCCTGTTCTACACACACCTTTACAAGTTTCTCATAATTTCTGCCTTCATACTTCATATGTTCATCAAACGAGATTTCTTGGTTATGAAGCTTGAGCATATCATTCTTTGATTACGTTACAGTTGCAAAATGAAACTACAACATTGAAGTATGGTAAAGGATCAGTTTATACATACTGATATTGATATAAACAACATATATTTTTACAATTACAAATTATGTACTGGAATAAATTAAAACACATGTAATAAGGTACAATTTATGTACAAAGAAAAATTCAACACATTTGGACTGTTGAAGTTGGGAGAAAATAATGGTAAGCCTGTCCAACTTGGACAACTTCCATTCTTCATCTACTCATTACCAGTAGATGGATCTTGACGTTGTTCTTCCACTTTCTTTTGAACCCTTTCTTTTCTAGCCTCAATGTCTTCTATCTCATGTCTGAGGAACATAAAGTCAGGGTTCTTAAGTTCTCCTCTTATGTATAAAGATGTAAGCTGATCCCTTATGATGACTCTCCATCTGGCATGCTTTTCAACGGCCTTAGAGAGTCTAAAAGCTATTTTTTTGTTTAAGACCAACTTTGTGAAGGTCTGAAGCTCTTTGAAAACACATTCTTTTAGTCAAAGGATCCACAAAGAATACTCCTACTTCAGGCTCTTCAATAAATTTGCCCTCCTCAGGTTAAACACCTTTGGGCAGGCTATGATCAACCCCTCTAATCTCAACAGCGTACATAGCTTACTCAATCATAATGACCAGCTCCTCAAGCTCTGTATCCTTCTTTTGTTTTCTAGGCTTGATCTTAGGTTCCAATTGTGAGGTACCCTTGATCAATTCTTCTGTGATTAGGCCTAGGTCTTTTACTTTCTCCATCAGCTTTTTAACGTATGCCGTGATAGTTTTAGCATCCTCAGATTTTGAGATGCTCAAGGCAAAAGCAAGTTCTACCCATTCTCTGTATCCCATGTTTGCAACATCAGTGGATTCATAAGCTTCTAGTTTAGGGCCTTCAGCACCAAGCCTTGTGATTTGAAGCCTCCACAGTTTATTTTTCGTTTGAAACGGGAACAACTTTGATAATTGTCTCCTTGGCAAGTATTCTGTCAGCTACATCAAAGAACCTTTTCCTTGCCATGTTATCAAAGTAGAACTAAGTGTTTGCTGATGAGGATACAGGCTTTGTCTTAGTCACTAAGTGCTTTGAATCTTTCTCTTTTTCACCCTCCTTGATTGACTCATTAGCAGCTTCCATCAACTTCCTTTGACCTTCCAAGGAAGGAATTTTAATTTTGCTTGATTCCTTGTCAGCAAAGGCTTGAGCAGTTTTGACAGAGGCAGCCTCCTTCTTCATTCTTTCAAATATATCAACCTGCTCTTGTTTCCACTGATAATAAGTATCCAGTGGAAGACCCATGTCTTTGGCTTGAGCTTTGTCATATTTGAGTTGTCGGGCCTTCTGTTCATCAGTATCCACAACAGCTTTCCCTTTGCCTTTTGCTGCTTTAGATAGGGCTATTTCAGCTTCCTCTTCTTCTTCCTCAGATGCTTCCAAGATTAACTGTCTTCTTTTGCCTAACCTGTCCCCAGGATTAGATTCCTCCCCCTTAGATGGTGCAGGGCTTGGAGATCTAGCCTGAGTAGGCTCAGTAGTTGTGGAAGTACCATCAGCACTAGTTTGTAAATGACTTGCTGCTTGGCCAATTGAAGTTGACTTCTCCTTTGAGGGAGATGAAGATTTCTCCCTCTTAGACTTTGTTTTTGAGGCAGATTTGTAACATCCTCGGATTTATTTTATTGTAATTGGGCTAATTAGATGGATATTTTATAATTAAGTTGAATTATGAACAAGGATTATGTAGTGGTGATATTTAAAAAGTTTGTTGTTATTTTAAGAAAATTGAGAACTCTAAATTATTATTATGGAATATTATGAATTATAAAAGTTAGTTATGATAAATCTAAGAATAAATCAGTATTTTATGAAACCGGTTAAGTTGAGGGGTGAAGTGTGCAAAATGGTGAAAATGGGAATAAAAGGCCAAAGCCTCTCATTTTCTATGGTCACTCTCTCTCTCTCTACATTTTCTCTCTCTAGAATTCTCTCTACTTCTCTCTACGATATCTCACAAACCGACCGACCGATTATCGAGATTTATACGTCATCGGAAAGATCTCGAGGAGTACAACAACAATCTACGGCTGGATCTTTGATTTCGTACGAATTAAGGTAAAAATCGACCCTTTTAAGTTTGTTTATTTCGGTTTTGAAGAACTTAGATTCGAATCTGCCATTTTTATGTGATTTGGAGCTAGTTTTGCTTGAAATCTTGCAAGAATATGATAGTATATGTATAATAGGATCGAAACTAGGCATCATACATGGCATATCGTTGATTTTAAGCTTTGAAATAAAGGATTTAAGTTGTAGATATGAACAAACTCGAAAATATCAAGAACACAGTCGAAATACAAGAACAAACTCGATTTTGGTACTAGATTCGAGCATGTATTCGAGTTTAACACATGGAATTCGAGTTTATGTCCCTAAATTCGAATTTAGGACCCTAAATTCGAATATGGTTCGAATTTATCTCTATATGTTCGAGTTTAGCCTTAAAATCGAAGGGAAATTCGAATTTAGCCCCTAAAATTCGAATTTGAAGCCTAAAAATTGAAACCCACTCTTTAGACTCGAATATTTTGAATGAAACACATAAACAACACATAAATAACAAGAGTTATTCAAAGGATAAGGTGTGAACTTGAGTTAGGATCAAACTTAGTTACGGTTCGAATTTGGACATGGACCCGAAATGGGGAAAAATATTGCAAAACTTACGAAACTTGGTCTTATGAATTTAAACGGTTTTTGACTCGAAATACTGTTGCAACTAATTTAACAGGTCCCTTGTGGTGTTGTTTAACCCACAGTGGGGTACTTGGTGGATCCGGTTGAAAGCCCGAGGAGAAATAATATCGGTTAAAAGTTTAATTACGCACCAACTGTGAGTACATTAGATTTCGCGTGTTTATATCTGTTTTATGTTAGCTTTGCCTGCTGAGACCTGTTGTTTCATTATTTGATTGGAATTCTACTAACTTGCGTAGATTTAGATGCACATTCATATTTGTTGCATGTCCTTTCGATTGTTGTGCATCTAGTGATGGACCGGTGGGTCGCATCAAATACTCTGATGTTACTGCGCTATATGACCCGGAGCTGATCCCTCCGAGGTTCTGGTAGGCAGTATGTCATCCTCGTTCGTACGTTTGTCTCAGATGGTATGTTTAAAGCCGAGCTTTGGGCTCGAAGGGGCTGCGGCTCTGGTCCGTACTTGGTGTACGAAGAGGGTATCCGATGTTCGTCATCAGTGTTACCCTTGGGGCTTCATAAAAATTTATAAAATGCGTAATCTTTGTATTCACTAAGCATTCGCTTACCTCTCAGATGTCGTATTTTTACAGGAAAGGGGAAATCTGCAGCTGGGCCTTCTAGTTAGGTCTTTTGGTGAAGATTTGGAAGATTTGAAACTACTTAATCGGTAATTATGTTTTGAGACAATGTTGTTATATATTCTGGATGTTGTAATAATTTATCTGGGTGTGTAGACTTAGACTTGGTACCTTGTAGCACCGTTGGGTGTTAGACTCTGTTGCACTACTTTATTTATGTATTTTAATGCTTCCGCACTTAAATTAGGTTATCAGATCATTATTGTAATAATGTTTGATGTTTAATCCTGGGTGTTATGTGAATGGTGGTTGTTGTGGCAAGGGTGTCACACGAGATGGTATCAGAGCAGTAGTTTGAGATTCAAGTGTCCGTGAGGTCTTGATCTCAAACATTAGGTAATGATATGTAGTGCTTTAAGTAATGATCTGAACTAAGATAGGTTTGATCTAGTAATTATAAGAGATTGATTATCATACGGGACAAATGAGTGGTGTCTTTAAATTAATGACATGTTACTAAACAAGTTATATGTTTATTATTTCAGAACATGTCAGGAGGAGGAATGACACCTAAAGAAGCCAGAGAGATGATGCTAGCCATGATGGCTGAGCAGAACAAAATGATTCAAGATCAGTTTCGGGCTCGAGATGAGGCCGATGCTAAGAGAAGAGAGGATAAGAGAAAGAACAAGGAAAAAGAAGGGGGTAACAATGATGAACAAGATGACAACACTGGGTCGTCTAACAAGCCCAAAGGTTGTCGGTTTAAGGACTTTAAGGGAAACGGTGCTGTGGAATTTAATGGATTGGGTGATGCCGTTGCTGCACTGGAATGGATAACGGCAACCGAACGGACATTCCGAATCAGCGACTGTGCTGAGAAGGACATGGTTCGGTATGCTACCGCTATGTTCACCAATGATGCGATCATGTGGTGGAACGCTATGGTGAATGCGTTGACATTGGAGAAGGTTTCTGTAATGACTTGGGCTGAGTTTACAGAGTTATTTACTCAGCAATACTGTCCAGTTGATGAGCGTCGGAGATTGGAGGCGAAGTTTATGGCACTGATGCAGGGGACTAAGACTGTGTCCCAATATGCTGTGGAGTTCACGAGGCTGAGTCTGTTCGCGCCTCATCAAGTCGATACTGAGGAAAGGAAGGTGACCAGGTTCGAGGCTGGTCTGGATATTGAGATTAGGAGGGTCATGAGCAACGTTCACTACCCTACATTTGCTGGTTTACTTGAGGCTGCTAGAAATGTAGAACAAATTTTGATCATGTCGGGTTATTCTATTGGGTCCGCTGCTGCTTCCACCAACCCAACACAGCCGTCACCGCCGAAGCGCCAACGGGAGGGAGGATACTCGGGATCTTCCCGGTCTTCACAGTACTCACCTCAGCAGTCTTATCGCCGACAGTCTGGTTCATCCGAACGTGGTCGTGCTCGTGCTTATTCCATCAACACCGAGCCGCAATATTGCAATAAGTGTCATCTTGAGCACTTTGGCAAGTGTACTAACGGACGCGCTTGCTTTTGCTGTGGGGAATTGGGTCATTTTCAGAACGATTGCCCAAGGAAGGGAGATGCTTGCTATAAGTGTGGGGTGTGGGGACACTATAGTAGGAACTGTAGGAAGAATGCTCCAGCAGCTGCTGCTCCATCATCAACACGATATTCTGGAGGTTCAAGTGGTGGTTCAGTTAACCGCCGGGGTCAGTCACAAAGGGCACCGGCTCGTGCTTTTCAAATTACTGCAGAGGAGGCAAGGGAAAATCCGGAGGTGGTTACGGGTACGTTCATAGTTAACTCTTCGCCTGCAAGAGTTTTATTTGATTCTGGTGCAAATCGTTCGTTTGTTTCCACTGTATTTGCACAAAGACTTGCCATGCCACTGTCTAGATTATCTGCTGTACTTGACATAGAAACTTCTAGCAACACTCTAGTCAAGGTAGATCACGTATACCGTAATTGCACATTAGTAATTGAAGATGTAGTCTTCAATTTGGACCTGATCCCTATTGAGTTCAGTGAGTTTGACGTGATAGTCGGGATGGACTGGTTGATCGAGAATGAAGCCCATATAGTGTGTAAGAACCGAATGATAAAGATAACTACTCCGGAGGGGCGTGATATTTGTATTTACGGGGATAGGAGAAGCGGGGCTTTGTGTTTGTTGACTATTGCAAAAGCTCGAAAGCTTGTTGCAAAGGGATGTGATGCTTACTTAGCTTATGCGATTGATGCTAAGGTTGAGAAGAGATCTTTGGCCGATGTGCCGGTTGTTTCACAATTCCCGGATGTGTTTCAGGAAGACTTGTCTGGCGTGCCGCCTGAGAGACAAGTGGAATTTAAGATTGACTTGATCCCTGGAGCTGCACCGGTAGCTCGTTCTCCTTATCGTCTTGCCCCAACCGAGATGAAAGAAATGATGACACAGCTTCAAGAGTTGTTGGACAAGGGCTTCGTTCGGCCTAGTTCATCGCCGTGGGGAGCTCCGGTACTGTTTGTGAAGAAGAAAGACGGCACAATGCGAATGTGCATTGACTACCGGGAGCTTAATAAGTTGACGATTAAGAACAAGTATCCACTGCCAAGGATAGACGATTTGTTCGATCAATTACATGGGGCGAGCGTGTTTTCTAAGATTGATTTGAGGTCGGGGTACCATCAGTTGAAGGTACGAGAAGAGGATGTGCCTAAGACAGCATTTAGGACACGTTATGGGCATTATGAGTTTTTGGTTATGCCTTTCGGGTTAACCAATGCCCCGGCTGTCTTTATGGATCTTATGAATAGAGTGTGCAGACCGATGTTAGACAAGTCGGTAATAGTGTTTATTGATGACATTCTGGTGTACTCTAAGACTGAAGCTGAGCATGCTGACCATCTAAGGGAATTGTTAGAGCTATTGAGGAAAGAAAGGTTGTACGCCAAATTTTCGAAGTGTGAGTTTTGGCTGCAACAGATACAGTTTTTAGGACATGTGATTTCGGGGGCTGGAATTTCTGTGGATCCAGCCAAAGTTGAAGCAATAAAGAATTGGGAGCCGCCTCGTTCAGCCACTGAAGTTAGAAGTTTTCTGGGGTTGACAGGATATTATCGGAGGTTCATAAAGGACTTTTCTAAGATTGTAGTTCCTTTAACTGCATTAACAAAGAAGAATGCACCATTTGTATGGGAAACTGTACAGCAGGAGGCCCTTGAGGTTCTGAAGAAGGCGTTAAGTGAGGCGCTGATACTTGCCTTACCTGAAGGCAATGATGATTTCGTGGTGTATACGGATGCCTCGAGACTGGGGTTAGGCGCTGTACTGATGCAGCGTGGAAAGGTCATAGCGTATGCTTCAAGACAGTTGAAGCAGCATGAGAAAAATTATTCGACACATGATCTTGAGTTGACAACTGTCACTTTTGCTCTGAAGTTATGGAGACACTATCTGTACGGTACTAAGTGTCAACTTTACACGGACCATAAAAGTTTAAAGTACATCTTTAGTCAGAAGGAGCTCAATATGAGGCAGAGACGATCTATGGAGCTAATAAAAGATTATGACTTTGAAATCCTTTATCACCCGGGAAAGGCTAACGTGGTAGCCGATGCCTTGAGCCGAAAAGCTTATGCTAAGGATTGTTGCTACATGATGACGTCTACGACGCTAACTTCCACAATAATCGATGATGTTAAGGCCGCTCAGGAGGAAGCCTTGAAAGAGGAAAATGTTGGTGTCGAGGATATAGGAGTGCAGATTAAAAATATGGAAACGAGCGAGTCGGGTTTAAAAGGTGTGTACGGAAGAATCTGGGTGCCGTAATATGGTGGTATGAGGAACGTGATCGTCGAAGAAGCGCATCAATCAAAATTTTCTGTACATCTCGGGAGCACAAAGATGTACAATGACTTAAAGGCAGATTTTTGGTGGCCGGGATTGAAAAAGGACATAGGCCAGTACGTGGAAAGATGTAGGACTTGCCGGCTTGTGAAAGCCGAACATCAGCAACCCTATGGTAGTCTCCAACCGCTTCCCATTCCGGAGTGGAAGTGGGAACATATTACGATGGACTTTGTTACGAAACCGCCAAAGACTAGGAGACAACATGATGCTGTTTGGGTGATAGTTGACAGGTTGACTAAGTCCGCACATTTTATTCCGATAAGAGAAAGTTACTCCTTAGAAAAGCTGGCTAAAATTTACATGGACGAGATTGTTTCTAGGCATGGAGTGCCTAAGTCCATTGTGTCTGATCGTGATAGTCGCTTTACTTCAAACTTCTGGTCAGCATTGCAAGAAGGACTGGGTACAAGAATCGCTATGAGTACGACCTATCGTCCGCAAACCGATGGTCAGAGTGAACGGACCATCCTTACTTTGGAAGACATGATGAGATCGTGTGTGTTGGATCTCGGTGGCAATTGGGATGATCATCTGCCACTAATAGAGTTTTCATATAACAACAGCTATCACGCAACGATAAAGAAGGCGCCGTTTGAGGCTTTGTATGGAAGGAGATGTAGGACTCCTACATGTTGGAGAGAAACTGGTGAAACACCGATTGCTGGGCCGGCTTTGCTTCAAGAAACAAACGTGAAGAAACAGTTGATTAGGCAGAACATGAAAGCGGCCCAGGATCATCAGAAAAGTTACTACGATAGGAGGCACAAACCAATCAATTTTGAGGTGAATGATTGGGTTTATCTGAAAGTGTCACCTATGAGAGGTGTTACACGATTTGTGAAAAGAGGAAAGTTGGCTCCGAGATTCGTCGGACCATTTAAGATAACCGAAAAAGTAGGAAATCAGTCATACCGTTCGGAATTGCCTGAAGAGATGTCGGGCATACATCCGGTGTTTCACGTTGGGAATCTCAGGAAATCGTTTAATACTGACAATGAGGATTGGACTGACCACACCGAGCTGCAAGTTGATGAAAGGCTCCGGTATGTTGAGGAGCCGGAGTGTGTGTTAGATACTAAGATGAAGAAGTTGAGGAGCAAGGAGATAGAAATGGTGCTTGTACGTTGGAAGCATCATAAGGGAGCAAATCATACATGGGAAGCTAAGTCGGAAATGTTGAGAAAATATCCGCAATTGTTTGAATCCACATAACTTCGAGGACGAATTTGAGCGTGGTGGAGCCCATGTTGTAACATCCTCGGATTTATTTTATTGTAATTGGGCTAATTAGATGGATATTTTATAATTAAGTTGAATTATGAACAAGGATTATGTAGTGGTGATATTTAAAAAGTTTGTAGTTATTTTAAGAAAATTGAGAACTCTAAATTATTATTATGGAATATTATGAATTATAAAAGTTAGTTATGATAAATCTAAAAATAAATCAGTATTTTATGGAACCGGTTAAGTTGAGGGGTGAAGTGTGCAAAATGGTGAAAATGGGAATAAAAGGCCAAAGCCTCTCATTTTCTATGTGTAACATCCGGCACTAAACCAGGTTAGCAACAAAGCCCTAATCTGTATTTAATAGCCAATTATAAGCTAATCAGTGGTCATTAGAAATTAATCAAGTGATTAACAAGGTTTATTAGAAAATCTAACTCAATTAGAATCAAATTCATCGGTGCGATGAATCGGGAAATCAATTAATCCGATCAATTTACGATATGAGGGATTAATTCAACTAAGTACATAATTAAATTATGATTAGTGACACTAATCATACACTAATACAATTACTTAACATTAATTATGCAAGACTAAAACAATTCATTAAAACAATGCATTCAAAAGTATTTATGAATTTACAAGAAAAGGGAAATACAAGAATACAATCTAAATACTTTTATACAAAAAAAAATATATATAAATACATGAAAATAATCCATAAAAATCTGGTCATAGGGTAGTACTACCCAAGATTTGATTTCAATTTTTTATTTCCCAACTCCATAACCTTTCATAATCAAATCTTTCACACCCCATTCTCCTTTCTTTTCAACATGATCTTACACTCCACCTCCATTTGAAAGACCAAGACTTTGCCTATAAATAGAGGGCTTCCTTTTCATTATTTTCACACCAAAATATCTCTTTCTCTCCTCTCAAAACCGGATCACACACACACACACACACTACAAACATTTTCATTCAAGTGTTCTTGGTGAAATTCAAGTGTTCTTGGTGAACTTCAAGTGTTCTTGGTTCAAATCTTGCAAGAGTTCCAACTTCTTCTCAATTTCATACTCCAAATACATCAAAGTAAGTAAATACTAACTTATTTCATCATATATTTATGTTTATATAAGTCTTGCATAATATATATAATCACCAACAACAACAAGTTTCATAAAAACTCAAGTTTATAAGTTTCTAGTTTTATTTTTAAGTTGTTTCTTTAAATGTGTTTATGAATATATGAACACATTATAAAAGTGTTAATATTATGAAAACATGTGATATATATGTGTTTTTATAACTATTATGACTTTTATACAAGTAGTATTGGAATAAACAACAAGAATCATAAGTTGTTTCAAGTTTATAAACTACGGATTTTCGGCAGAAAATTTATATCGACTTTGAAAAATCATAACTACATCATAACTCAACGAAATGAGTTGATTCTTGTCTCAAAAGTTAGATCTATGTCTTAACGAAAGATCTGGAATTTTTCATAATTTATTTTGGAGTTTAAGACCTCCGGAAATTATTTGGGAAACCGAAAGTTTGACAGCTCAAAAATGGCCAACGTAGGGTTTTTAACGAGCTTTTTCACCAACCTAAACACCTCGAAAAATGGTCGTTCTTGATTCTAAAAATCCTTTGTATATAGTAGTTTAATGTCCTAGAAAACCAAAGTCTAAAACGTTTTGGAGCTTGGTCAAAAACAGCCTCAAAGTAGGCCGAAAAACCTCCGAAAAAGCTGGAAAATTATATATATATAAACTTGACGTTTTAAGCAAATTTTATTTATAAACTTGTAATGTTGGGTGATTTAAGACATAAAAATCTATAAATATGTATATATCACTATATATTAGAGATATTAAGTCCTTATTATCATTTAGGACCCGTTTAATCTCGCTCGGTGCATCATCCGTCACTTTACGCTAAAAGATTTTTACGTTAGATTTTTGCCATCGCAATTCCGGTGAGTTCTCATAGCCCCTATTTTCACACTGTTATGTTTTGGGGATGAAATACATGCTTCGTTTTTATATGGACACGGAAATATTTTCATTTCTATTATGTATTACACATTGGGTTCCATTAGCTCTGATATCATGAACCGTTAATTGCATTTATTTGTAAGCGCGAATATATTGTGGATAGATCTATTGGGAGTCATGTCCCCCACTCGGGTTAGTTGGATTGGCTAACAGCGGGTGCATATATATTCAACAAACGGTATTACTATGGGAATACTGCACAGAGCAAACTCATTTTAAATTAAGCTTCGGTTGCATGATGGTTTATATGTAATACATAACAAGGGTTTATGATTTTATAAATTCAATCTCTATTATTGTTGTCCATACAAGTCAGATTTACGTGTAAACCTATGAGCTCACCAACAATTTTTGTTGACGTATTTTAGCGTGTACTTTCAGGAAATTAAGGCAAGTATGCCTCGGACGTATTTTACATTCAAGCTTCCGCATCCATGGAGTCGCATGCATATTCAATTTAACGGAGATTTAGCTGCATTATATTGGATCTTTTAATTATGTAATTAAATCTCTGTATTTGTGCGAACTTCATTTCTCATATCAGACTATGTAAAACAGTACTATGCATTAAAGCTTTAACGATGTATTTTAAAAACGTCCATATAGTGGTCATTCATTATGATTATGGTCACGCTTCCGCACTCGTCACGCCTCGCTGCCAACCGGGGTAGCAGGGTGTGACAGATTGGTATCAGAGCCATAGTTATAGTGAACTAGGTTGCATTAGTACCCTAGACTATAACTGCACTTAAGTTTTGCTAAACATTTTTTAACTAACTAAAAGACTATGCATGGACCTTGATGGCAGAAAACATGTCCCGCCAAGAGATAATCGTTTTGTCAGACTCTGAGGAAGAGTATGCCCCTTTAAGCCCGGAAGTCACAGAGGTGTTCGTAGAAGAGGATCCATCAGAAGAGGAAGACCCCTCTGAAGAAGAAGACCCAATGGAGGAATCCGAGGAAGAACCCATGGAGGAGGAACCCATGGAGGAAGACAGATCCGGAGACAATCCACCACCCCCAGTGGTCCCCTCTTATATCCCGTATCACCCAGAGATTCCATCATTCACACCATACCGCCATCACCCCAATGGCCCAAAGATGCTCTATACACCCCGCAAGAGAGTTTTCATGCCAAGACGGGAGTCTATCCCTGTGCCAGGACCACAACCAAGTTCACCACCAAGACGACGGGCAAACGCCCGAAGATGGGGCTGGATACCCGAGACCCTCCAAGAATGGAGGCGGGAGGAAGGAATCCCTCCCCACTTTGAGATTGGAGGACCATCCTCCGCATCTATCTCACCACTCACTCAAGAAACCGCCGATCAGACCATACCACTCTTGGTAGCACGGTCTACCAGGCATGATCACCAAATTCGGGCACTTAACCTAGATATTGGAGAATTGACCGCCCGTCTGGAGCGGGAGGAGATTCAAAACTCCAATTTATATTGGGTTAACCAGCATGCTCTCACCATCCAACAGGATGGCCTAAATGAGCTTCGGCAGCAACTAGCCGAGAGCCAAGCTCGGATCGAGGAGCTGACTTTGCGCCTCAATACCTTAGAAAAGGGAGAGACCCCTGATCACTCCCACACCTAGTACCCCCCTCTATCTTTGTAATATTAGGAACTTATTATGTAATAGTGTAGGACTAAAATTTTCGAGTAATAACCCGCACCCAATGTAAGAAAATTATGAATGATTAATGAAAATTGCAAGTTATTTATGAAATCGTGTTTGATGATTATAGTGTTGTGCCTTAAGAAAAATTTACATCTTTAAGATTCAACTTCATACGCTATGCTATTTTCTTTAAACTTTAAGATAATGCCGCCGAGATGAGTCATGAGCGCCGCTGAAATTGAGGAGCTAGTTGCACAAAGAGTGGCTGCTGCTATAGCCACTTACGAGACCAACAGAAATAGTTCAGCTAACGGAGATGGTGGTGCTAGCCGTACCACAGGAGGAACTGAAACCCACCCTAAAGGTTGCGGATTAGTACGATGGTTCGAAAAGTTGGAATCCGTCTTCCGTGTTAGCGGATGCATAGAAGGAGACAAGGTAAAGTTCGCCACCCACACTCTGCAAGACAGCGCCTTGACATGGTGGAACTCGTACACCCAGTCTGTGGGAATTGATGCAGCTTACCAACTCGCCTGGACCGAGTTGAAGCAAATGATGACCGATGAGTACTGCCCTAAGAATGAACTACAGAAAATGGAGTCAGAGTTTTGGAATCTGGCTATGAAGGGAACGGATGTAGCGGGGTACACCAACCGATATCATGAACTGAGCATTCTGTGCCCTCAGATGGTGACCCCGGAATACAAGAAGATCGAACGTTACATTTGGGGACTCGCTCCTCAAATTCAAGGTAATATCACTGCCTTCAACCCATCCACCACACAGGATGCCATCAGGATGGCCAACAATCTAATGGATCAAGTGTCCCGGAGGAATGAAGCCAAAGCCGGGGAAAACAAGAGAAAATGGGAAGACAAGTCCGGAAAGAATACGGGTTCGCAATCCAAGAAGCCCGAGACCATCAGGGCTTATGTAGCAGGAACTGAGTCAAGGAAAGGCTATACGGGTACCAAGCCTTACTGCACCCAATGCACCTTTCATCACAACAAGGGTCCCTGCCCAACTTGTGGAGAATGCAAACGTATTGGCCAGATGACTAAAGACTGTAAGTTTGGAACCCCGGGTGTCAATGGCGGCAATCAAAGAGGCTGCTTTGAATGTGGAGTTACTGGGCACTTCAAGAGTGAATGCCCGAAGTTGAGGAATGGTGGAGGAGCTCAGGGGAGAGCTTTTGTGTTAGGAGCAGGTGACGCTCGTCAAGATCCCCACGTAGTATCAGGTACGTTTCTTTTAAATGACATTTACGCTTACGTACTCTTTGATACTGGGGCTGATAGGAGCTTTATATCTGATAAGTTTAGTAAGCAATTGAATGCCGCTCCTTTTCCTTTAGACAACTCTTATACTATAGAACTGGATGACGGTAAAATAATAGAGGCAAGTAGTATCATTAAGGAATGCACACTGAAGCTGGCAGATCATCCCTTTAAGATAGAGTTGATGCCTATAGAACTCGGAAGTTTTGATGTAGTAGTTGGTATGGATTGGTTGTCACACAATCATGCCGAGATTTTATGTGGTAAGAAAGTGGTACGGATACCACTCCACAAGAAGAAGTTTCTAACAGTCCAAGGATAAAGAAAGAACCGACAGTTGAATGTCATATCCGGCCTAAGAACATTAAAGTGCCTTAGGAAAGGTTGTCATGCAGTACTGGTACAAATTGTAGAAAAAGAGTCGGAGGAGAAGCGACTCGAGGATATTCCAGTGGTTTGTGACTATCCGAAGGTCTTCCCGGAAGATTTGCCTGAACTTCCGCCATCTAGGCAAGTAGGGTTTCAAATCGATTTGGTGCCGGGAGCTGCACCGGTCGCAAGAGCCCCATATAGACTCGCCCCTTCTGAAATGCAAGAGCTATCCAATCAATTACAAGAGTTGATGGATAAAGGATTCATTCGACCAAGTTCCTCACCTTGGGGAGCTCCGGTCTTGTTCGTTAAAAAGAAAGACGGATCCTTCAGAATGTGCATAGACTACCGAGAGCTAACCAAGTTAACGGTAAAGAACCGCTACCCTCTTCCCCGAATTGATGACCTGTTTGACCAAATACAGGGATCTAGCTTCTACTCTAAGATTGATCTGCGATCCGGTTATCATCAAGTAAAGGTTCGGGAAGAAAACATTCCCAAGACAGCATTCAGAACTCGTTATGGACATTACGAATTCCAGGTAATGCCATTCGTTTTGACTAACGCACCAGACGTATTCATGGACCTCATGAATCGAGTGTGTAAACCGTATCTGGACAAATTTGTAATAGTGTTCATAGACGATATTCTCATCTATTCCAAAAATAAGGAGGAGCATGAACAACATCTCAAGCTGATCTTGGAGTTGTTAGAGAAGGAACAGTTATACGCCAAATTTTCAAAATGTGAATTTTGGTTGCGAGAAGTTAAATTCCTTGGACATGTGATCAACAGCCAGGGAATCCAAGTTGATCCATCAAAAATCGAGGCCATAAAGAACTGGGCGACTCCTAGAACCCCCACGGAAATCCGCCAATTTCTAGGACTTGCCGGTTATTATAGGCGATTTATCGAAAACTTCTCAAAGATAGCAGGTTCCTTAACAGAATTGACTCGGAAGGATGTGAAGTATATCTGGGGTGAAGAGCAAGAAAAGGCGTTCCAGCAGTTAAAGCAAAGGTTGTGTAGTGCACCAATTCTGTCCTTACCTGAAGGGACTGAAAATTTTGTGGTCTACTGTGATGCCTCACACAATGGATTAGGTTGTGTGCTCATGCAAAGGGATAAAGTCATTGCTTACGCATCACGACAGCTCAAAATTCACGAGGTGAATTATACGACTCATGATTTAGAGCTTGGAGCAGTGGTGTTTGCTCTCAAAATATGGAGGCACTACCTGTATGGAACTAAGTGCACGGTATTCATAGATCATAAAAGCCTTCAGCATATTCTGAATCAGAAAGAGTTAAATATGACGCAGTGTCATTGGGTTGAACTACTTAGCGACTATGACTGCGAAATTCGTTATCATCCGGGGAAGGCAAATGTCGTAGCTGATGCCCTTAGCCGAAAGGAACGGGCTAAACCCTTGAGAGTCCGAGCTTTGGTCATGACTATACAGTCAAACCTAAACACTCAAGTCCGCGAGGCACAAGAAGCAGAAGTCATGGAGGGTAATTCACTGGATGAAGCCTTGAGAGGGATGGATAAGCAGTTTGAAATCAAGCCAGATGGATGTCGATACTTCATGGGCAGAATTTGGTTACCATAATTCGGAGAAGTAAGGAAGCTGGTCATGGATGAAGGGCATAAGACAAGATATGCTATTCATCCAGGGTCAGATAAAATGTATCACGACTTGAAAGGAATGTACTGGTGGCCAAATATGAAGGCTGACATTGCTACCTATGTCAGCAAGTGCTTAACATGTTTGAAGGTTAAGGCTGAGCACCAGAAACCATCAGGATTGCTAGTTCAACCAGAAATACCCCAGTGGAAGTGGGAAAACATCACCATGGATTTCATCACCAAGTTGCCGAAGACTTCTGGAGGTTATGACACTATTTGGGTGATTGTGGATCGACTTACCAAAACCGCACATTTCCTGCCAATCAAGGAGACTGATAAGATGGATAAGTTAACACGAATCTATCTTAAAGAAGTCGTCTCAAGGCATGGAGTGCCAGTATCAATTATATCAGACAGGGACAGCCGGTTCACATCAAGATTTTGGCAGTCATTGCAAGAAGCACTGGGTACACGTCTAGATATGAGCACAGCCTATCACCCGCAAACGGATGGTCAGAGTGAAAGGACGATTCAGACTTTGGAAGACATGTTAAGGGCATGTGTCATCGATTTTGGCAAAAGTTGGGACACGCACCTGCCATTAGTCGAGTTTTCCTATAACAACAGCTATCACTCGAGCATTAAGACCGCCCCATTCGAGGCACTCTACGGGCGAAAGTGTCGATCGCCACTTTGTTGGGCTGAAGTAGGAGATAGTCAGATTACTGGACCTGAGATCATCCAGGAGACTACAGAGAAGATAGCCCAGATTCGTAACCGGTTAAAAATCGCGCGGGATCGGCAGAAAAGTTATGCAGACGTTCGACGGAAGGATTTGGAATATCAAGAGGGAGATCAAGTAATGTTAAAAGTCTCGCCTTGGAAGGGCGTAATCCGTTTTGGGAAACGAGGAAAACTCAATCCTCGTTATATCGGACCATTCAAGATCACCAAAAGAATTGGCCCGGTAGCTTACCGACTCGATCTACCCCCAGAGCTTAGTAACGTTCATAATACCTTCCACGTGTCCAATCTTAAGAAGTGTCTGGCTGATGAATCACTCGTTATACCCATGGACGAGCTGGAGTTACACGATAAGTTGAACTTCATTGAGCAACCTGTAGAAATAATGGACCGAGAAGTCAAGAAACTCAAGCACAGTCGGATCCCGATAATAAAAGTCAGATGGAACTCTAAGCGAGGTCCTGAGTTTACGTGGGAATGCGAAGATCAATTCCGGGAAAAATACCCTCACCTGTTCTCAAATACTCAAGCAGTGGAGAACACGAGCTAATTTCGGGACGAAATTCCCTTAACAGGGGGAGACTGTAACATCCGGCACTAAACCAGGTTAGCAACAAAGCCCTAATCTGTATTTAATAGCCAATTATAAGCTAATCAGTGGTCATTAGAAATTAATCAAGTGATTAACAAGGTTTATTAGAAAATTCAACTCAATTAGAATCAAATTCATCGGTGCGATGAATCGGGAAATCAATTAATCCGATCAATTTACGATATGAGGGATTAATTCAACTAAGTACATAATTAAATTATGATTAGTGACACTAATCATACACTAATACAATTACTTAACATTAATTATGCAAGACTAAAACAATTCATTAAAACAATGCATTCAAAAGTATTTTTGAATTTACAAGAAAAGGGAAATACAAGAATACATTCTAAATACTTTTATACAAAAAAAATATATATAAATACATGAAAATAATCCATAAAAATCTGGTCATAGGGTAGTACTACCCAAGATTTGATTTCAATTTTTTATTTCCCAACTCCATAACCTTTCATAATCAAATCTTTCACACCCCATTCTCCTTTCATTTCAACATGATCTTACACTCCACCTCCATTTGAAAGACCAAGACTTTGCCTATAAATAGAGGGCTTCCTTTTCATTATTTTCACACCAAAATATCTCTTTCTCTCCTCTCAAAACCGGATCCCACACACACACACACTACAAACATTTTCATTCAAGTGTTCTTGGTGAAATTCAAGTGTTCTTGGTGAACTTCAAGTGTTCTTGGTTCAAATCTTGCAAGAGTTCCAACTTCTTCTCAATTTCATACTCCAAATACATCAAAGTAAGTAAATACTAACTTATTTCATCATATATTTATGTTTATATAAGTCTTGCATAATATATATAATCACCAACAACAACAAGTTTCATAAAAACTCAAGTTTATAAGTTTCTAGTTTTATTTTTAAGTTGTTTCTTTAAATGTGTTTATGAATATATGAACACATTATAAAAGTGTTAATATTATGAAAACATGTGATATATATGTATTTTTACAACTATTATGACTTTTATACAAGTAGTATTTGAATAAACAACAAGAATCATAAGTTGTTTCAAGTTTATAAACTACGGATTTTCGGCAGAAAATTTATATCGACTTTGAAAAATCATAACTAAATCATAACTCAACAAAATGAGTTGATTCTTGTCTCAAAAGTTAGATCTATGTCTTAACTAAAGATCTGGAATTTTTCATAATTTATTTTGGAGTTTAAGACCTCCGGAAATTATTTGGGAAACCGAAAGTTTGACAGCTCAAAAATGGCCAACGTAGGGTTTTTAACGAGCTTTTTCACCAACCTAAACACCTCGAAAAATGGCCGTTCTTGATTCTAAAAATCCTTTGTATATAGTAGTTTAATGTCCTAGAAAACCAAAGTCTAAAACATTTTGGAGCTTGGTCAAAAACAGCCTCAAAGTAGGCCGAAAAACCTCCGAAAAAGCTGGAAAATTATATATATATAAACTTGACGTTTTAAGCAAATTTTATTTATAAACTTGTAATGTTGTGTGATTTAAGACATAAAAAACTATAAATATGTATATATCACTATATATTAGAGATATTAAGTCCTTATTATCATTTAGAACCCGTTTAATCTCGCTCGGTGCATCATCCGTCACTTTACGCTAAAAGCTTTTTACGTTAGATTTTTGCCATTGCAATTCCGGTGAGTTCTCATAAACCCTATTTTCACACTGTTATGTTTTGGGGATGAAATACATGCTTCGTTTTTATATGGACACGGAAATATTTTCATTTCTATTATGTATTACACATTGGGTTCCATTAGCTCTGATATCATGAACCGTTAATTGCATTTATTTGTAAGCGCGAATATATTGTGGATAGATCTATTGGGAGTCATGTCCCTCACTCGCGTTAGTAGGATTGGCTAACAGCGGGTGCATATATATTTAACAAACGGTATTACTATGGGAATACTGCACAGAGCAAACTCATTTTAAATTAAGCTTCGGATGCATGATGATTTATATGTAATACATAACAAGGGATTTATGATTTTATAAATTCAATCTCTATTATTGTTGTCCATACAAGTCAGATTTACGTGTAAACCTATGAGCTCACCAACAATTTTTGTTGACATATTTTAGCGTGTACTTTCAGGAAATTAAGGCAAGTATGCCTCGGACGTATTTTACTTTCAATCTTCCGCATCCATGGAGTCGCATGCATATTCAATTTAACGGAGATTTAACTGCATTATTTTGGATCTTTTAATTATGTAATTAAATCTCTGTATTTGTGCGAACTTCATTTCTCATATCAGACTATGTAAAGCAGTACTATGCTTTAAAGCTTTAACGATGTATTTTAAAAACGTCCATATAGTGGTCGTTCATTATGATTATGGTTACGCTTCCGCACTCGTCACGCCTCGCTGCCAACCGGGGTAGCAGGGTGTGACACTATTGTCACTCTCTCTCTCTACATTTTCTCTCTCTAGAATTCTCTCTACTTCTCTCTACGATATCTCACAAACCCACCGACCGATTATCGAGATTTATACGTCATCGGAAAGATCTCGAGGAGTACAACAACAATCTACGGCTGGATCTTTGATTTCGTACGAATTGAGGTAAGAATCGACCCGTTTAAGTTTGTTTATTTCGGTTTTGAAGAACTTAGATTCGAATCTGCCATTTTTATGTGATTTGGAGCTAGTTTTGCTTGAAATCTTGCAAGAATATGATAGTATATGTATAATAGGATCGAAACTAGGCATCATACATGACATATTGTTGATTTTAGGCTTTGAAATGAAGGATTTAAGTTGTAGATATGAACAAACTCGAAAATACCAAGAGCACAGTCGAAATACAAGAACAAACTCGATTTTGGTACTAGATTCGAGCATGTATTCGAGTTTAACACATGGAATTCGAGTTTATGTCCCTAAATTCGAATTTAGGACCCTAAATTTGAATATTGTTCGAATTTATCTCTATATGTTCGAGTTTGGCCTTAAAATCGAAGGGAAATTCGAATTTAGCCCCTAAAATTCGAATTTGAAGCCTAAAAATTGAAACCCACTCTTTAGACTCGAATACTTTGAATGAAACACATAAACAACACATAAATAACAAGAGTTATTCAAAGGATAAGGTGTGAACTTGAGTTACGATCAAACTTAGTTACGGTTCGAATTTGGACATGGACCCGAAATGGGGAAAAATATTGCAAAACTTACGAAACTTGGTCTTATGAATTTAAACGGTTTTTGACTCGAAATACTGTTGCAACTAATTTAACAGGTCCCTTGTGGTGTTGTTTAACCCACAGTGGGGTACTTGGTGGATCCGGTTGAAGGCCCGAGGAGAAATAATATCGGTTAAAAGTTTAATTACGCACCCACTGTGAGTACATTAGATTTCGCATGTTTATATCTGTTTTATGTTAGCTTTGCCTGCTGAGACCTGTTGTTTCATTATTTGATTGGAATTCTACTAACTTGCGTAGATTTAGATGCACATTCATATTTGTTGCATGTCCTTTCGATTGTTGTGCATCTAGTGATGGACCGGTGGGTCGCATCAAATACTCCGATGTTACTGCGCTATATGACCCGGAGCTGATCCCTCCGAGGTTCTGGTAGGCAGTATGTCATCCCCGATCGTACGTTTGTCTCAGATGGTATGTTTAAAGCCGAGCTTTGGGCTCGAAAGGGCTGCGGCTCTGGTCCGTACTTGGTGTACGAAGAGGGTATCCGATGTTCGTCATCAGTGTTACCCTTGGGGCTTCATAAAAATTTATAAAATGCGTAATCTTTGTATTCACTAAGCATTCGCTTACCTCTCAGATGTTGTATTTTTACAGGAAAGGGGAAATCTGCAGCTGGGCCTCTAGTTAGGTCTTTTGGTGAAGATTTGGAAAATTTGAAACTACTTAATCGGTAATTATGTTTTGAGACGATGTTGTAATATATTCTGGATGTTGTAATAATTTATCTGGGTGTGTAGACTTAGACTTGGTACCTTGTAGCACCGTAGGGTGTTAGACTCTGTTGCACTACTTTATTTATGTATTATAATGCTTCCGCACTTAAATTAGGTTATCAGATCATTATTGTAATTATGTTTGATGTTTAATCCTGGGTGTTATGTGAATGGTGGTTGTTGTGGCAAGGGTGTCACAAGATTTCTCCCCCTTTAAAAGAGATGACAGATAGCCTTCAACATCAGCTCTGCCTGAAGGAACGGATCCAACAGGCTTGGCTGCAGGAGTTTTGGGAGCAGGTTTTGAACCAACCAGGATGTGCACTAATAAAGTCAAGTTGTCCTTCACCTCTGCTAACTAGGTAAAAAATATGGCAAGAGAGGATGAATGAAAGTTGGAAAAGGTTGAAAGCTGGGAAATGGCAGCCCTGTCAGTGTCATTGAACACCACACTTTGAAGTTGTGCAAGAGTTAGTTCAAGTGATTCTTGCATATCATCAAAGCCTGATGCCATAGAGTTTGAAAGGGATACCACTAAGGTATTTAGAGAGGATGAGGTGGAGGGCAGTGTGGTGGAGATAGTTTCAGCAATAACTGACAGTTGTTGGGAAACAGCTGACAGGTCGGACACAGAGTCCTGTTGGTGAGATAAAATAGAGGAAAGCGAAGATGAGAGCTATTGCAACTGTGCAGTGAGTGCAAGCAGCAGAGAGGAATAGTCAGGCTGGGGAGCAGGAGTTGGAAAGGATGACTTGAACGAATCAACAAATCCTTTAAGCTGCACAGACACGGAGTCTGCTATAGTAGAGGGAAGAGTAGTCATAGAGCTTTCCAAAGAGCTAACTTTGTTGGACAACACAGAAAGCTTTTCCTTCAAAGACAGATCTTAGGGGGAAGGTGTAGTGTCGGTGGATTGTTTTGATTATCTGGATGGGGATGAGTGGGATGGTGATGACTGAGGAGTGTGAGGATCACTATGTGACGGCAGAGGCACATTAGAAAGAAGTTCCATGGCCTAGGCATAAGTCAAATGACCTAGTTTGGAACGGTCAAGAATAACTTCAGCAGTGGCTGAAACTGCTTCATGAGGTTAGACTATAGGGGAAGTTTTCCTTTCAGATGTCACTGGTATTGTGACACCTTCATTAAGACCATGGGTGGTTCCCTCAGTAGTGCCTTGGTTTGGAGGCACCTCTCCATGGGGAGAGGAGATGTGCATTTCAACATCATCAGTGGTGATAGCTGATAATGGAATTTGCACTTGTAGAACAGCTTCACCAAAGGGGTGTTCTATACCCTAAGGCTCATCAGCTTGGAAGATTGGTCCTTAAGCAGTTGTTGGGGATGGAACAGCTGCATCATGAGGAGTAGAAGTGGAAGGCTGATCTGCTGGTTGGCTTGTACCAGTAGGTTTGGCACCTTGTGCAAACTCAGGATGTGAAGGAGAAATATGAGAGGGGGACTGTGTGGACTCAGTATGGAGTGGAGAGCTCTCCTGTCTTTTAATATCCTCATCCTGTTGAGAGGCTGGGATAGTGGATGTGGTTGATTGCATTTTTACTACCAGTTCCTACTGTGAGGAACCAGAGGGCTCAGGCTAACCCATGGTAGACTCAGTCTATAAGGAGGCAAGCTTCATAGAGGCTACTCCTTCTCACAAACTAGGAGAAGGAGATGCAGCAGGTGTTGCCTCTTTTTCAACAGACTCCTTTTGAGAGGGGTCAGAGGGGCTTTGTTCCGTGGGCATGGAGGTACATTTCATCCTAGCTAAGGACTTTCTCCTTTGAGAGGAATTCATGAGGGTAGATGGTGAAGTGGGTTGTTGTGTTTGAACAGGTGAGGAGACCGGGCTAGAAACAGGTGGTTGAACCTGTTCCATAGTCTCAGTGGCCACAGAGGCACTAGCTACAAAGGCTTCAAATTCAACAGATGAAACAGGGTGACCAGCCTGCTCCCCCTCAGCTACTGAGGCTGAGGGAGCAGACTTTGTTGTTTTAGCCTTCCGGGTGACAGGCCCAACTTCACTAGACTTCAAGCCACGTCATGCTTTTTGGTCCGTAATTTGGATTTTCCAGCGAGAGCAGAGATTGGATCCACCTCATGAGTAGAAGGTCCTTCCACCAAACCAAGTAACCTCCTCATTGGTGTTTCTAGAGAAGGTTCATCAGTAGGAATGGGGGTGTAAAATACCTTGTTTCCAATGACAGGAAACACCATGGTTGTCAAGTAAGGTTGTGAGTTGTAGAGATGCTCACCACAAACTTGTTTGAAGATCAGACTAAACAATCTGGGGTATCTAACAGCAGCAGGACGCTGTTCTTGCTCCACAAAGGACCTCAGATTTGAGAATATCCAGTTGGCCATGTTGAGAGTAGTCCCATCCACAAACTGTAGGGCTACTTGAACTTCATCCGTGCTAAGCTCGTCGAAAGAACCAACTCTGTAGCTTAAGCTCATCACCACCACTAAGGCGAAGAGAAAATTATAAGTTGGTGCAAGCTCCTTCCTGAATAAGGTTGCACCTACTCTTGGCTCTGACACACCGCAGCAGGGTAACAGATTCCCCATTTGATCATTCTCCGGCTGAGGTTTGTCATACTTGTCAACAATAGGGAGATGAAGTACTTCCTGAAAAAGAGCTGTAGTGATCTCAACAGTTCTGGAGGCGTTGAGAATGGTTTCCCTTATGGTTTTGGTAGCAGGGTCGTAGGAGCAGGTGTCCCAAAACTCATACACCATCTCTTGGAACATGACACCAGGAGTGGCTGTCAGAGCATAGTTAAGGGGATGGGCTTGCAGGAACTCCACCATTTGTTCATAACCTTTTCCAATGTAGTTTTTGAGGATGATTAAGTTTGCAACGTAGTTGGTGGGTTTGATGGTTAACATGGTGGTGACTGATGGATGTTTTTCGACATTATCATCAGAAAACACAGGAACAAGGGGGTTGTTCTAGGAGGCCATCTCTGAGAGTAGGTGAGGATGCACGAGTTTTTGACACTAAGTCTTTTAGGGTTTTGCAGAGGGTATAGATGCATTAAGAAAGAAGAAGATGAAACAGTGATATGGGTACTTATAGGATTTGAATGTGAGAGAGTAGGAGAGAGAAAGGTTTGGGCGGTTGATTTGAAATCTTACTAACAGAAAACAGAACGGTTTACCACGTCAGCACGTTTGTCAGAGCAACTTGACCTTTTTCTCCACTTACACACGTAACACACATTATCCGCAGGTCATTAAGATAAATAAATACATTATTTAAGTAAATTAAATGTGAAGTAATGTTAATTAAAAGCTGATGTTCAAAGCTGTTGTTCAAACCTGTGATGAAAGTTTTTCATCAAAAGCTAATCATTCTGTAACCTATCTGTTCCAACCTGTGCAGATACATGAGAACATGTTTCAATGGGAAACGTGTTCAGTAGCTAAACAGATTACAAGGCTTTGCCTTGTATGATAGAATATAGAGCGAGCAGGTTTCAGGTTTAACAAAAGAACAGGTTTAAAAAAAACTTATTTTGTCAAACCTGTTACTTGTCAAACCTATTCAAATTTTAAGAAACTGGCTAAGTGCTGAACAAATGAAACATGTTCTGTGAAAGCTGTTTGTTAAATTTTGTCAGATTTGATTAAGTAAACTTAAAGCATCAATGACACTTAATCACTTTTATTTAACATTCCTAGCTTGCACACAAGGGAATTAAACCTATTTTCATCAAGTGGTTTGGTAAAAATACATGCAAGCAGTTCTTCTGTGGGAACAAAAGTTACCTCTACATTATCTTTTTTGATATGATCTCTTATGAAGTGATGTCTGACCTCAATATGCTTTGTTCTTGAGTGGAAGAAGGATTGTTTGAGATGGCTATGACACTTGTATTGTCACATAGAATAGGAATTTTCCTATATACAAGGCCATAATCTTCAAGCTGATGTTGCATCCATAGAATCTTCCCACAGCCGCTTCCAGCAGCAATATATTCAGCTTCAGCAGTAGAAGTAGAAACAGAATTCTACTTCTTGCTACACCAACTGTTCAACTTTCCACCAAGGAGTTGACATCCATCTGTTGTGCTCTTTCTTTCTAGCTTTGCAACCAGCAAAATCAGAATCTAAATAGCCAATTAGTTCAAGGCTGGAATCTTTGGGGTACCAAAGACCCAAACCTGGTGTACCCTTTAGGTATCTAAAGATTCTTTTTACAGCAGCTAGATGTGATTCCTTTGGATCAGCTTGAAACCTAGCACATAGACAGGTGACAAACATTATATCTGGTCTACTAGCAATCAAGTATAGCAAGCTCCAAATCAAACCTCTGTAAGTTGTTACTGAAACAGCTTTGCAACAGGTATCAGCATCCAATTTTATATTCGATGCCATTGGGATTTTGATGGGAGAACATTGATCAAATTTAAACTTTTTCGAAAGATCTAATGTATACTTTCATTGATTTATAAAAATTTCATTTGAAGTTTGTTTAACCTATAATCCTTGAAAGAAAGTTAGCTCACCCATCATACACATTTCATACTTATATTTCACGAGCATTGAAAAATTTTTGCATAACTGTTCATTAGTAGAATCAAATATAATATCGTCCACATATATTTGAACAAGCATAATGTCATTTTTCACTTTCTTTATGAACAATGTAGTATCCACTTTACCTTTGAAATATCCATTGCTCATAAGAAAATCAGTGAGTGTGTCATACCAGGCTCTCAGGGCTTGTTTCAGTCCATAGAGTGCTTTCTCCAACTTATATAAAAAGCCTGGATGATTTTCATTTTCAAAACCTAGTGGCTGCTTGACATATACCTCTTGTTGCGGCTTACCAGTCAAAATGCACTCTTTACATCCAATGGAAATACCTTCATGCTCTTGTGAGCAGCATTGATTAGTTCTGGACACTGTACATTGACTATATCAGTACACTTATTCACACAGGGTGTACCAATATAATCATCATCATGTCCATTGTGGTTAATAGGTTCCACTCTGGGTGATGTGGAAGCTTTTGAGTCATTTTCTTCAGCATTAGAATGCATAAGATCATCAAAACTGAAATCTCCTGAGACTGATTCAGGAACAACTTTGGTAGAAGGATTCTTGGACTCTTCAAAGGTGACATTGCTAGATTCATCTATCACCTTTCTTTTGGAGTTGTATACTTTGTAGGCTTTAGAAACTGCTGAGTATCCAACAAACACTTCTTCATCAGCTATGGGTTCAAATTTGACCAGCTAATCCCTTTGGTTCATAATGAAACAAGGGCATCCAAACACATGGAAATAACTTATATTTGGCTTTCTCCCTTTGATTAATTCATAGGGAGTCTTATTGAACCTTTTCACCACCAAGGATCTGTTTTGAGTGAAGCACGCAGTGTTGACAACTTCAGCCCAAAAAGATGAAGGCAGACCTATTGCACATAACATAGTCCTAGCAGCTTCTATGAGGGTTCTGTTCCTTTTTTCAGCCACTCCATTTTGTTGTGGAGATATCACAGCTGAAAAGTTTTGAGATATTCCTCTTTCTTCACAAAATTCCTCAAGAGTACTGTTTCTAAATTCAGTATCATGATCACTTCTAAGCTATTTGACTTGGGTAGAGTTCAAAACTTCCATCTTCTTGATAAACCCAATAATTTCACTGGCAGCCTCTCCTTTGGTCTTTAGACAGATCACCATGTGTACCTAGAGAGCTCATCAACCATTACTAAAATGTATCTTCTACCTCCTACACTTGAGACACTGACAGGTCAAAACAAGTCCACGTGGATTCAGAAGAGAGGTGTATCAATAGAGAAATTATGTATAGATTTAAAAGATGTTTTCTTTGCTTACCTTTCTCACAAGCTGTGCAGAGTTTATCCTTAACATAACTTATAAAAGGCAAACCTGTTAGTGTAAGGTCTTGGACTCAACGGATCTATCTCGACGCTACACCGTCCAACGAGTGCGGAATCCTCGTTAGCGGCTTGACGGTAAGATCACACACACGGAACACGGAGACTACCACGGTGTTATACGAACGACTACGAACGTACCTACACGGTGATTCTCTCCGAAAACACTCTCTGAATACTAGTAAACTCGAGATCGTCTTTGCTTAATCACTCTCTAAAATTCTGCAAAAGTCTGATAATTATTCGAGTTAATCCTTAATTATACTGACAGATTCGAGTTTGTGTTAGGGCAAATTCGAATCAGGCCCAAGGCCCATTCGAATTTGTCCACTTGACAAATGCGAATCTACCTATAAGTACAAATTCGAATTTATATCAAATTCGAATTTCAACTATCATACTTCTATTTGAACATATGATTTAACTTATGTTTGAATATATCTTTGAACTTTATGTTTGAACTTCTTGTAATACGTTACACCAAGTTCAAACGTACAAACAACAAATATCAAACACACAAAATCACATATATCAAAACACTAGTCAATATTCAATATTACGTAATTTGACTTACACAAAATGCTAACTATACTTAGACTGCTATCGTCACACAGGGTGTACCAACAGACTCCCCCTTGACGATAGCTTCTAACTATTTACATTTTGATTAACTACTAAAGTGTATTCAAAATACTACCAGCATACAGACCTTGTTCAACACAAACCTTGACCACGTTCTGATACTTTTTGGCTTCAGACTCCATATGCGCATCACACGAGATTTTGTGAACATGAAGCACTTGAAGATCATCTTTGGACAGATTAACCAGGTGCAACGGATCATACACTCTAAGAATCACCTTTTCTTCGAGATCTTCCATTATAGCTTCACCTGTTTCGCTTTCAACATACCACCAGTTGAGATTACCCAACACATTCTGTAGCATCGGCTTCAGAGGGACTTTCTTTAAACACCTAACAGGTTTGTACTGAATTTTCATCCATGGCCTACCAGTCAAAGGATCAATTCTTGTATGGTCCATAACTCTTTTGCCAATGCGTGGATTGAGCCTTTCAAATTTCCTAGACCTCCCTTCCCTTCTTATGATCTTAGCAATGATTTCAGCGTAGGGATCGTCTCCAATATTGAAAAGCTGTTTCTAGGCTAAGGCCTTTATTTCACACTTGGGCAAGGAGTTGAAATCCTTCAGCTTTTGCCTCAGATACTGAAGGCCATCCTTTCTCTTGATGATAAACAGCTGCAGTTCTCGATCAAAGAACCAACTAAGTATATATCCAGACAGCTTCCCAGCACTAGGCACAAGCATCTTTTCCTTCAACTCTATACCCTTCTTTTCTGACCTAAACCATAACTTTCTCTGTTCTTCATCAGTAAGCTCCCTGACGGGCTCTTCAACTTGCGATTCAACATTTAAAGCGGCTTTAAGAGCTTCAATCATTTCACTCATTTCGCTCTCCATGACCTTTGAGGAACTCGCCTCACCTCCTCCTTCAGCTCCAGTCTGACTTGGCTCCCCCTGAAGTTCGGCATGTTGAGCAGCTATTAAAATCTACTGGCTCACTGTCTTTTGGTGCATCGGGATCATTGCCTTCATCATCGTCCCTTCTCAACTCCTCAGCATCCCTACAACTATTCTCCCCCCTGAGCCTTTAGGTTTTTCATTAATTGCTCAATAAAGGACCTCATAGTGCGGATCTCTGTAGCTTGATCGGCAACGAACGTCTTCAGCTCAAGATTTTCTTTATCAATATTTGCATTGTGTGCTTGAAGTTCGCCGACGGCTTTCGTAAGCTGGAAGATTTGGACTTGTTGGAAATCAACCTTGATTCTGAGCTCAGAAAACCTTTGGTTGTCAATGAAGGTAGATGAGGTTTATGGTATAGATGTGATAGGTGACGGGATGATCAGTGGTGAAATTGATGATTGAACAGGTGGTGGTGGTGGTGGTATGGATGTTTGGGCTGATGGTTGAGCGGTTGGAGTTTCAGGCTCAGAAGCACAAGCCGACGAAGCTCCCTGCATAAATCGATGCCTCTTGGCCCTCTACCTAGGAACCAAAGGGGCTGTATCTTCAACCTCAAAATCGGAGTCATCTGCATTCGAATCCCTAGATGCTCTCCTCTTCCCTGCTTCTTCATCAATCACCACTATTCTTGAACCATATGTGCCTATTCGGATAGACGGATCTTCTGTCTCTGTCATTGGTGCTTCAATGTCAATCTCTTCCATATATTCTGAATCAGATTCAGATGCGGTCACAGCTTGACCTTCTTCCTCAGGTACATAATCCTCTATCTTTCGAAAAATATCTTTTTCCCCAGCTGAAGGTTCCAAAATATTTCCAACGAGCTCAGATGTAATCTCTTCATTTGCATGCGGCCCTTGTGCCCAGATCTCTTCCAATGTCTCCACCCGTGGATCAGTTACGGGGCCTATAACTGAAGGACCAGCTTCTTCTGGCTCTTGCACTCTACTCGTTGAAGGCCTAGTAGCTTGAGTTTGTCTAACTAAAGGTCTCTGCCTCCTTTTTTGTTGTCGCTGAGGCCTCTGTTGTTGCTGTTGCTGTTGCGGCTGTTATTGAACTTGTACAACTCCTGCCCAGTTTGCACCTTCTGGGGCTTGATAATCAGGATTCACCACAGCACCAAAAAGTGGTGCCTCTACTGGTCTAGCCGATGCACCCCTTTGCGCTTGACAATCTGGAAATATTCGCTTGTCTATCACAGCAACACTTTGAATTTCTGGTAATTGCGACAGATTTGGCAAGAAATGTCGGATCAGCATCATCACAAACCTAGGATACATCAAGAATCTTTCTCTTGATGGAGCTGTTATCTGGTGAACAAACTCCGCAAAGAACATTTCAGAGTAAGTGAACCTTTGGTTGGAGACCAACGCGATCATTGCCGATTGAATCTTCGACACAATGTAAGCAAAACCTGCTTTCTTCGGAGCGAAGCACACCATGAAGACATGTGCTAAATATCTCCATTGCCCAATCAACCAGCTTTTCATGTACGACGCCTTTTCCACATCAAGGCTATACCCCATTCGTAAGAACGCAGCTTGCCTAACTTCCAACGGAAAGTCTATCGGCCCAGCTTCTTGCTCGGCAGAACCCACCTGCAGATGGTCCCAAAATTCCCGAACATACGGCAGCACTATCTGGACGTTGTGCGAAAGGGCATAAGAAACCCTTGAAGCAGCCAAAAAATCCACCATCTGGCGGAATGCCTGAGCTTCAGGCAGCTCACGGTCTGGAGAAACGACCATATTGTGCTTTTGGATAAACACTCTATCCGCCATATCTGCACAACAAAGTATATAATATATTAAAATGATCAAAATCAAAATAAACTTGTTTAAATTCAAATTTGTTTTATTTTGAACTTATGTAAGTTCAAAATCCAACACACATGAATTTCTACAAGTTTGATTTAAAATTTAGTCAAATATTTCGATTTTGATGGCAAATTCGAATAACATATTCGAAACCACCCTCATTCGAGTTTATTAGTTTGTTCGAGTTTAGTGACAAACTCGAAGCCACGATCAAACTCGAAATGTCAGCAATTTGAAATCACAACTCCAAGATTTAAACCATTTTGGACTTAGAAAATTACAACCATTAGTCCTAATAGGTTCTAAATGAACATATTTGCCACTTATTTGAAGTTTCACTGGTTCAAACTTTGTTATTTTGAAATACAAAGTTCACACCATTAAAACCTCTAAATCGGTTGATTTTTGGCTCAAATTAAGTCTAAAACATCCTAAATCTTGTACAATGATGTTGATTATACCTAGATTTGGTAGTATTCTCGAACACAACGGACAAAAACTCGACAAATAGTTGAAAACTTGAAACGACAAAGTCGAAGCAGTAAACTCGAAATCTCTCAATATAAACTCGAAGCACTAAATTCGAAGGTAGGTGAACAATGAATGTTCACTGTTGACCTATTTATACTAACCACTTTCGAGTTTGTTCCCAACTTCGACTTTACTGCCAAATTCGAATATACATTTGATTTTTGCTTAAACTCGAATTTAACTTGAAAATTTTGAAAATCTTGAAAATCTTTGAATTAAATTCAACTTTTTCAAATTTTTCGTGTAACGGAGCAAACTATGCAAAATTATTTACCCTAAGCACAATATTTTCACGCAATGTTTATTTATTCAACTAAAATGCATCCTCAGTAACTTTGACATTTTTCCTAAATAAAATAAAAATAAAAATAAAAATGAAGTAAAATAAAATAGAATAAAATAAATTAAAATTAAAAATTTTGAACAAAAAATTAAACTTAGACTAATCTACATTATTTTTAAAATTTACAACCTATACTTAACACTTAACAGAATATTTTTGACGAGTATAGTCAAAGAAATGTTCAATCAGATAGCGGTGTCGAATACGCACTTTCAGTATTCAAACTTTCACACTTAGGAATTTTTGATTCCTTTTATTGTTTGTCGTGACACACATTTCTAGCCGATTGTTGGTATTATTTTCCCTTTAAACATGTCACACTTAGACATACTTTTATGATCAAGGCATACACACAATGATCATAACTTTTTGGTATTGCAAACTTTCTTTAATAGGCAAACGTCGGACACAGGTCTATATTTACATACAACAAAGTATCTTAGATTGTCTTAAAGTTTATTTTTAAAGCTAGCAAGACAGCGGTGACAGGTCTGTACCGACATACAACAAAGCGACTTATCTTGCTAACTCGAGTCAAACCAGAGGCAACACGTCTGTACTTACGTACAACAGAGTTACTTGTTTTGACTCTCAACTCAGTATATGATTTTTCTATTTTTTTCATTTCTTTAAGATGTATCTGATATTGCTATACATCCCCTAGAAAGTTTGCGTACCTCATTTAGAATCAATGTCTGTATGTCTCTATCATAAAAAATTAAGACCAATTGGTCATACATCTAAGTTAGTGACACGTCTGACTCTTTCTTGAATATTTTATTAGCCTTGAGACTCCCTATATGTATTATGCCTACCAACATATCAAACTAGATAATGTGTAACACTTAGAATTTTAGGTGCATTATGTGTGAAAGCTTAACACTTAGAGATTGTAAAGATTGTGCTAATTTTCGTCACTTTAAACCTATGTATCCAAGACTTAACTCATTTTTGGTATTATTTTTTTTTTTGAACTTTTTATGATTTTCTCTCTTTTTTCTTTTGTTTTTCATAAATAAGAGTAAGAAAATAAAATAACTTACTAACTTACTATAAAAGGAAAATATCTTAAGCTACTAAACTTACTATAAAAAGAAAAAAAAACGCTATTGCTAAAAAAGGAAATAAAACTCAACTAAGGTCAACTTACTCTGGATTACGCATTCCGTTTAGTTGAACTAAATACTCAAAACGTGACTTATCAAAAGCTTTGGTTAATAAATGCGCATTATTTTCATCCGTTGCCGCTTTTACCAGCTTAATTAAATTCTTTTCAGCACAATCACGTATAAAGTGGTGTCTTATGTCTATGTGCTTGGTTTTATTGTGTTTAACTGGATTATTAGTTATTGCAATTGTGGACTGGTTATCTATCCTAATAGGAGTATGAATATAAGTCAAACTGTAGTCCCGCAATTATTGTGTATCCACAGAACCTGTGAACAGCAACTACCAGCAGCAACATATTCGGCCTCGCACGTTGACACGGCTACCGAAGTCTGTTTCTTGCATTGCCAGGAAACGAGTCTCCCTCCTAGGAACTGACAACCTCCAGTTGTTGACTTGCGCATCAAGCTGCATCCTCCGTAGTCTGAATCCGTGAACGCCTCCAATTCCAGATCGCCCTCCGCGTGATACCAAAGCCCCAGCTTCGGTTTCGACTTGAGGTATCGTAGAATCCGCTTCACAGCTTTCATGTGCATCTCTTTCGGATTAGCATGAAACCTAGCACAAATATAAACAGCAAACATTATATCAGGTCTAGAAGCAGTTAAATACATAAGTGACCCAATCATGGCCCGATATAACGTCGGATCCACATCGATATCACTTTCCTTACCCGGTCCGAGATTATGATTCACTTGAATCGGCGTGCTGAAGTGAGCTGTCAGCTTGGTTCCTTCCATCCCGAAGCGCTCTAAGATGTCGTAGACATTCTTTGTCTGATGAATAAACATGCCCTCCTTCCTCTGTTCGACTTGCAAAGCCAGAAATAAGTTTAACTCACCCATCGCACTCATCTCAAACTTTGACTTCATCACCTTTGAAAATCTGTGCACAACTGCTCGTCTGATGATCCATAGATGATATCATCGACGTACACTTGTACCAAGATGAAATGTTCTCCTTTTCGCTTCTCGAACAGTGTACTATCTATTCTCCCTCTTTCAAACCCGTTTTCTAAAAGATGGTTGGATAGAGTCTCATACCACGCCCTCGGTGCTTGATGCAATCCATACAAAGCCTTATCTAACCGATATACTCTGTCTGGATATTTCGGATTTGTAAACCCGGGCAGCTGTTCCACATACACCAGCTCCTTCACTTGCCCATAAAGGAAAGCACTCTTAACATCTAGCTGATAAACCTTAAAACCCTTGAAGGAAGCAAAAGCCAGAAACAAACGGATTGCTTCAAGCCTTGCCACTGGCGCGAACACTTCATTGTAATCGATTCCTTCCTCTTGGTTGAAACCCTTTACCACCAGTCTTGATTTGTTGCGAGTGACTATACCCTGATCATCTCTTTTGCACTTAAAAACCCATTTGGTTCCTATTGTTATTTCTCCTTGAGGTAACGTAACTAACTCCCACACTTCTAGTTTCCTAAACTATGACACTTCTTCCTGCATCGCTTCAACCCAAGAGCTGTCTTTTAGTGCCATTTGCACATTTTTCGGCTCTACTTGCGAGATGAAACATGAATAGAGGCAAGTATGAAAGGCCTCGGAGTCATTTATCATCGACAACAACACTGTGTTGTTATTTAGACTACTCCTAGTCCTCACACCAGCATTAGGACTTCCTATGATACTCGCAATAGGATGATTCTTGTTGATCCCAGATGGCTCTATCTCGTCAACTCTCAGATTATCTCCCAAATTCGATCATATCTCTCCTAACGGGGGAACGTCTTCAGACTCCACATTTTCTTCCTCATGGACACCGTCTTCTAGGTTAGAATTTGTTGTCTGATTTTTGTGTGTAGGCACTTCAGAATCATTTTCTTCTGGAGATCTATCTTCAGTTGATGTAGGCTCAGATGTTGATGGAAAGGTGGTCCTCGGAAAACTTTGACCCTCGTCATTCAGATTCAATCACGACAAGTCCTGCTCGATTGTACCTGCATTTCCATCCAAAGGAATGTTAAATGACTCAAACAATTTGTCATAATAAAATATCCATTCCGGACCAGTTTGGGGTTCATGTGTATAACTTGTGACTTCAATGTTATACACAATCTCTACTGTACCATTTGATTTATTAAAAACCCTTTTATTTGGTGAATTAGGCACATAACCTAGGAAGTATCATTCGTCAGCCTTTTCACCAAACTTAGGTTGATGTTTTGTTTTCATTAAAGTACATGGTACCCCAAAAGGTTCGAAGCCAGTTAACTTTGGTAGCCGTTTATTCAAAACTTCATAACAGGTTTTGTTCAATGATTTGACAGTAAGGACCCGGTTTAAAACATGGCACGCGGTATTCACTGCCTCCCCCCAAAACATGGTAGGAAGCTTCGAATCCAAAAGCATGGTCCTAGCTGCCTCAATCAATGTCCTGTTTTTCCATTCGGCCACCCCATTTTGTTGTGGCTCATAAGGTGCACTAAATTGATGCACTATGCCCTTTTGGTAGGCAATATACACCACTAATAGTGTTTTTAAATTCCGTTCTGTTATCACTTCTAGTTCGTTTAACCCTCGTTCCGTAAGAATTTTCCACTTGGTCTAAGAACCCGATGAGCTTGGCAGCCATCTCGTCCTTTGTACCTAAAAAGAAAACCCAAGAAAAACGTGAGTAATCATCAGTAATAACTAAACAGTACCAACAACCACCTATACTCGTTTTGTTGATTGGTCCGAAGAGGTCCATATGCAACAAATCGAATGTGGCAGCGATTGAGTTCTGAGTCTTGGACTTTTGTGCCTTCTTGTGTTGTTTTCCTTTCTTGCACGGTAGACACTTATCCTCAAACTGAAAACTCTTCATAGGGACACCTTGCACCAGTCCATTTTTCGTAATGTAGTTCATTTTCCTTAGGTGCAAGTGTGCCATGCGTCTGTGCCATAAAACCGACTCAGTCTCTGACGCTTTAGATAGCAGACAAATTGGTCCCATCGAAGATTCCGACTTGTTCATGTCGAGCATGTTTTACAGGACTATCTTCCTTGGAGCCCTCATCAGTATCAACTCTTCAGGTACTTTAAACCTCGGTTTTAGCACTAACGCCTCAGTATCAGTGAATAGTACTGAGTTCTTCTTATGACAGATTTGAGATACACTAATGAGATTGTGAACCAGTTTATCAACGTGATAAACTTGATCCAATTTAATAGTCCCATTAGTGACCACTCCAGTACCAGTGATATTTCCTCCTTTATTGCCAACGAATGATACAAATCCCCGTTTCCCTCCCTTGAAGTCTGCAAGAAGACTTCTCTCCCCTGTCATGTGCCTAGAGCAACCACTGTCGACGTACCATTTGTTGTTTGGACCTGTAGTTATCTCCTGCACATGAAAGAAAATAGGTTAGTTATCACGGGGAACCCAAGCCATAACTGACTTGGTAATACCATTCTCGTCCACATACTTAAACTCTTTCAAATACCCATCTCGCCTTTCAGGTGACTTGGGTTTTTGAATTGGAGTCTGTTGTGGTGCAGAGTGAGTTAAGTTCACTCTTTGCCTTTGCGTAGGCATTTGCTGTGGAGATCTTGAATAGTTACGATTATATGGCAATGTCGATTGATATCCCTGAGCTCTACCTGGTGTTTGATGTCTAACAGGAGTATGTGACCTAACCGGAGTGTAAGCTCTGCTAGGTGTAGTATTCCTATAATTCTTTTGTGGTCCTGACCTAGATTGATTAATGACTCTATTTGGTGAATTAGTCCTAATCACTTCTTTTGGTCGACCTTACACAGGCATTTGTTTCACAGCAGATTTTGGTGCAGCTTGCACAGTTTTCTCGGTATTCTGAGAACTAGTAGTGCTTGCAACACTTGGAGAAGGCTTAAGTTGTTCCGGCTTTCCAGTCTTAGGTGTAGTATCTACTTTCCTATTTGGACAACTAGAAGCAACATGCCCCCTTTCGTGACATCTAAAGCAAGACATTTTGTCAATTGACTTTTTTTGTGTGCCCTTTGACTTAGGTATCTCACTAGTGTCTGGCTCTTTTGTTTCAACAATAGCGACTGGTTCATCCTCATGATCATTAAAGTCAATTTTGTGTTGTCCTACAGGTTTATCACTAGAGGATGGCACAAATTTAACTTTCTTATTCTTGATATTATTAGCAGTCACATTAGTTTCATTTTCCTTAGCAATTTCAGACACTGGTTCCGGTATTTCCTCTGATTCAACTGATTTCTCAGTTTTTTCCTGAGGTTGAGGTATGTAATTGTCATTAAAAGGGGGAGGACTCTCATGATACCCTAGACCTACAGGCTTCTTAGACAGACGCTGTGCATCAAAGATTTTCCCTAGGTTGAGTGATGAGTTCCTAACCTTTTCAAGTTTATTGTTGACCTCAGCTACCTTTACCTCAGACTCCGCTAGCTCTACTTCTTTAGATTTAAGCTCTTTGGCTAATGCCTCAACATGTTCATACATTAGTTCTAACCTAACACACTGTTCGCTCAGTTTGTCCTTTAGAACTATAACATCCTGTGCATCAGCCTTAAGCTTATCCCTAAGAACTTCCTTTATGTCTCCTAAGCTAGCATTGTCTGATTCTAATGATTCATTCTGAGCCGATATAGTTTGATGTGATTCAAGTACTAAATTTAACCTATCGTTAGACGTAGTACATAAAACACATAAATCATGGAAAAGAGAAAAGTTCAGAGTTACCTTGGCATGATCTGATTCCACGTTGGCCATCTGTGTGGCGAACTCCAGAATCGTCTGATCGTCTGACTTTTCTACCCACATCGGACTGCTTTCATTCTGACTGCTGTGCCCTGTCGTCTCCTCTGCTCCATCACTTCCAGTCTCGGTCACTTCAGCCATAAAGGCTTTAGCGTTCGACTCTGGATGTGTACTCCAGTCATAAGTTCCATCAAGATGTCTGTCTGATGTTACATTGGATAACAGACAAGCTATATTCGCCTGACTGGTTGAACTACTCGGCAGATAAGTCCCTTGAGTTTGATTCTGATACTGGCCCTGGTAGTTCTCTACTTTAGGTCTCTGACACTCTCTAGCGAAGAGTCCAAACCCCTGACAGTTGTAACACTTAACCTTGGACTTATCGAACCCAATCTTATTGTTACTAACGTTGAGGTTTCTACCTGTCCTTTTGATGAACCTTTTAACTCTCTGAGTTACCATGGCCAGTTGCCATTGCAGATCCATCTCTTCTAGATCATCAGGGTCTACCTGATCGTAATCCTCATCCCAAAGTGCAGGATCGTTGATTTTGCCCTAAACGCAATTGCCGTAAGCGGCCACGAATGAAGCCAACAGATTCAGATGGTCTTCAGCAGATTTTGCGCTCATAAGCATCTTTGAATATCCTTGAGATGTAGATGCCGGAGTAGCCTGAAGCTGCTTTTCTTCTGGTCTAGCAAACCCTAAGAAAGCCCTACTTACTGATATAAATTCAATATTACGTAATTTGACTTACACAAAATGCTAACTATACTTAGACTGCTATCGTCACACAGGGTGTACCAACAGTTAGTAACTCTTTCGTACAGAGTTTTTTAATATTCTTGAAGTTTAGGTGTGATAACCATTTCTACCATAACCAGTTCAGGTCTACATTGCTTCTTGAGATGAAACAGGTTTCAGTTGTTGGATCAGTAGATTTCATATCTACAACATATACCCCTTTCTTTCCTTATGGACACAAGTATATACCCTAGGTGCTCACCAATGTTAACCATGTAGCCAGCATCACGGTGTTTACTAATGCTTACAAGATTATGTTTTAGCCCAGACACATAGGATACTTTGTTGAAGATTGCAGCACCAGCGTTAAGGGTTCCATATCCTTCTGTGGATCCTTGAACATTGTCACCAAAAGTGAACTCTGGGCCTTTTTCAGGCATGAGATCACTCAAAAATACTTTGCAACCTGTCATGTGGCCAGAGTAACCACTGTCCAAGTACCAAAGCTGGCTTGATTGTTTAACCTGCATAGTGACATGGGGAAGTATTAGTTTTTAAGGGAACTCATCATAAGGATGAGTTCTCCTTCTTCATCAACATTTGTTGATGGACCACTTAGATCAACACTAATATTTCCAATTTGGATTGTATTAGCTGAGATACTCTCATCAATAACAATGTTACTTGCAACACTGCTGGTTTTTTGCAATGTTGGAGCTAAATGTGTCAGCAGGCCTTATGTCCTCAGTTTCAGGACAGTCCTTGGCCATGTGAGTCTTCTTTCCACATTTATAACATTTTCTCCTTTTTGATTTCTTGAAAGAAGAACTCTTAGAAACACATTATGGCTTATCTCTGTTGGACTTCTCAATCGGTTTTAGAAATGTTTCACTTGTTTTAGAAGAACCCACAGGTTGAGTGGAAGGTAGAACAACAACATCTTGGCCTGTATCCTCTTTCCTATTTGTAGGAGGACGAAGATCAAATACAGGTAATTTAAATGTCTTTTGTCCTTCCACAGGTTTGGAAAACTTATTTCCTATTTTCTCAGGTTGAGCAATGGCTTTGCCTTTGCCTATACTGAGTTGTGATGACTTTTTCCTACTTGTGGTAGTGTGGACATCATGCTTGGTTTTATCAAAAGATTTTCTTTCATTTATAACTAGTTTTCCACTAGGATATAAAAACTTATTTAAAATCACAGAAGATTTGTTTCCAACATGAGACTTACCCCTGTTGGATGTAAGCTACTTTCCTTTTGAAAATTTGTTCTCAAAATGTTCAACATTGAATGGAGGAACAGGTTTCTTACCACTAGTTTTAACATTGGAACCTGTCTGGTTGACAGGTTTAGTTGCCAAAGATGTCGTTTTAACTTGTTTTCCATTTTGTTGTTTTATGTGAGCTGGCTAAGCACTTAGCAGGCTGGTTTGATGGAGAACACATTCCATTACCAGACTTTGCAACCTTTTCACATAAACTGTCAGCGTTTTGAGGCCCGATAAATTTGTTTGTTGAAATCAGCTTTCTATTTACATTTTGAATGAATGTATTTGGAAGCTCACCAAGAGAAGAAAGTCCTGTTTCCAGATTTTTTATTTCAACAATTGAAGCTGCTGTATCAAGATATCCTCCAAGGTAGGCTTGGATTTGACCAGGAATTAGCTCATTGATACTTTGACTTGACTCTTTTAGTTGAATGGCACCAAGAGTCAACAATTTTTTGACGCTTGGAGTGATTTGAGTCTGTTTCTCTCTTTTCCTCTAATAAAATAGTATTGATGTGTTTTACCTCATCAAGTTCAGTTTTCAACTTATGAAAACTGTCCAGTTCATTAGATTTTATGTCAAGTTCAGTTTTTAGCTTAGAGATTTTAGACTTTAAAGCATCATGCTTCTCAATGGCAGCTTTCAAATCCACGAGTAAGTAATCAAACATTTTAACTTTTTCTTCAGAGCTGTAATCCTTAATCTTTTGTACTATATACATCATGGTGGGATTCAAGTTTTCTTGAGAGCTAAGAGTTTCAGCTTTAGCCAAGTCTTGTTTGAAGTTATTTGTTGAAGGGTCATCAGTGTTGGCTACTAGACAGTCGTTGTCTTCTTCATCAGATGATGAATCAGAGTTAAGTTGTCCTTAGTGATCCCTATAGCTTTGAGATCATTGATCAATGTAGTGAACATGGTGTAGGTATCAATGAGACTCTCCTTTGGTTTTTCAAAGAACTGTTCATATTTATCTAACAAGATTGTTTATCTTGTTATCCAATGTGATAGTGGGACCGTCATAGATAGTACACAAAGTATCCCACATTTCTTTGGCTATCTTCATTTTTTCAACCTGTTTGAACACATCATCAGGTAAAAAATGACAAGGTCGGCTTTTGCATCAAGGGCCACCGGTCTTTTGTCTTCATCGATCCATTGAGCTTTTGCTTTCTCAATGGTCCTGACCTCAGGAACAACATCTTTAGTAGCAGGAATGATAGTAGTGACAGATGTAGGAACATATGGACCTTCCATCACTACCTCTGGTAGTTGCACATCCAGATTCTCTAAGTAAAGCATCATTCTGCACTTCTAACCAGAGAAGTTCTAATGATTGAACTTTGGGGGTTTTGCCAAAGACCCATTGTCATAGTATGAAGAAGAGTTTGCAGCACTGTTGTCCATGGTGGGAAATCGAAATATAATAGAGATCTAGAGTTAACACACATTCTAAACTGCTATGATACCAGTTGTTGGTCCCAAAATGTTTCCCAAGTATGTTGCCAAATGCAGTAGAGGGGGGGGGTGATTACAACTAATTAAAATTCAACACACTTTTTCTCAAATTTTGTATGTATATATGAACAAGTGTTAATTACAAACAGGTTTGAACTGCGAAATGGTTCAAACAGAGATGACAGAAACACCAGATGAACAACTAATTTAAGACTCACTCAGACTAGTTACAATGAATTCACTCACTAAGATGCACTCACTGTTTTACAAGACACGGATAGACAACTTAGAAATAGAACAACTTAGACACGCTATCACTATTCTATTCTTTATTGAAGGCAGAACTTGCATACATGAAAACACAATTCTTTTTGCACGTTCTCCACTTGTGGATATCACTCTTAGTTATCTCTCATTCCATAGAAGCTTCTTTATATACTCACTCAGTGAATCTCAGTGAAACTTCCTCATTGGATGCCGAGAAAGTGGAGTGCATGAGATTCGATCATTTATTTGCCAGTAGTAAACAAATTTTGATATCAAATGCATGTATAAGGGTGTAAATAAGATTTGATTTTATCAATATTAATAAATTATAAATTTTAATAATTATACATGTATAAACAAAAAAAATAGAGTAAATTACAGAAATGGTCCATGTGGTTTGCATAAAATATTAGATACAGTTCCTTTAGTTTCAATTTTGCATAAACGATCTTTATTTTCACTGTTTACTTGGAAAAATGATCCCTCTGCCGTTAACTTTAACAATCAAACGATTAAATCTTCTATAATGATCATCTTACCCTTTTCTTTAATAACTTTATGGTACCTCAAGTTTGTATTTTATTTTAGTTTTGGTCCCTTAAGTAGAAAAAATTTATTCAACTCTTCTGTTATTATTGGTATTGTTATTATTATCATTATAATAATAATTACTCTTATTGTTATTGTTATTATTATTATTATCATTACAATAATAATAATTATTATTATTATTATTATTATTATTATTATTATTATTTATTAATTTAACTTTTTACTTATTGATTTATTTATTTGTTAACTTTCTTATATTTTAATATATTTTTAATATAAACTACAAATTTATTTATTTCTTTTATTATAAACAATTGTGTAACATCCTTAGATCTAAATTATTGTAATTTAGAATAATTAGTTGAACATTTTGTAAATTGTATAATTAAGTTGGATTATGAAAGATGATTATGTATTCAAATATTTAAAAGTTGTTTGCTAATTTGAGAAATTAAGAAATTTGATAATTTCAACATTTAGTTATTAAGTATGATTTTTTTAAAATGTTAGTGATGATGAAAATTAGGATGAAAATCAGTGTTTAATGAAATCAGATGAGTAGAGGGGCTAATTGTGCAAATAGCCGAACTTATGAATAAAAGACCCAAAAAAGTCTTTCATTTCTCATTTCAACCATTTACACCTTCAAAAAAAAACACACACAAATGCTCTCAAACATTCTGTTGAGAATCGAAATTGTGAAGAAGATTCGTGGATTTAACTGATAATTAACAAGAATCAAGTGAATTAAAGGTAAGAAAGTTATTCCTAAAAGCCTAGGTTGCGTTTAGTAAACGAAAACTAGTCATTTTTTAATTTCAGTTTTCAAGTTATAGTTTTTAGAAAAAAAACAAGGGTTTTTATGAAAAGTGAAAACTTGTTTAGATGATGGAAGTTTAAGTTATAAGAAAAATAAGATGAATGATTATAAAATAATAAAAAAAACAGAACAGGTGATGGAAAAGTAAGGGAGAGAAAGAGAGTATTATAAAAAAATAGGGTAGGTAATAGAATAGTAAGAGAGAGAATATAAAAAGTGGTGTTTTAAAAAGTGAAATGAAAATTTATGGAATTGTTGTTAAGTAAACAAGTTTTCATTTTTGTTGAAAAGTGAGATGGAAATTTTGAAAATTTTCATAAACTAAATAAACCCCTAGAGTTTTATTTTTGAAGAATAAAGATGCAAATTCAGATTTATGAATCTGATGAAATGATGTTGCATGTGTGTTATTCAAGTTGGAAATCATCAGTTGAAGTCCCTTGAACGTTCAGAAACAAGAATCGTCACTTAATTTGTCCAAAAAGGTTAGAAATCTGTAATTTTTTATGAAGTTTTGTGTTCTTGAGGGTTTTCCTCATTTTTGGTCCAATCTGGACGAATTTGGGTGTTATAAATGGAGATAATAGTGTAGAATCACCCCTATAATGTTTATAAAACATTATTTTCAGTTGCATGTGGTTAAAATTTTTAAGTAAAACCCGTAAGTCACGAATGCAGATCTGCTAGTGAACTCGGCGAGTTCCCAAGAACACTTGAATAAATCTTCAAAAATTCATAAGTGTTGGATCCGAATTCGGTTGGGACCCGAATTCGGATGAGACCCGAACTTAGATTGGACCGAACTCGAATAAGAACCGAATCCGGACGGAACCGAACTCGGATAGGTAAAGTAATTCGGATGGGTTCGAAATCCGGCCGAGGATCCAAAATTCGGACCTCAACTCGGTGAGTTGGTTACAGTTTATATGAGATTCGGATGGGGTTTAAGGACCCGAATTTATGGTTTATTAAACACACTTTTGGGATATCTTCTGTACCATATTAAGATAAATAAAGGATGATTAATTGGGAATAATAACACCTCAAATTATGAGATTTAAACGTCAGTTTCGGATGAAGGTTCTGAATGTTGTAATACTTTTAATTGTACAACCTGATGTACATTTGTTGAGGAACATGTTTATGATATGATTTTCTTATGGAAATGTAACAGGTCCCTTGTGGTGTTGTTTAACCCACAGTGGGGTACTTTTGAGTCCGGTTGAAATTCCGAAGAGAAATAAGATAACTTGAAGTTAACTAACGCACCCACTGTGAGTACCTTTGGTTTTAACATGTCTGCATCTGCTTTATGTTTGCTTTGTCTGCTGAGGCATGTTGTTTCACTTTCGTTTGGCATTCTACTAACTTGCGTATATGTTGATGCACATTCATACTTGTTGCATGTCTGTTTCTTTGTTGTGCATCTTATAGATGGACCTGCGGGTCGCATCTGTACTCTGATGTTACTATGCTATATGACCAAGAGTTTGACACCTCTGTGGTCAGGGTAGACAGTAGGTCATCTCCGATGTTATGTCTGCCTCAGATGGTTGGTTTTTCTTATGCCGAATGTCATCTCGAAGGAGCTGGGCTCGGGTTTGCGTACTTTGAGTACGTGGGGAGTATACGGCATGTGTTGCCGGTGTTACTCTTGGGGGCATCATAAGAATTTGTGGAATGTGTAAAATCATTAGTATTCACTAAGCTTTGCTTACCCCTCAGTTGTTTACATTTATACAGGAAAAAGGGAAATCCGCTGCGGATCCTTCTAGTTAGGTCGTCTGTTGAAGTCTTGAAGATATCTACTACTCAGCTTGGTAATTGGAAAATGGGATTATTGTTGTAATACATGGGGGATGTTGTAATAAATTTTGAGTATGTAGACTTAGACTTGAAACCTTGTAGCACCGTAGGGTGTTTGACACATTTGTACTATTTTTATGTACTTTAATGCTTCCGCACTTTAATTAAGTACTCAGATCATTTTGAAATCATGTGTTTGGTGATTAATCCTGGGTGTAATGTAATGATGGTTATTGTGGCAAGGGTGTCATAAATTGTATCAAATTAGAACCCATTTCTTTTTTTAGCTTTTTCGAATGAATAAATAGAAATATTTTATATTGTAGTTTGCCGAACTAAAAAATTTCGAACATTAAACTTTTATTAGTTTTTTCAAACGAAAAAAAGTTACAAACCATTTGTGTTTTAAATTTTTTCATTTTCTAAAGGTAAAAGGACTATGAAAACCAATCTGTTTTTTATTTTTTCTGCACATAAAAATTCGATCCGTTCCGGTTTTTTGTTTTGTGAAACAAAAAGGACTCCAAACCATTCTGTTTTTAGTTTTGGCAAACACAAAAACAATGAATAATTTTGATTATCAGTTTTTTCCAAAAAAAAAATCATTCTATTTTTCTAGTTTTTTCAAACCATACCATTCCCATTTATTTTTTTCTCCAAAGGAAAAAGCTATGAACCATTACGTTTTCAAAATTTTATAAAACACGAAATAGTATGTAGTTTTTTCGTTTGGAAAAACTATAAAACCGGAATGATTTGTAGTTTTTTTACGATTGGAAAAAATTAAAACGGAATCTTATGGAGTTTTTTCATTTGAAAACACAAAAACAAAAATAAAAGAAATGGTTCATAACTTATTGTGTTTGAAAAAAAAAACGTAAAACTGAAATGATTCGTGACTTTTTTCGTTAGAAAAAACTAATAAAATTGATTATTCGAAGTTTTCTCATTCGAAAGAACTATAAAATGGAATGGTTTATAATTTCTCGTTAAAAAAACTTTAAAAGTGACTGGTTCGTATTTTTTACGTTTATAAAAATATAAAAATGGAATGATTTATTGTTTTTTTGGAATGGTTCGATTTAGAAAAACAAAAAAAATGATTGTAGTTTTTTTGTTCGGAAAAATTAAAAATTAGAATAATTCGTAGTTTTTACATATGAAAAATCTAAAAAACGGAATGATATTTAGTTTTTACATTCTAAAAAACTAATAAAAATTAATGGCTCGAAGTTTTTTCGTTTGAAAAACTAAAAAATAAGATGATTTGTTTTTTTCATTCAAAAAAACTAATAATGAAATGGTTCGTATTTTGTACGTTTGAAAAAAACTAAAAATCAAAATGGGTTTATTTTTTTGTTCGATTTTAGGTTATTCTAATCATTACGTTTTTATTTTTTGTAATTCTAAAAAACTAAAATCATTCCAATTTTTTAGTTTTTCTGAACAAAGTGGTACTCACACCATTTCGTTTTTTAAAAAATTTTAAAATGTAATGGTTCGTAATAAAATGATTTTTTTGGAAAAAGGCTACACACTACAAACCATTCCATTTGTTCACTTATTCGTTTTTTGAAAAAAAAGGTAAATGGTTTGGTTAGGAAAACTAGAAAAATAAAATGATTTTTTGTTTGGAAAACTAAAAATCAGAATTATTCGTAGTTTTTTCGTTTGTAAGAACTAATAACAAAATTATTTGTATTTATTTTCGTTTCTCAAAACAAAAATTCGGAATGTCTTGAATTTTTTGGTGCAGGAAAAAAATGGATTGATTTTCATAGCTGTTTACGTTTAAAAATTGAAAAAAACTTAAAACATGAATGGTTTGTAACTTCTTTTCGTTTGAAAAAATATAAAAGTTTAAGGCTCAAATTTTTTTGGTTTGGAATACTAGAATATAAAATGTTTGTATTTTTTCATTTGAAAAAGCTAAAAAAGAAGATGGATTCTAATTTATTACAATTGTTTATAACAATAGAAATAAATAAGTTTGTAATTTATATTAAAAAATATATTAAAATATAGGAAACTTAATAAACAAATAAATCAATATGTAAAAAGTCAAATTAATAATAATAATAATAATAATAATAATAAAATAGTTAAATAAAAATATTTACTTGATAGACCAAAATTAAAATGAACTATGAATTTGAGGGACTAAAATGTTATCAAAGAAAATGGTAAAATGGTTATTATAAAAGATTTAACCATTTAATTGTTAAAGTTAACGGCAGAGGGACCATTTTTGCAAGTAAACAGTGAAAATAAGGACCATTTATGCAAAATTGAAACCACAGGGACCGTATCCAAAATTTTATGCAAACCACATGTACCATTTCTTTAATTTATACAAAAAATATATTTGGATATAAATATCCAGGAATATCAACACCCACATAATAGCTATTCATTAAAATATTGGAATTATTATTATCAAATTTAGTATGCGAACATGTGAATATTGCATGATATTTCAATAAAACGAAAGGAGTACTGTTGCTTTAGAGTATACTTGAAATCAAATAGGCAACAAATCTTTGCCACAAACACTTAAATCCCTATCTACATCGTTGATTTTCATGTTTGTAATTACATGAATTTTACATTACTTGACAAGAAAACTAAAATTAATTAGGGGTACCCCACTCAAGGACTTGTACAACACAAGTATTTCTTTAATTAGTAGAAACAAACTGAAAACAAACTAAATAACTAGACAATAACGTTACATTCAAGACCCTATATACTTCCAACTAGAAGACGTATAAGACCCTCAATTAACGATACAAGTCTTTAGCCACAAATATTAAATCCCAATTAACTTCCTTGTGATAAAGGCCAACAATAATTTACATGACATGACAAATCTGTGAACCTGACACGAACAAAGCGACAAAAAGCTAAAGAGGGCTAAGTCAACATGAATTTGATATGTAAAAATTTATAGGTATGATTTGGTCGATCCAATTAACAGAATACGGATCCAAATGACACCTTTAAAATGTAAAAATTGAAGCTAGAAATTAAGTAAAATTAAATCCATATATAGTTTAACTAATGATATAATAACATTAAAGAGATAACAACCTTAAATTTATTCGCTAAGGCGAATTCCTAGATTTTCTTTTTTAAATTTCGTGGCATCAAACTAGAATAAAAATAAATTATTCACATTATATTATTTTCTTGAAATTTATCAGAGTTTGAAAGAAAAACTGAAAACAACATTATTGGGAAAGCAAAATGAGTTTTTGAATGTTATTTAATTAATTTATTTAACTAGATTATTTATACACGTAATTATCTTGATATATTTAATATTGAGTAAATTACACAAATGGTCCCTGTGGTTTGGTGATTTTTTCTCTTTTCGTCCCTCAAACTATTTTTTGCACTAATAGTCCCAAAATCCCAAACCTTTAACACTTTTAGTCCCTGCCATTAACTTGAGCCGTTAGGCCAGTTAACTCACAGGGGCATTTTTGTCATTATTCATCTAAGGGACCATTTGCTTAATTTTTTAATAGTTTATTAATTTTGTTTTCTGTTTCTGTTTTTGTTTTAATAGTTTATTATTTTTGTTTTGTCCTCATCCTCCAACCGGCTACTCCCCCCGGTGACGGCGTCCTCCTCCTCTGGAAGCAGTGTCCTTCTCGGGTAACCGTCCGTCTCTCTCTCTCTCTCTGAATGGGGGTTCTCTCTCTCGTCTGCCTCCTCCTCCCTCAATCTGCGATTCTTTGTTGGTACATCCTGTGTGACGACAGCAGTCTAAGTGATCCTACATTGTGATTTTAGCAAGTGTGTGATATATATGTTTATATATGGTTGATATTTATTAGTGTTTGTATGTTTGAACTTGATGTAACGTATTACAAGAAGTTCAAACATAAAGTACAAAGATAAAATCAATCATAAGTAATAACGTAAGGTTCAACACGTAGTTGTTTATGTAAAAGGCTAGATTCGAATTATATATGGGTTGACATTCGAATCTGTGATAGATTCGAATGTAACCATAGATTCGAAAATAGGCTAGATTCGAATCTGTCAATATGGACAGATTCGAATGGGCCTTGGGCCAGATTCGAGGTTGGCCCACAACAGACTCGAATCAGGGTCTATAATTAGGGATAGACTCGAATCATTAAGTGACTTTTTGCAGAATTCGTGAGGAATTAAGCAAGAGGCGATCTCGAGTTTATCAGCTAGGTGAGTGCCGTTTCGGAGAGAATTAGTACGTAGGATCGTTCGTGTGTCGTTCGTTCAGCGTCTAATAGTCTCCGTGTTCCGTTAGTTGAGAGTTGTCCGTCTAACCGTCAACGAGGATTCCGCACTCGTTCACGGATCCGCGTCTAGATAGATCTTGCAGTGGTAGACCTTACAAGTGGTATCAGAGCCTACGGAGTGTTCTTCGTGTTCTTCGTGTTCATCAGATACATTCTAGGTTTCTTGACGCTAGTTGGACGGTTTTGCTCTCAAAAACGTGTTTCTGAGCTTAGCAAATTCATATTCGGGAAACACTTTGTGGTTTTTCACGTTTTTGATCGAAATCATTATTTTTCGTTTGAAAAATAGTGGTTTAATCTGTAAAACGTCAAAAAATCAAAGTGTTAGCCGTTTTTCGAGTTTGCGGCGCTCGAATCTATAGGGGTAATTAGGGTTTCACTTTAGTCTCGAGTCTAACCTAAATACGCTCCTTTCGAGTCAATTTCAGCGAGTTTCGAGTCTACTTTGTTTCGAATCTGTTACTACATTCGAATTGGATCTCGAGTCTGTGTTGTTTCGAGTTTATTTTGAGTCTGTTACTGTTTCGATTCTGTGCTTCGACTCTGCTGAAATTCGAATCTGCTGAGCCTTCGAATCTAAGGACCATCGAATCTAAGGTGTTGTTCGAATCTGACATTATTTCGAATCTAATTGACTTTTAAGACTTAATCGAATTTATTCTCAAAAGATTTAATATTAATTAGTTTCGAATCTATCTAGATTCGAATAAGTTAGTCTAAATCAGTTTCGAATTAAATTAATTAAGGTCAACTTCAATTTGTTTCAGAAAAGATGTCAAATCTTCAGAAATTCCTTGAGATGGATCACGAAGTTGGGAAGGCAAATGCACCGCCTAAGCTGATGAAAGTTGAGGACTATTACTGGTGGAAGGACAGATTTACAGATTTTGTACGATTCAATGATATGCGCATGTGGGTGTGCATAGATGAAGGGTACATTCCGCCAGTATCTGAAGTTAAAGGCCGTCAAAAGGTCTTGTCATATCAGATGATGAAAGAGGATGACAAGAAACTATTTGAAGCTGAAAACAAAGCTTTCTCCATAATCCGTATGGCTTTACCTCAAGATATTTTACACACATTTCGGACTCAAAGGACGTCGAAGGAACTTTGGGAGTCTCTCCAGAAAAGGTGTGAAGGTAATCCTCGGGTGCGTAGAAAGCATACAGAGCTGTTGACCCAACAGTTTGCAATTTTCAAGGCAATTAAGGATGAACAGTTGGATGATATTATCACAAGGTTCTATCATCTGATAACGGAACTTGAAAGTCATGGAATTGAGTATTCGGACACTGACAAGAACAACAAGCTTCTTGATGCCCTACCAGCCAAATGGGCTATGTACGTGGCAATGATTAAGCTGAATGAGGACAAATATTATGCTCAATCACTTGATGACATTGTGGGAACGTTGAGGGCATATCACTTCGAGATGATTAAGGCTGAGACTGATTACGAGCAAGTCCAGAATCCGGCTATGTATTTTGGAAAGACATCTAAATCATCCGTGACAGCTGAACCGAAGAGTGCTACAGTGTTTTTCACCGGAGAAACGTCATCGCCACCAGAGTCCGAAGACTCACTGAATCGCGCGTTCTTAGGGTTAGGAAGATCGGAAGAACCGCAACCTCAAGTCCAACAGGCATCGACCAGTCAGAGCTATTCGAAGATGCCCATGAGCGCAAAGTCAGCGGAAGAGCATCTGAATCTACTTGCTTCGTTTGTGGCCGCTTATGGAAATTGTGTTCAAGGGAAGATCAATGATCCGGCTCTTTGGGATGAAGATTACGATCAGGTCGACCCTGATGACTTAGAGGAAATGGATCTTAAATGGCAACTGGCCATGGTGACCCAGAGGGTTAAAAGATTCATTAAGAGAACTGGAAGAAATTTGCAGATGAATAACAAGGGGATCGGGTTTGATAAGTCCAAGGTGAAATGCTATAACTGTCAAGGACTAGGACACTTCGCAAGGGAGTGCCAGAGGCCAAAGGTAGAGACATACCAGGGACAGAGCCAACATCAGGGACAATTCCAAAATCAGTCCCAACAAAGATACCTTCCGAGTTCCTCATCTGGTCAAGCCAATCTAGCGGGACTACTATCCAATGTCACTTCTGACAGACAGCTAGATGGTACCTATGACTGGAGTTCACATCCTGAGTCAAATGCTAGAGCTTTCATGGCTGAAGTCACTGAGAATGGTTGTGAAGAAGACGAGCAGACCACAAGGGACAGCCGTCCGATGTGGGTAGAAAAGGCGAATGATCAGACCGTGCTGGAGTTTGCTGCTCAGATGGCCAACGTGGAATCTGATAACTCTAAGGTTAGTCTATCTTACTCTCTATTTCAAGAATTATGTGCTTTGTGTGCTACTTCTAATGATAGGTTAAATCTAGTCTTAGAATCACATAAAACCATATCTGCTCAAAATGATAACTTAAAATAGAAAATGCTAGCCTAAATGATATAAAGCAAGATTTAAAAGAAAAGCTTAAGGCTGATGCTCAAGACGTGGTAGTTCTAAAAGACAAACTCAGCGAGCAGTGTGTTAGGATAGAACTAATGTATGAGCACGTAGAGGCCTTAACAAAAAGTCTGAAGGATAAGGACATAGAGCTAGCCGAGACCAAGGTTAAGGTAGCAGAGGCGAATAGCAAGCTGGAAAAGTTTAGGAATTCGAGCCTAAACCTAGGAAAAGTCTTAGATGCCCAAAGACAGTCTAAGAAGCCTGTAGGTCTAGGTTTTCATGAAATTCCTCCACCATTCAATGCGAACTATGTGCCTCAGCCTCAGGAGAAAACTGACAAGTCAGTAGACGTAGAGGACCTACCTGAACCGACACCTGAGCCTACAGTTGATAATACACCTAAGGTGGTTGACTCAACCGTCAAGGTCAAGAAAGTGAAATTTGTGTCTTCCTCCAGTGAAACACCTGCAGGAAAACAGAAAATTTCATGGGCTGACCAGGTCGAAGAGACAGACACTGTAGATGTACCAAAGGCAGTAGACACTAGTGAGACACCTAGATCTAAGGGAACAACCAAAAAGTCCATGGATAAGATGTCTTGCTTTAGATGTCACGCGAAAGGGCATGTTGCTTCTCACTGTCCTCTTAGGAAAGCAGAAGTTACCCCTAAGACAGTGAATCCAACACCTGTTAAGCCCTCACCCAGTGTGGCAAGCAGCAGTAGTTCTCAACCTACCGAGAAAACTGTGCAGGCCGCACCCAAACAAGTTGTGAAAAACACACCGGTTAAGGTTGGACCAAAGGAAGTGATTAGGACAAATTCACCGAATCGTGTCAATAATCAATCTAGGTCAGCACCACAGCAAGTCTATAGGAGCACCACACCTAGCAGGTCACATACTCCAGTTAGGTCTCATACTCCAGTTAGACAGTATGCACCGGTAAGAGCTCAAGGATCACAGTCAGAAATGGCATATAATAGGAATTATTCTAGAGCTCCACAACAAATGCCTACACCAAGGCAAAGAGTGAACTTAAATCACTCGGCACCACAACAGAACTCAGTTCAAAGGCCCAAGTCACCTGAACGGCGAGATGGGTACTTGAAAGAGTTCACGTATGTGGACGAGAATGGTATTACCAAGTCAGTCATGGCTTGGGTTCCCCGTGATAACTAACCTATTTTCTTTCATGTGCAGGAGATAACTACCGGTCCAAACAACAAGTGGTTCGTCGACAGTGGTTGCTCCAGGCACATGACGGGGGAAAGAAGTCTTCTCACAGACTTCAAGGGGGGTAATAGGGGATTTGTATCATTCGCGGGTAACAAGGGTGGAAATATCACTGGAACTGGAGAAGTCACTAATGGGACGATTACTTTGGATCAAGTTTATCACGTTGATAAACTGGTTCATAGTCTCATTAGTGTTTCTCAAATATGTGATAAGAAGAACTCGGTGTTATTTACTGACACTGAGGCGTTAGTGCTAAAGCCTGGATTCAAGATACCTGAAGATTGGATATTGATGCGGGCGCCAAGGAAGAATGACTTGTACATGCTCGATATGAACAAGCCAGATACTTCGATGGGTCCGATCTGCTTACTATCAAAAGCTTCAGAGACGGAGTCCGTACTGTGGCACAGACGCATGGCTCACCTGCACCTGAGGAAGATGAATTACATTACGAAGCATGGACTGGTGCAGGGTGTGCCCATGAAAAGTTTTCAGTTCGAGGAGAAGTGTCTACCTTGCATGAAGGGCAAACAACACAAGAAGACACACAAGTCCAAGAAGCAGAATTCCATAGCCTCAACATTCGATCTGTTGCACATGGACCTTTTCGGCCCAATCAACAAAAGGAGTATTGGAGGTAGTTGGTACTGCTTAGTTATCACCGACGATTACTCACGTTTTTCTTGGGTTTTCTTTTAAGGTACGAAGGACGAGACGGCTGCAAGGCTCATCGGGTTCTTGGACAGAGTGGAGAACTCATACGGAACTAGGGTTAAATGTATTCGTAGTGATAATGGAACTGAATTCAAAAACACTGTAATTGGTGTATATTGCCTATCAAAGGGCATAGTGCATCAATTCAGTGCACCATATGAACCTCAACAGAATGGGGTGGCCGAACGTAAAAATAGAACTTTGATTGAGGCTGCAAGGACTATGCTTTCGGATTCAAAGCTTCCTACCATGTTTTGGGGGGAGGCAGTGAATACCGCGTGCCACATTTTAAACCGAGTCCTTACAGTCAAATCATTGAACAAAACATGCTATGAAATTTTGAATAAACGGCCACCTAACTTAACTGGATTCGAACCGTTTGGAGTACCATGCACACTTTTAAGGACAAAACATCAACCGAAGTTTGGTGAAAAGGCTGACGAAGGATACTTCCTAGGTTATGTGCCAAACTCACCAAACAAACGGGTGTTTAACAAAACAACTGGTACTGTGGAGATTGTGTATAACATTGAAGTCACAAGTTATACACATGAACCCCAAACTGGTCCGGAATGGATATTTGACTATGATAAGTTATTTGAGTCATTTAACATTCCTCTGGATGATAATGCAGGTACAATCGAGAAGGACTTGGCAAAGTTGCATCTGAACGACGATGGCCAAATCTTTCCAAGGACCACGTTCGAATCTACGTCCGAGCCTACTGCGACTGTAGATGGATCTCCAGAAGTTGCTGATCAAGAGGCACCTAACACTGAGAATCAGACTCAAGCTTAAAGTTCTAACTCTGAGGAAAACGTCCGTGAGGAGGAGAATGTAGAAGCTGAGCCTGTTCCCCCTTTAGGTGAAATAGGATCCAACTTAGGAGATAATCTAAGGGTTGATGAAATAGAGACCTCTAGGATTAACAAGAACCATCCAATAGATAGCATCATAGGAAATCCTAACGAGGGTGTGAGGACTCGGCGTAGTGTAAATAACAACACTGTGTTGTTGTCGATGATAAACGACTCCGAGGCATATCACACATGTCTATATTCGTGTTTCATATCGCAAGTAGAGCCCAAAAAATGTGCAAATGGCACTTAAGGACAACTCTTGGGTTGAAGCAATGCAGGAAGAACTTTCACAATTTAGGAAACTAGAAGTGTGGGAGTTAGTTCCGTTACCTCGAGGGGAGATTGCAATAGGAACCAAATGGGTTTTTAAGTGCAAGAGAGACGATCGGGGTATAGTCACGCGCAACAAGGCGAGATTAGTTGTAAAGGGTTTCAACCAAGAGGAGGGAATCGATTACAACGAAGTTTTTGCACCAGTAGCAAGGTTGGAAGCCATTAGGTTGTTTCTAGCGTTTGCCTCCTTCAAAGGCTTTAATGTATATCAACTGGATGTTAAGAGTGCTTTCCTGTATGGGAAAGTGAAGGAGTTGGTGTATGTAGAACAACCGCCCGGATTTACAGATCCAAAATATCCTGATAGAGTATATCGCTTAGATAAGGCTCTTTATGGATTACATCAGGCACCTAGGGCGTGGTATGAGACTTTATCCAACCATCTTTTAGAAAACGGTTTTGAAAGGGGTAGGCTAGATAGTAATCTATTTGTGAAGAGGAAGGGTGAACACTTTATCTTGGTACAAGTGTACGTCGATGATATCATTTTTGGATCATCAGACGAACAGATGTGCAAAGATTTCGAGAAGGTGATGAAGTCTAAGTTCGAGATGAGTGCTATGGGGGAGTTTAATTTCTTTTTAGGGTTACAAGTTGACCAAAAGAAGGAAGGGATGTTTATCCATCAAACTAAGTATGTCTATGACATATTAGAACGGTTTGGGATGGAGGGAACTAAGTTGACTGCCCACTTCAGCACACCGATTCAAGTGAATCACAATCTCGGGCCGGGTACTGAAAGTGATACCAATGTGGATCCGACTTTATATCGGGCCATGATTGGGTCACTTATGTATTTAACCGCTTCAAGACCTGACATAATGTTTGCTGTGTGTATTTGTGCTAGGTTTCAAGCGAATCCGAAGGAGATGCATATGAAAGCTGTGAAGCGGATTCTACGATACCTCAAGTCGAAACCGAAGCTGGGACTTTGGTATCACGCGGAGGGAGATCTAGAGTTGGAAGCATTCACGGATTCTGACTACGGAGGATGCAGCTTGACGCGCAAATCTACAACTGGAGGTTGTCAGTTCCTAGGAGGGAGATTGGTATCCTGGCAATGCAAGAAACAAACATCGGTAGCCATTTCAACGTGCGAGGCCGAGTATGTTGCTGCTGGTAGTTGCTGCTCACAGGTTCTGTGGATACAACAACAATTGCGGGATTATGGTTTGGCTTACACTCAAACTCCTATTAGGATAGACAATCAATCTACAATTGCTATAACTAATAATCCAGTTAAACACAGTAAAACAAAACACATAGACATAAGGCATCATTTTATTCGTGATTGTGCTGAAAAGAACTTAATCAAACTGGTAAAGGTGGCAACAGAAGATAATAATGCAGATTTATTTACCAAAGCGTTTGATAAGTCACGGTTTGAGTATTTAATTCAACTGAATGGAATGCGCAACCCAGAGTAATTTGACCTTAGTAGTAGTAAGTTTATTTTCTTTTAGAGTCGTAGTATTTCTTTCTTCTCAGTAATCTGCTAATTTAGGAAAGTTTCTATTTTTAGTAAGTTTCTATCTTTAGTAAGTTAGTAGGTTAGCTTATTTTACTGCTTTTCTTATGAAAAAATAAAAGAAAAAAGAGAGAAAATTACAAAAATACAAAAAAAAAGAATATCAGAAAAGGAGTTAAGTCTTAGATACATAGGTTCAAAGTGACGAAAATTAGCACCGTCGTTACAGACTCTAAGTATTTAGGCTTTCACACATAATGCAACTAAATCCTAAGTGTTATACTTTATTTAGTTTGATGTGTTGGTAGGCATAATACATATAGGAAATCTCAAGGCTAATAAAATATTCTAGAAATAGTCAAGCGTGTCACTAACTTAGATATATGACCAATCGGTCTTAATTTTTATGTACAAGACATACAAACATTGAGTCTAAATGAGGTATGCAAACTTTCTGGGGATGTATGGCAACATCAAATACATCTGAAAATGGAAAGAATAGAAATATCATGTAAAACTGAGAGTCGAAAACATGCAACTCTGTTGTACGTAAGTACAGACCTGTTGTCTCTGTTTAGATTCGGGTTAGCAGACATGTCGCTTTGTTGTACGTCAGTACAGACCTGTCACCGCTATCTGCTAACTTTAAAAGAAAACCTTAAGGCGAACTAAGACACTTTGTTGTATGAAAATACAGACCTGTGTCCGATGTTTGTCTTTTAAAGAAAGTTTGCAAATACCAACAAGTTAGAATCTTTGTCTGTGTGCCTTGATCATAAAAGTATGTCTATGTCTGAGTCACGTAAGATAATTTCCTGATAAATAAAAAGGCCGAGGGATATTCCAAAATGTAGAATGTTTAACAGGGTAAAATACCAACAATTGGCTAAATAGGTATGTCACAACAAACAATCAAAGGAATCAAAAATTCCTAAGTGTGAAAGTTTAAGTACTGAAAGTTAGTATCAGACATCGCTATCTAATTGAACCTTTCTTAGACTATACTCATCAAAAATATGTCGTTAAGTATTTAGCTTAGATTGTAAATTTTTCTTAAGTCTAGATTAATTTTTTGGTCAAAATTGTACTTTACATTATTTTATTTTATTTTATTTTTACCTTAGTTTATTTTATTTCATTTTAGTTTAGTTTAATTTTTACTTAGGTAAAAGGTCAAAAATTACTGAGGGTGCATTCAAAGTTGAATAAAATAATCAATGCGTGAATTATTTTAAGCTTAGGGTAAAAGAGTTGGCATAGTTTATCTGGTTACACGATACCGTAGAAAAAGTTGGAAAAGTTGAATTTATTTCAAAATTTTCGAAAATTTTTCTAAGTATTGGTGGTTTCGAATTTAAGACAGACTCGAAGCAGTAAGACTTCGAATCTGTCAGTAGACTCGAAGGTTGGTAGTATAAATAGGTTAACAGTAAAGGTCATTAACTCTATCTGTTTTCGAATCTATACTATCGAATCTATCAAGCCTCGTGCTCGGCCACGTGATCCAAGACGCCGACAGAGACCAGCAGCGAGTCAAATTCCGGCAACCAGGCCTTCGACAAGCTAGCAACCAGAAGTTACAGAAGCCGGGCCCTCAAATATTCAAGAAGCTGGGCCCTCAAATGTTGCGAGAGAAGCTGAACAGCTAAGCCAGACGCTTAATGAAATTTGGGAGGCAGGGCCTCATGCCAACGAAGACGTTGCAGCAGCATTGGTTGGTGAGCTGCTTAGTCCACCAGCAGATGAAGATGATATTTTTAGAGATGTGGAGGAATACGAGCCAGAAGGGGCAGGTGACGGATTAACATCTTCGGAATCCGACTCAGAATCCGCGGAAGTTCCGACAGCTGCAGTTCCTGATATTCAAATTGGAACTTATGGTTCGAGATTGATTATAAATGAGGGTGGTTCGAGGAGGCGCGTAAACAGGGAATTGGAGGAGTCTGATTTTGAAGAAGAGGAAGTTCCTCAACTAGTAGGCAACGGGCCAAACGTCACAGGTTCATGCAAGGATCATCTTCAGCTCCTGAAGATCAACCAGAAATTCCACAACATCAAGAACCTCAAACCACCAGTCCACCACCACCACCACCACCACCTCAAGATGAACCGTATATACCATCACTGTTCATTCCTACTCCTATACAGTCCATTCCATCTATCTCGACCACATACTCTGACAACCAAAGGTTTCTGCAGCTTAAAGCTCGCGTTGACTTCCAGAATGTCCAAATCTTAAGCCTAACAAAGGCGATCGGAGAAATTCAGACTCATAATGCAAATCTTGATAAAGAAAATGCCGATTTGAAGAAGATTGTGGAGCAAGTCCAGGAAGAGAACGTAGAAATGAAAACTTTTGTTTGCGATCAGGCAGCTGAGATAAGGTCGATACGCTCCCTAATTGAGCAGTTAATGAAAAATTTACAGGCTCAGGGGGAGACATCTTGCCGAGATCAGGAGGTGCAGAGAAGAGATGATAATGAAGGCGATGATCCCGGTGCGAATAAAGAGATTGAGTCTGTAGATTTTCCTGCAGCTCAAGTTACACAAATTCAGGGGGAGCCAAGTACAGAAGGAGAAGTAGGAGGTTCTGGAAAAGAAGCAGGTTCCTCGAGGGTTCTGGACAGTGACATGATTGATGCACTGAAGGACATAGAGGAAGAGCTTATGGATTTTGACAATGAAGAAGAAGAGTTAGAAGAAGGAGAATTTATTCCAGAGGAGGTTGTGGACTGGAAATCAGACGATGAAGTTTTGGATGATGAAGACGATCAAGTCAATGAGGTTATTGTCGATTCACAACCTGTCACGGAGCTATATGAAGGACAAAATCATAATGTGATTGACATTGACTATATCAAGATAGCCTCGGTCGAGGACAAAGAACTTGAAGAGGCCGAGAAGGAGCCGTCTAGAACTGACTTGATAAATCTTTGGTTCAAGAAAGAGGAAAAGAAAGATCGTTTGAAGATGAAGAAGAAAATGAGAGTTCCAGGTGCTGGAAACTTCTCAGGAGGCATTATAAGCTGGTTCTTTGACAAAGAACTGCAGCTATTTATCTTGAAAAGAAGAGATGGACTACAATACTTGAGGCGAACACTAAAAGCATTTAACTCATTGCCCAAGATTGAAGTAAAGGAGCTTGCATGGAAAGAGTTAATTAATATAGGTGAAGACCAGTACGCTGAAGTCGTGGCTAGAATCATAAGGAAAGAAGGAAGATCAGGAAAGTTCAAGCGACTAAAGCCAAGGACCGGAAAGAGGGTCGAGGATCAGTCGAGAATAGATCCTCATACAGGTAGGCCATGGGCCAGGATGGAATACAAACCTGTGAGGTGTCTAAAGAAAGTTCCAATGAAATCAATACCACAGAACGTTTTGAGCAACATGAAATGGTGGTACCTCGAGATTGACACTGCTGAAGCCATCATGGAGGATCAAGACGAGCAGGTCATTTTGAAGGTATATGATCCACTGCATTTGATAAACCTATCAAAGGAAGACCTGAAGAAGCTTCATGATCAGCCTATCTTCTTTACTGAACCATGGAGATCTGAAGCCAGGAAGTTCCAAAAGGTAGTTAAAGTTTGTATAGATGCTGGATTATATGCTGGTAGTAGTATATATAGCTCTAGTACTTAAATTTGATGTAATGTAAATAATTAGAAGCTATCGTCAAGGGGGAGTCTGTTGGTACACCCTGTGTGACGATAGCAGTCTAATCGATCTGCATTATGGCTTAAGTAATATTCTGAGTATTAACAAGTGTTTTGATATATATGTTTATATGTGTTTCTCTGTTATTGATTGTGTGTTTGAACTTGATGTAACATATTACAAGAAGTTCAAACATAAAGGTCAAAGATTAACTCAAGCATAAGTAAAACATAAGTTTCATCACTTAAGAGTTTAAGTGTTTTTGGGTAGATTCGAATTACTTAAGGGAATACATTCGAATCTGAGATAGATTCGAATGAGACCTTAGATTCGAATGGGCTAGATTCGAGGATGTCAATATGGACAGACTCGAATGGGCCTTGGGCCAGATTCGAGCTTGGCCCACAACAGACTCGAATCAGGGTCTATAATTAGGGATAGACTCGAATCATTAAGGGACTTTTTGCAGAATTCGTGAGGAATTAAGCAAGAGGTGATCTCGAGTTTATCAGCTAGGTGAGTGCCGTTTCGGAGAGAATTAGTTCGTAGGATCGTTCGTGTGTCGTTCGTTCAGCGTCTAATAGTCTTCGTGTTCCGTTGGTTGAGAGTTGTCCGTCTAACCGTCAACGAGGATTCCGCACTCGTTCACGGATCCGCGTCTAGATAGATCTTGCAGTGGTAGACCTTACAATATGACATTCAATTGTCGGTTCTTCTTTTCCCCTTGGACCGTGAGGACTTTCTTGTTACTGAGTGGTATTCGCACCACTTTCTTACCACACAAAATCTCAGCCTGGTTATGTGACAACCAGTCCATACCAATCACCACATCAAAACTTCCGAGTTCTATAGGCATTAAGTCTATCTTAAAGAAGTGATCCGCTAGTTTTAGTGTGCATTCCTTAATGATACTACTTGCCTTTATTATTTTGCCATCCGCCAGTTCTACTGTATATGAGTTGTCTAAGGGAAGAGTAGTAACATTCAACTGCTGGCTAAACTTATCAGATATAAAGCTCCTATCAGCCCCAGTATCAAAGAGTACGTAAGCGTAAATATCGTTTAGGAGAAACGTACCTGATACCACGTGGGGGTCCTAACGAGCGTCTCCCGCTCCCAACACAAATGCTCTCCCTTGAGCTCCTCATTCGTTCCTCAATTTCGGACACTCACTCTTGACGTGTCCCGTTGCGCCACATTCGAAACAACCCCTCGGGTTGCTACCACTGGCACCCGGGGCTCCGGATATACAATCTTTGGCCATATGGCCCAAACGTTTGCATTTTCCGCATTGGGTTGGACAGGGGCCAGGGTTGTGGTGGAAGGTGCATTTGGTGCAAAAAGGCTTGGTACCGGTATAGCCCCTCCTTGGCTCAACTCCTGCTACATAGGCTTTAATGGTCTCGGGCTTCTTGGCTTTAATGGTCTCGGGCTTCTTAGCTTCGTTCCTCCGGGATACTTGGTCCATAAAATTGTTGGCCATTCTGATGGCGTCCTGTATGGTGGATGGATTGGATGCTGTAACGTTTCCTTGTATTTGAGGAGCGAGTCCCCAAATATAGCGTTCAATCTTCTTGTATTCCGGAGTTACCATTTGCGGACATAGGATACTTAGTTCATGGAATCGGTTGGTATATCCTGCAATGTCCGTTCCTTTCATTGATAGATTCCAGAACTCCGATTCCATTTTCTGGAGTTCGTTTCTCGGACAGTACTCATCCGTCATCATCTGTTTCAACGTGGACCACGTGAGCTGGTAGGCTTCGTCAATACCTACAGACTGGACGTAGGAATTCCACCATGTGAGAGCGCTATCTTGCAAGGTGTGAGTAGCAAATTTCACCTTGTCTCCTTCAGCGCACCCGCTGACACGATATACAGATTCTAACTTTTCAAACCAACGAATCAAACCGACTGCTCCTTCGGTTCCATTGAAATATCGGGGTTTGCAACTTAAAAACCCTTTAATCCTACAAGCTTTCGTGTGAGTTTCAGTTCCTCCCGTGGTGCGACTGGCACCACCATCCCCATTGGCTGTGCTATTCCGGTTTGCCTCGTAGGTAGCTATGGCGGCAGCCACCCTTTGTGCAACAAGCTCTTCAATGTCAGCGGCATTCATTGCTCGTTTTGGCGGCATTATCTTGAAGTTTAAAGAGAATCATAGTGTAAGAAGTTGAATCTTAAAGATGCAGCCTAATACTATAATCATTAAGCACAATCTCATAAATATCTTGGGAATTTTCATTAATCATTCGAAATTTTTCTTACATTGGGGGCGGGTTATTACCCGAAAATTTTATCCTATGCTATTACACGATATTTTTCCTACCAATACAAAGGAAATGGAAAAGTACTAGGTGTGGGAGTGATCAGGGGTCTCTCCCTTTTCCATTGAGTGGAGGCGCTGCGTCAGCTCTTCGATCCGGGCTTGGCTCTCGGCTAGTTGCTGCCGGAGCTCATTCAGTCCGTCCTGCTGTATAGCAAGGGCGTGCTGATTGGCCCAATATATGTTGGAGTTTTGCAACTCCTCCCGCTCTAAACGAGCGGTCATCTCCCCGATATCCAGGTTAAGTGACCGAATCTGGTGGTCATGCCTGGTAGACCTTGCGATCAAAAGTGGTATGGTCTGATCGGCAGGCTCCTGGGTGAGCGATGAGACAGGTGCGGAGGATGGTCCTCCGATCTCGAAGTTTGGAGGAACTCCCTCCATCTGCCTCCATTCGCGGAGGGTCTCCGGTATCCAGGTCCATCGCCGGGCGTCTACCCGTCGTTGTGGTGTCGGGGGATTGGGCTGGGGAGTCGGAACAGGAATAGTCTCCCTTCTTTTTACCCGTTTTCGGGGTGTGTACAACATCTTTGGGCCGTTAGGATAAGGTCTATACGGCTTATATGATGGTTCGGCCGACTGATATGGGACGCGAGCAGGGACCATCGGTGGTGAGGGATCCTCTTCCTCCATCGGCTCTTCTTCGGATTCCTCCATCGGATCTTCCGACGGGTCCTCCTCCTCCGAGGTTTCTTCATCTGGAAAGACTTCCGTGGCCGTGGGACTTGCGGGAGTGTATTCCTCCTCTAAGTCAGATAGAATGATAATTTCTGGATGGTTCATGGTTTCTGCTAACAAGGTTCATTTGTAATCTTTTAGTTAGTTACAAAAACATTCTTAAAATCATAAATTTTTATGTGCAGTTATAGTCTAGGGTACTAATGCAACCTAGTTCACTATAACTAGTCTCTGATACCAATCTGTCACACCCTGCTACCTTGGTTGGCAGCGAGACGTGACGAGTGCGGAAGCGTAACCATAATTATAACGAACGACCACTATATGGACGTTTTCGAAATAATTCATCATTAAAATTTAAGAATGTAATAACGTTTTACAAAATGAAAGAAATGAAGTTCGCGTAATACAGAGATTCTAATACATAATTAATGCGTCCAAAAATAATGCAGTCAAATCTCCGTTAGTTTCGAAATATGCATGCGACTCCATGAAATGCGGAAGCTTGGAAAGTTGGTGTATCCGAAGGCACACTTGCCTTAATTACCTGAAAATACATGCTAAAATACGTCAACAAAATTGTTGGTGAGTTCATAGGTTTACACGAAAAGACCAGTTGTATGGACATTATCAGATGCGTTTGAATTTATAAAATCATAAATTCCATGAGATGTATTACATAAACCATCATGTCACCGAAACTTAATTAGAATGAGTTTGCCCCGAGCAGTATTCCCATACGTAATACCGTGAGTTGAATATATATGCACCCGCCGTTAGCTATACCACTAACCCGAGTGGGGGACATGACTCCCAATAGATCTATCCACAATATATTCGCGCTTGCAAACAAATGCAACTAACGATTTCATGATATAAGGGCGGAAATCACATATGTAATACATAATAGAATCGAGAAGTTTTTGTGTCCATATAAAAACGAAGCATGTATTTCATCCCAAAACATAATAATGGAAAAAAAATTGGGACTATGAAGACTCACCTTGTTGATTTTTTTGATGATATTTTTGGATCTAAGTTGAACACTTGATTGTATAGTTGAGACTCGTCGTAATATTTTTACGAGTTCCGGTCAATATCATCATAATACGTGTTTGAATATTTTATGTACTTGGGGGTGATGTATAAATAATGTTGATAATGATTTGCAGTTATGTTCAAGTAATTTATTTAAAAATATAATTTGTTGTATTAATTCCGATTTACAAAAATGATTTTAAGTAGTTTATTTCCAAGGACATTTTAATGCATGCATGCATACGTATGTACATATGTATTTATATATATACAAAAATGCATACATATATATACGAGCATGTGCATCATTATGAAAGGGTATTCATATATTTTGCATGGAAAATTTCACGAGTATTATGAAAACCGAGTTGTAAATAAAAAGTATTATATTTTAATTTTTCATGTTTTATAAATTTTTAAGGTGGGAAATAAAGTAAATAAGAAAAACTTACAAAAGTTGAGGAATGCTTGAATTTTGGCCGATTTGCTTTGAGAGAATTTGTGAGTTGGTGTGTTTTTGTGAAATGGGTTTGTCTTCTATTTATAGAAGAAAAAGGGTTATTAAAAATAATGATAAACTAATTAAAATTTAGTGAAATGATGAAAAGAAAAGGTGTTTTCGGTTGAGTGTTGGACAAAATAAGTGTGGCCGATTTCATGATTGTATGTTGCATGGAGTTTAATATTAAAATAATACAAAAGTACAAGCTAGTTGTCCTTTAAAGGACAACTTACTTTTTAGAGTGATAAGTAGTATGGGTTTTCAAATTTTTTATCAATAAAAGTACAAAAGCATGCACGAAAAGGTGATAGTAATAATTTCTGATATATATATATATATATATATATATATATATATATATATATATATATATATATATATATATATATATATATATACATACTTAGAAAATTTTCTGGAATGTTAAACTCGATTCAAGTGTGAATCGAGTTTGTTGCAGTGTCAATCGAGTTTTATATCATTATACCCGAGTTTTATCACACTTTGATCGAGTTTTATGCCCTTGTCATTCGAGTTTCATATAGCTTTAGTCGAGTTTTATACAACATCGCCCGAGTTTCTTGCTTCTTTAATCGAGTTTCTTTGTTTAACTGTTCGAGTTTTATGTAGTTTTATTCGAGTTTTATGTTTCTTTGTTCGAGTTTCATCCCTTAGAAATCGAGATTTGTATCTTCATTGTTCGAGTTTTATACTGCATTATCCGAGAAAATTATCTCTTTATTCGAGTTTCATCAAAGTGTTATTCGAGTTTAGATCTTTACTAATCGACTTTCATTATATCATTATTCGAGTTTATTACTTCTTTCATCGAGATTCATACAACACCATTCGAGTTTATTGATTATATGATTCAAGATTCATATAATTTCATTCGGGTTTATTACTTCATTATTCGAGTTTTATACCTTATTTTTAGGCCAGTTGTTACATGTGTAATGTCTAACAGGAGTATGTGACCTAACTGGAGTGTATGACCTGCTAGGTGTTGTGCTCCTATATACTTGTTGAGGTCCTGACCTAGATTGATTAGGGACTCTATTCGGTGAATTAGTCCTAACCACTTCATTTGGTCTACCTTTTACCGGTATTTGTTTCCAAACCTGTTTTGGTGTAGCCTGCACAGTTTTCTCGGTATTCTGAGAATTACTAGTGCTCGCCACACTTGTTGAAGGTTTAGGTTGTTCTGGCTTCACTGTCTTAGGTGTAGTATCAACTTTCCTATGCGGACAGTTAGAAGCGACATGTCCCCTCTCGTGACATCTAAAGCATGACATCTTGTCAATTGGCTTCTTGTGTGAGCCCTTTGACTTAACAGTGTCACTAGTGTCTGGTTCTTTTTGAACATCTATTGTGACTGGTTCATCATCCTGATCATTAAAATCAATTTTTTGTTTTCCTGCAGGTGTTTCACTAGAGGAAGACACAAATTTGACTTTCTTAATCTTGACGGTTGTATCAGTCACCTTAGGTGTATTTTCTTTTACAGGCTCAGACACAGGTGCAGATATGTCCTCTAAGTATACTGATGGCTCAGTTTTCTCCTGAGGTTGAGGCACGTAGTTTGCTTTAAAAGGAGGAGGAATCTCATGAAATCCTAGACCTACAGGCTTTTTAGATTGGCGTTGAGCATCTAAAACTTTTCCTAGGTTCAGACTTGAGTTCCTAAACTTCTCTAGCTTACTATTGGCCTCTGCTACCTTCACCTAAGTTTCAGCTAGCTCTATGTCTTTGTTCTTAAGATCTTTGGTCAACGCCTCTACATGCTCATACATTAGCTCTAACCTAACACACTGCTCACTCAGCTTGTCTTTCAGAACTATTACATCTTGAGCATCAGCCTTAAGTTTTTCCCTAAGATCTTGCTTAATGTCATTCAGGCTAGCATTATCAGATTTTAAAGACTCATTTTGAGCAGATATGTTTTTATGTGTTCTAATACTAGATTCAACCTGTTGTTAGAACTAACACATAATATGCATAATTCATGAAAAAGAGAGTAAGTCAGACTAACCTTTGTGTGGTTGGATTCCACGTTGGCCATTTGAGCGGCAAACTCCAGAAGCGTCTGATCATTCGTCTTCTCCACCCACATCGGATTGCTGTCCCTTGTGGTCTACTCTTCCCCTTCACATCCATTCTCCGTGACTTCAGCCATAAAGGCTCTAGCGTTAGATTCCGGACATGAGCTCCAGTCGTAGGTACCATCCTGCTGTCTGTCTGATGTGACGTTTGATAATAGACCAGCTAGATTGGCTTGACCGGAAGATGAACTCGGAAGGTATCTCTGTTGAGACTGATTCTGTAACTGTCCATGATGCGGATTCTGCCCTTGGTAAGTATCTACCTTCGGTCTCTGACATTCTCTGGCGAAATGTCCCAAACCTTGACAATTGTAGCATTTGACTTTGGACTTATCAAAGCCAATCTCCTTATTATTCATAGGCAGATTCCTCCCAGTCCGTTTGATGAATCTTTTAACCCGTTGGGTTACCATGGCCAGTTGCCACTTGAGATCCATTTCTTCAAGATCGTCAGGGTCTACCTGGTCATAGTCTTCATCCCAGAGAGCAGGATCGTTTATTTTCCCTTGAACACAGTTTCCATACGCGGCCACAAATGACGCAAGCAAGTTCAAATGTTCTTCGGCCGATTTAGCGCTCATGGGCATCTTAGAGTAGCCCTGAGATGTTGATGCCTGTGCTGCTTGAGGTTGCTGTTCTTCCGATCTTCCCAACCCTAAGAACGCTCTATTCAGTGTGTCATCAGTCTCCGCTAGTGACGATGTTTCTCCGGTGAAAAACGCTGTAGCAGTCTTCAGATCAGCTGCAGCTGAAGGTTTTGTTGATTTTCCAAAATACATGGCTGGATTTTGGACTTGTTCATAATCCGTTTTGGCCTTCAGTAGCTCGAAATGATAAGCCCGCAACGTTCCCACTATATCCTCCAATGATTGGGTATAATACTTGTCTTCATTAAGCTTAATCATGGCCACGTACATCGCCCATTTGGCTGGTAAGGCATCAAGAAGATTATTGTTCTTTTCTGTGTCATTATACTCAATCCCATGACTTTCAAGCTCCGTCAACAGATGATAAAAGCAGGTGATGGTATCGTCCAGCTGTTCATCCTTCAACGCCTTGAAAATAGCAAACTGCTGTTTCAACAACTCCATGCGCTTCCTTCGAACCCTCGGATTACCCTCACACCTCTTTTCTAGCGACTCCCAAAGCTCCTTAGATGTCTTTTGAGTCCGGAATGTGTGTAGTATATCCTGAGGCAAAGCCATTCGAATAATCGAGAAAGCTCTATTCTCGGCTTCATATAGTTTCTTATCATCCTCCTTCATCATTTGGTATGATAAGACTCTTTGACGGCCTTCAACTTCTGAGATAGGTGGAATGTATCCTTCGTCAATACATACCCACATGCGCATGTCATTGAAACGCACAAAATCGGCAAACCGATCTTTCCACCAATAATAATCTTCGAGTTTCATCAGCTTAGGCGGAGTATTAGCCTTTCCGACCTCATGATCCATTTGAAGAAACTTTTGAAGATTTGACATCGTTTCAAAAGTAATTGAATTGAACTTAATAAATTTAATTCGAAACTAATTTAAGTTAATTCTATCGACTTTAGATAGATTCGAATATAATTAAATTTAAATTTATTTGGGATTAAATCCAATTAAGTTTTGTAATTCAATTAAATTCGAAATTGATGACAGATTCGAAAGTATCCGAACTCGAAGGCAAGACAAACTCGAACACTCAGTAGATTCGAAGCACCCTGTTCGACTATAGTCCAAACTCGAAGCAAACTCGAATCACAGCAAACTCGAGACTCCTAATCGACTTTAGCACAAACTCGAATTAAACTCGAAACACACTTTATCAAACTCGAAAGGAGCGGATTTTGGTTAGACTCGAGACTAAGTAAAACCCTAATTACTCCTAACAGATTCGAGCGCCGTAAACTCGAAAAACGGCTAATACTTCGATTTCTTTACGTTTTGCAAATTAAATAAATGTTTTTACAACGAAAAATAATGATTTCGATCAAAAACGTGAAAAACACGAAGTATTTCCAGGATGACAATTTGCTAAGCTTGAAAAACACGAAAAACACGAATCTTGAGAGAATAATCGTCCAAAAGCGTCAAGAAACCTAGGATGTATCTTTATGAACACGAAGAACACCCCGTAGTCTCTGATACCACTTGTAAGGTCTACACAACACGGATCTATCTAGACGCGGAACCGTCAACGAGTGCGGAATCCTCGTTAACGGGTAGACAGTAACAACTCTCACTAGAAACACGGAGACTATCAATAAGCTGTATGAACTACGACGGACGCACCTACGAATTGATTCTCTCCGAAACAACACTAAGACTGATGATAAACTCGAAATCGCCTTTTGCTTAATCTCTCTCGAATTCTGCAAAAAGTCTGATAATTATTCGAGTCTATCCCTAATTATAGAGGCTAATTCGAGTCTGCCATGGGCCAAACTCGAATCAGGCCCAAGGCCCATTCGAGTTTGTCCCCTCTGACACTCTCGAATCTGCCTACTGGAACCCATTCGAATCTGCTATAGATTGGAATCTGATTAACTTGTGAATTCGAATTTAACCTAAATTCGACTTTCACATATTAAACCTGTATTTGAAACTTATGTTTTTAACTTATGTTTGAGTTTATATTTGATCTTTATGTTTGAACTTCTTGTAATACGTTACATTAAGTTCAATCACACAATCCATAATAATTATCAAACATATATAAACATATATATCAAACACCTGCTACTACCACAATGTTGGATCACTTAGACTGCTATCGTCACACAGGTGTACCAACATTCATCATAATCCTTACAATATATGTACCAAATCAGGCCCTACTTGGCCATTTTTATGCAACTCGTAAAAGAACACACACACACACACACACTAACATATAGTTAATTTCTGAATTCATATTTAGAGATTAAATCAGACTCTGAAATTTGGTACTCATATTCTATAACACTCGATTTGAACAAACCTACAAGAATATACTACATGCAATAACATTTGCAACCATAATCTTTGATTCGGTTTCCCCAAAAACCGAACACAAAACCTAAAATTTCGAAGAGTTTATGAAATATTTACCTTAAATCCTTGATTGCAATAGTAATAGTTCCTTCTAAGCAACTTGAATCCAAATTTTCAGCCTCTAATTCCACGAATTTGATGATCTTGATTTGTGTTTTAAGAGAATCGTACTTAGAGAGAGAAAGTATAGAGAAGTTGAATTTTATGCAAATGAAAGACTTAGTGTCTTTTTATTTCATATCTTTCGGCTAATTACACATTTAATCCCTCAACTTATCTGATTTTATTAAATAAAGATTCTCATCTTTATTTTATTGTCCCAAACATTTTTAAATATTGTTAAACTTATTAATAATTCAAAATCCTACATTTTCTTAATTCCTAAAAATAACAACCATGAAATATATAATTATCATTCATAATCCAACTTAATTTCATAAATTACAAAAAATCATCCAATTAACCTCAATTACAATAATTTAAACCCGAGGATGTTACAGATAGAGAAATCATCCTAACTTCTGGTGGAAAAATGATCAGCCTACCGATCATCAATCTAAACCTAGATATGAACCACCAAGACGAGACTATCAATATGGTTCTACTTCCGCCGCTGAAGATGAGCGATACTATAAGTCAAACCCACATGATCAACCTAATTTCCAAGTGGAAACGAACATGACTTTTCACAATTCTCGAAGTTTGCAGAATTTATGAAGCAACAGTCGGCTATTAGTACGAAAACCATGGAGATGCTGAGTCACCAAATGGGTCAGATAGTTGAGTCGCTCACAAGAAGAGAAGAGAGAAAGCTTCCTAGCAATACTGTCTTAATCCTTCACATGCTCATAATGGTAAAGATAAGAAGTAGGAGATAAATGAAGTAAATGAAGTATCTAGGGTAACCACTTTGAGAAGTGGTGGAGAGGTAGATAATAAGATTGAGATGCCAAAAGAGCAAGAGGCAGAAGAAGATACCAACACTGAAGTAGTGTATAAGAAAAAGAGGACCCAAAGAAGGAGGTTCCTAAGAAAGTCACTTTCAAAGAGTCAATTAAATCATACATTCCAACTCCCAAAGTTGAGGAAGCGGGTAAGAATCAGGAAACCACAGTTCTTCCTCCTTACCCGGCTGCTTTTAAAAAATCCTAAATCTTCTCCCTATGGCAAAAGGGGCCCACAACCAGAGGATTTGTGGGATCTGTTTTATCAAGTTAAGATCAATATTTCCTTGATCAAGGCTATCCAACAAGTTCCCTCTTATGCAAAATTCTTAAAAGATCTCTACACCCAGAAAAGAAAGTTCAAGGTCTCGCTTCTTAAGCAGATCAATTTAACTAAACAATTATGTGAAGTAGTTTCTAGCCACACTATATGGGATGTCGATAGAGGAGGCAGGAGAGTATACTCATTTTAATAGGGGAGATAGGGGAGATTTATGCCCATTGGCCAAGGTGCTGTGGAAGTTTGTTATTATTAACTTTTTTCCCAGACACCAAGACACGACTGCTATTAGACCCCAAGAAATTTGTTAGTACACGCCTTGATGACTAGATACCTGACCATATCCCTAGGGTACATTATAATGGAAAATTTATTGGAATGTAATGTTATGGGTCAAGGGACAAACTATCCACACTGCCGAATGTTGACTGACCCTTTTATTACTGAGAAGGCAGTGTCAGAGCAGGTACCAATTAAATACCTTAACCCTAATGAGATCTGGTTCACTAAGCTTACTATGTTAGGGCTAGTATTTGAGAGAACCCATCTAGGTTACCAAATCCGCTGCCCCAAAACCTCAAGAGTGACCCTGATCCCATTTGTTGCCCCGGACTACCAAGAGGAGAGACAAAATAATTAGGGAAAAGCTAGACTGGAGGTGGATGACGAAGACGAGAGGCCATGGAAAAGAGTTTCAACCATGGATTTACTAAGATCTCAAATTGATATTCAGAAGGACGTCATGGGTAGACTACTTAATGCAAACAAAGATCTGCTAAGAGACATCGAGAAACTGCAAGAGGAACAAAAGAAGAATGAGCAGATGTTTCAAGTGAACTCTGATTGGCTAACGAATATCAAAATGACGGTTGGTGAGTCCCAAAAGTGTTGAAAGAAGTGACGAAGCCCTGCGGGAGTGGATTCACGAGTCAAGTATGAAGAAGGTGATTGCAACCGTTTAAAGCCTACGATGATGTCTCAAACCATTCTCAGTGAAAAGCACACGATGAGGGACTAAACACCATAGCCGTTTTCGGAGGATCTACGACTATGTTTTACTTTATTGAATTTCAATTATGTTTTGATGTATTTTGTGTTGCTTGAATTTATATGTAATACAAATGATAAGCATTCGGTTATTGTTATGGTTATATGTTTTGATTGGTAAAAGCAAGATAATTCATAGTGGTGTTATTATTTGTGCCGAGTCCATTAGTTTAGGGAACAAGACAAGAAACGAACGTTGCATGCGCTATGCCGAGATTTATTGATTAAAATATGTATGATTAATTTAACTACACAATTAATTATGTCTATGTGATTGTTGAATGAAATTCAAGTGGGTAATAACTTATGACATAGTGATTCCGTAATTGGTTATCTTCAATTTGCTTTGTTAAACTATTTCGTTAGTTGCTTGCCGTTAGTTTTAGTTATAATTTAGTCGTAATCATTATTCCAGACAAATTATCCAATTCACGATATAATCGCTTATAATAAACTAAAGAAACTAGCTAATTAACCCTAATTCACATACGCACTCCCTGCGGATTCGACCCTTACTTCTCTAAGCAAAATATATAGATTTAAGGTTATTTCTACGGGCCACAACGGCGGCTCGTCATCCCTCCCATGGACAGTGCCTATCAACCAAAGCTCATTATATGTGTTACCCGTCTCCCTGCTAAGGGTAGACATCCACTCAACTACATCGACCTGATGAATATGTGGGCCGCCTAAATCGAACACTCCCTCCCATCCTAAGAAGTCAAACAAGTATGAGACTCCATAGTCCTTGAAATCCTGTCTTCTCCCCCTCTTCTCTACTAAAACACGCCTAGAATATTTCTTGTGAGGAAATAAATGCGTTCTTATTTCTTCCGGGTGTTGGGATAGTAATAAATTGGGGATCCATTCCACAGCTACATCAACTGGTTGGATTCGTTGGCGGGTTCTTCTCGACATCTATAAGTTATCAATCAATCAATGTATGAGAAAAATATAATGTAACCTATAATTACATTTTTCACTATATATATATATATATATATATATATATATATATATATATGTGCGTGTGTGTGTGTGTGTGTGTATATATATATATATATATATATATATATATATATATATATATATATATATATATATATATGTATATATAGGTCCCGAAAGGTTTCCCAAGTGTATAGTTCTATGCTGTAGAGCGGGGGTGAATACAGCTATTTAAAACTTAACAATCTTTTTCTCAATGCTTGTGTATATTATTAACAAGTGTTAATTACAAACAAGCTTGAATGCGGAAAGGTTCAAGCTGAGATGACAGATACAACAGTTTGTCAGCTAATCTAAGACTCAGTCAGAATAGTTACAATGAATACACTCACTTAGAAGCACTCACTGTTTTTACAAGAGTCAGAAGGACAGCTTACACTAGAACAGCTTAGACACACTTGACTGTTTTATATAAGCAGACTTGCATGGATGGAATAACACACTTCAATGCACATTCTGATTTCACATTCTTGATGTTCTCTTTATCCTTAGAAGCTTCCTTTTATACTCAAAAGGAGAATCACAGTGAAGCTTCTTCATTGGACAGAAGAGATAGTGGAGAGTCTTTCCAAAAAGACAAAACACCTTGCTGCACGTTCTGATAAAGTACCTTTGTCTTCACATGGCAGAATCTTTGTCTTTTCCTTTTTGTCACTGTTGCATAAGGCTTTAACCAAAAGAGGAATGTCAACTTTGCATCTTTCTTCTTTTGTTAATGCCATTTTGATATAAGAAAAGGTTTGTCACCCTTTTCAAATATCTGTTTGTCTTCATGCAACAGAACAGCGTGGGCAGGCTGTGCAGTTCTGTTTTCCACTTTGTCTTCGACTTGTAAACTGATCTTGTAGCAAAAAACAATACATGATGACTTGGAAACATATTCCATAAAGTGCTTAACCTGTTCACAAAGAACCGGTTCTGTTCACAAAGAACAGAACACTCAAAAACTGCCCAAGTTGCTCAAAGGAGTAGAGCAGCGTAGACAGTTTATGCCCAGCCTGTTCAGAAGACAGAACAGCTTGGACAAACTACCTTTGTTGCAACGAATGCAACATGGTAAACAGCTTTGGGCTGATATTGCAAATTATTTTCAGGTTTCAATAAGGCATATAACAGGCCTTAAATTCAACCTTCAAATGCATCAACAGGTTTGATTAAAAATCTCCCCCTCAGATGTACATCAGGTTTGACTGAGGCCTTTTTGTGCCTAACAATCTCCCCCTATTTGCAATAATCAGTCTAAGCTGATTTAATCACTAATCACTATACATTTTTACAATACATCTTGCTGAAAAGAAATTACAACATTTAAGTAAAGTAAAAGATCAGTTTATACATACTGATTTTGATTACATAAGAACAACACATGTTTTTACAAGAGTAAAACTAATGTACTAATGTATATTACAACTGATGTAAATAAGTAAAGTTACAACACATGTAACAAAGTACAACTAATGTACAAAAAGTTCAACACTTTGGACTGTTGATTTTGGGAGCAAATAATGGCAAGCCTGTCCAACAGATGGACAGCTTCCATTCTTCACCTACCCTGATGGTAGATGGACTTTACTCCAGTGGAGGTGGTCCTTCAAACATCTTTTCAAGCTCATCCCTTGTTTCCTCTAGATCTTGAATTTCAATTCTGAGGATCATAAACTTGGGATCTTGAAGTTCTCCTCTCTCATAGAAGCCTCTGAGCTGATCCCAGATGGCTGCTCTCCACTTGCTTGACTGCCTGAATGAAGCTGCAAGTCTAAAGGCTGCAAGTTGTCTCAGATCCACCTTGTATAGATCTGATGCTCTCTGAAAGCATTTCTTCTGTGTTAAGGGATCTACAAAAAATGCTCCCAACTCAGGTTATTCAAGTATCTTGCCTTCTTCAAACTCTACTCCACTAGGCAGGCTGTAGTCAATTCCTTTCATCTCAAGAGCATAATCACCCTGTTCAATTAAGGTAAGGAGTTGCTCCAGCTCAGAATCTTTTCTTGTCCTCCTGGCCTTTATTTTGGGGTATGTCACAGAGACACCCTCACTTACTACTTTTGAGATCAGGCCAAGATCCTGCACTCTCTCCATCAGCTTCTTAATATATGCCATAATAGTCTTAGCCGTTTCTGACTTAGACTGGCTCAGGGCAACTGCCATCTCAACCCATTCCCTATACCCCATCTGTGCAACATCAGTGTAGTCATAAGTTTCCAGCTCTGGGCCTGTTGCACCCATTCTGGTTATATGCAATTTCCACTGTTTGCCTTTTCTTGATGTGGGGACAGCTTTGACAATTGCTTCCTTGGCAAGCCTTCTATCAGCAACATCCTGAAACTTTTTCCTTGCCAAGTTGTCAAAATGGAACTGGGCCCTTGCAAAGGATGCTTGTTTTGGTTTGGTCACAGAGACCAGAGCACCCTTAACTTATTCACCTTCCTTTTCACCTGCTGATTCCTTAGAAGCTTCCATCAGTTTCTTCTGCACATCCAAAGAAGGCATTTTAATTTTGCTTGCCTCTTGAAGTGCTAAAGTTTTGGCAGCTTTGGCAGAGGCTTCTTCTTCTCTTAGAGCTTCCAGGGCTTTAAGTTGTTCATCTCTGAACTCAAAGTATTTATCCATGGGAAGACCCATTTCTTTTGCCCTGACTTTGTGAAACTTTAAGTCTGCTGCTTTTTGGCTGTTCAGGATCAATTGCTGCTTTTTCTTTTCCTTTAGCTGCTGTAGTGATAACAGCCTCAGGAGTATCTTCATCTTCTTCTTCTTCCTCTAAGATGAGATGCCTCCTTCTGCTGCTTGGCCTGGCCTCAGAAATGAATTCCTCCCCCTTAGACTGAGCAGGGTTTGGAGATTCAGCCTGAGTAGGCTGAGCAGCTTGAGAGGCACCTTCCATTGTACCTGTTGCAGATGCTCCTGCTGGTTGACCAGTAGGTAATGATTTCTCCTTAGGAGAAGAAGTTTTCTCCCCCTTAGACTTGGTCTTCGGGGCAGATGACTTCTCCCCCTTTAAAGGAGATGGACCAGCACCTTCAACACCTGTTCTGCCTGAAGACACGAAGTCACTAGGCTTGCCAGCAGTTTTGGCAGCAGGCTTTGGACCAACCAGGCTATGCACTAGGAAAGCCAGGTTGTCCTTTACCTCTGCAAGTTGGGAAAGACAGTTTTGAAGGATGATTGGGTTTCAGCAACGGAGGTCAGCTTAAGAATGTGGTCCCTATCAGAAGCTGTGAACAACTAAGTTTGGAGCTGTGCAAGATGTAACTCAAGAGAGTCATGCACATCAGCATGGTTTGATGACACAGAATTTGATAGTGAGCCAATTAAGGTGTTTAAGCTGGCCAGAGTGGTAGGAAGCGTAGAATTGCAAGTGGTGAGGAGAGACGACAGCTGCTGGGATATGGCTGTCATAGAGGACACTGAGTCCTGTTGGAGTTAAAGGATTGAGGAGAGGGATGTGGATACATTTTGCAGCTGTGCAGTGTGTGCAAGCAGGTGTGAGGAGTTGTCAGTTTGTAGAGTGGCTGGGAAGGAATCCTTGAACAGATCAAAGAATCCCTTAAGTTGTTCAGACACAGAGTCTAAAATGAGAGAGGGTAGAGAAGACATGGAGGTTTCTAAAGAACCAACTTTGTTGGTCAGCAAAGAGAGCTGATCCTTCAAAGGCAGGTCTTTAGGGGATGGAGGTGTATGGGTGGATTGTTTTGAGTGGGTAGATGGAGATGAAGAGGATGAGGCTGGTGTATGGGGATGTGATGTAGAGGGAGAGGGTATTTTGGAAAGAAGCTCCATAGCCTGGGCAAAAGTAATGTGGCCCAGCTTGGAGGGGTCGATGGGTCCTTCAGTAGTGGCTGTAACTTCATCACCAGGAGAAGGGGTGGAGGATGGTAGCCATTCAGACACTGCTTGCTTTGCAGTACCTTCATTAAGGCCAGTGGTGGTTCCCTCTACAGTACCTGTGTGTAAAAGTACCTCATCATGGGGAGATGGAATTTGCATTTCAACATCAGCAGTGGGGAAACCTGCTGATGGAGTTTGCATAAAGGGATTATCCTCACCAAAGGGATGTTCTGTTCCCTGAGGTTCATCAGCGAGAGTTGTGGGTCCTTCAGCAGTTGTTTGGTGTAGAACAGCTGTATCATGAGGAGCAGAAGTTTGAGGCTGATCTGCTGGTTGGTCTAAGCCAACAGGGTGGACACCTCGTTCAGACTCAGGGTGTAGAGAAGTATGAGATGGGGACAGTGTGCAATCAGTATGGAGTGGAGAGAACTCCTGTCTTTCATTCTCAGCCTGTTGGGAGGCTGGAATAGTTGATGTGGCTGTCTCCATTTGTACAACTGGCTCCTGTTGGGAGGAACCAGAGGGCCTAGGCTGACTTGGGGTTGACACAGGGTGGAGTGAAGCAGGCTCCAGTTGTGCTGATCCTTCTCCCAAAATAGGAGAGGCAGCAGGGGTTGCTTCTTTTTCAACTGAACCTTGTTGAGTGGGAACAGAGGGGCTAGTTTGGGCTGTTGGTTTCTTTTTGCGTTGGTATAAAATATGAGATGAGGTGGGGGATTTTGGAGAGGAGATGAGAGGTTCAGACTGGAAAGGTTTGGAGACTGGGTCAGAAACAGGTGGGTTGACCTGTTCCATAGTCTTAGGTGCCACAGAGGCACCAGCCACAAAGGCTTCAGCGTCAACTAATGACCCAGGGTGAAGAGCCTACTCCCCCTCAGCCACAGAGGCTAAGGGTGCAGACTCAGACTGAGCTATTTTGGCCTTCTTGTGGACAGGCCCAACTTCAGTGATTTCCATGGGTCCTTTTAACAAGCTTGGTCCTGGCTTTGGATTTTCTTCTGGGAGCAGCTTCTGGATCCACCCTCACATCAGAGGGCCACTTCCACCAATCCTAACAACCTCCTCATTGGTGTTGACAGAGGAGGCTCATTTAGGAGAACAGGAGTATAGAAAACTCTATTCCCTATTACAGGGAATGCAGCAGTATGAAGTAAAGGCTGAGAGTTATACAAATGCTCACCACAAATATGCTTGAAGATGAGGCTCAGAAACTTGGGATATCAAACAGCAGCTGGTCGTGTCTCCTGCTGCACCAGGTTACTCAAATTCATGAAAATCCACTTATCCATGTCTATTGTAGTTCCATCCACAAGCTGCAGAACTACACGAACTTCATCACGGCTCAGATGGTCAAAGGAACCAACTTTGCTGCTAAAGCACATTACCACAGAGGCAAACAAGAAGCTGTAAGTAGGAGACAAATCCTTTCTGAACAGCGTTGCTCCAACCTTTGGTTCTGCTACACCACAGAAGTATAGCAGATTCTTCATCTGTTCATCTTCAGGCTGTGGTTGATCATATTTTTCAACCACAGTGAGTCGAAGAACTTCCCTGAGCAGACGAGTGTTGATCTCAATGGTCTGAGTCCCATTGAGTATAGTGCCCTTGATGACTTTGGTATCTGGGTTGTAGGCACAAGTGTACCAGAACTCATACACCATCTCCTGGTACAGGACACCAGGAGTTGCAATCATGGCGTAGTTCAACGGATGAACTTTCAAAAACTCCACCATTTGGTCATAGCCTTTTCCCACATACTTTTTGGGGATTGTGAGGTTGGCAATGTAGTTAGTGGGTTTCAGTGTGAGCATTGTGGTGACTGATGAGTGTTTTACATCATCAACAACGAATACTGGTAGAAAGGGGTTGTTTTTGTGAGCCATTTGGGAAGTAGTGAGAGTGGCAGAAGCACAAGACACTTAGTCGAATTTTAGGGTTCTTAGGAGGTTTATGGAAGTAGTGAGGAAGACGAAGATGAAACAGTAGGGGGTATTTATAGGATTTGAATGTGAGTGGGTATGAGAGAGAAACATTTGGGCGGTTGATTTGAAAAGGTCGTTAACGGAAAACATTATTGGAACCTACCCTCCCCAAGTTAGACCATTGGGACGTCCTCGTCACATTAAAATGCTAGAATCACTTAAAAATGAGAGTTATATCGGTACATATTCCTTGCTCAAAAATAAATTCAAATAACTCAAATAAACTCAAACTCAAACTTTTAGTTAAAAATTCACACCACACTTAAACAAAAATAACTGAAAAATAAAGTACGATTACAATAAAAAACTGTAGTAACCTACCTTTTAACCAAACTTTTAGTTTACATAGTTGACTTAATAATGTAATTTAATTACATTATTTGTATTGTATTTTAATTTAGTAATGAGAATATTTAATTAAGTTAAATAAATGTTATGTATTAATCATAAAGTAACAAAATTAAAGAAAGAGATAAATGAAACTTATGGGGTTAAAATATATATTTAACAAACTTGTTAAATATATATACCAAAAATGAGAATAAATGCTCATTTTCCACCAAACAACCAAACAAACCTCCTGCTCTCTTTCAATATTTACGGATTCTTCATCTTCTTCAATTCATCTTCTTCCCTTCATCAAGAATGTTGGGTATAATTATAAATAGAGTTGAAAACAATATTTTGTAATAGTTCAGGGGCTTTATTGTAAATACACAATAGTTGTAAATTATGTGTGTGTGTGTGTGTGTGTGTGTGTATATATATATATATATATATATATATATATATATATATATATATATATATATATATATATATATATATATATATATATATATATATATATATATATAGTTCAGTTGACAGAATAAGAAAGTAAGAATAGATCACAAAAGCAGTACACGGATCTAGAGAGAATAGAAGTGTTGTGCAAGTCACCGAAACCTCCAATGTAATATTCTCTCTTTAATCATTCATTATATGATTGATGTTAATTGCTCGTATGTTTATGTTTAATGTCGAATGAATTGCATGAAAGTTGAATTCACAATTGGTATTAGAGCCTAATATGGAAAATCTGAGTGAATTTAAATCTGAAAATTGAATTCTCCACAGCACTGTTTCATCGAAATTTTGAGATTTTAGAAAATTTCTTATGGTTTTTGTTTCTGTGGATGAAAAGAAGTAATAATTGGATCGTAGGTGACGTTTTTAAATTACAATTAATTGATATAAGTTTCAGATTCTAATTCCAAACACACAGAAAGTAATTTGAATTTTACTCATTTTGGAAAACTTTTGTGTTCTTCGTGTTTTTGTTTAGTTTTGGATTTTTAATATGAAATTAGACAAAGTTGTTTAACAAAAGTTGTTTTTGGGTGAAAAACGCACACTCGATCATAATTTGAGGTCATTTGGTGAATTTTTGTTGAAAAATTATGTTTTTGAACTTGATTTTTATCGGATCTGATCAAACTCGGGCAACACTGAATTCATAGTGTTATTCGAGTTTTACAAAGAAGTGATCGAGTTTTAGAAACCTTTGACCGGGTTTTATACAAGATTTGACCGAGTTTCATGCTTTATTGATCGAGTTTATTGCTTCTTTAATTGAGTTTCAAAGAGAGTCATCCGAGTTGCATTGTTCATCAACCGAGTTTCATATAGAGTAATTCGAGTTGGACTAAAAGTTCATTCGAGTTTCATTCTCAATCATTAGAGTTTTATACTTCTTCATTCGAGATTGGTGATCCTTTGTTCGATTTTGAGCCTTCATTGTTCGAGTTTGATACTTATTCATTCGAGTTTCATCATACGTCTGACTGTTTGACCTTAACTGCTTAAATTGGCCATAACTTTTGACTGGAACATCGTTAGAAGGTCTACCATACGTCAAATCGAATCTTTAACAGAGATCTACGATTTCTTGAGTAGGCAAGCCGGTTCGGTAAATTTTCGATGCCGAAATCCACTCCAGAAAAAAGTTACGGCCATTTTTCTGCAGAAAAGCTGAAATTTCAATGTCAAAAACTCAATTCAATGCTGTTTTTTCAAAAGTTATCATTTTCAGATATAATTCTCAAAGTTTTATCAGATTTCACTCATTTTTCCATAAAAGATCTTGGAAGTTCATTTTTCTGCAATTCGTAATGGTGTTTGAACAATTTTCAAAGTCTAAGCTGATTGTCAAACTTACTGAATCTGAAAGGATTCGTAAGAACAATTATGATATCCTTGTTCAGTTAAATACAGATAAAGCTTTGGCTTTACGTAATGTAAGAATACTGAACGAAGAAATTCAAATCTTAAATGAGGAATTAAAAAGATATCCTCGTTCAGTTACATACAGATAAAGCTTTGATTTTACTTGATGTAAGAATACTGAACGAAGAAATTCCAATCTTAAAAGAGGAATTAAAAACTCAGAGCTTAAAGGATAAGCAAAAGTCTGTGAGTTCTGCTTATCAGTTAAAAATATCTGATTTAAATAAAAAATTGAATAGGAGAAGACTGACCTTATTGCAAAACTTACTGAATCTGAAAAGATTCGTAAGAACAATTATGACATTCTTATTCAGTTAAATACTGATAAAGCTTTGGCTTTACGTGACGTACGATTACTGAATGAAGAATTTTTTAGCTTAAAAGAAAAACAAAGTTCTGAGAGTCCTGTTCTTAATTTGAAAATGTCTGAGTTGAATAAAGATCATGATGAGCTAAACAAGAGAATTTTCAAAGTACAACTCAACTAAAATGTCTTGTGTCTGAAAGATCTGAAATAAACAAGAAAGTTAAGGATCTTGAATATACACTTTCCAAGACAAAACAAACTGATCAGAATTGTATTTTAAACAAAAATGAAGAAAATTTTGCTCTTCAATAAGAGTTGTCTTTAACTAAAGATTTGATTGAGAAGGAAAGACATGAGTTCTTACTTAAAGAACAAGATTTTAAATCAAAATCTGAATTGTTTGAAGATGAAAGACAAATGTTCTTAATCACAGAACAATCTTTTAAATCTGATTACCAATCATTTGATCATGACAGAAATTTAAATTTAGTCATTATCAAAAGTATGGAAGATCAGATACTTCATCTTACAAAACAATTACATGTATTTACTTCATAAACTGAGTCAAAGGTTAAGACCCCTTCTTCATTGTTTTTAAAATCCAATGTTGATTACTCTGGTTTGTCTTCTGAAAGTGAAGTGAATCTAACTAACCCTGCTAAGTTTGATTCATCGTCAGATCTGAAACTTAAGTATCTTCTCAAGATACGTAAAGGCAAAGACAAAATCATTGAACAACTTCCGGTTAATATTTACACTGGTGAATTTTCAAAGCCTAATGTTTATAAAGTTTTTGGAAATACTGGTTCGTCTGATCAGAAAACATTTTTAAAGAAAACAACCACGTATTACCAAAAACATGCCAGAACCGTACAGTTTTTCAGGGTGAAGAGTTCAGAAAATTCTAATCATTCAAAGTCAAGTTTCTTTAGACACTCAGATATTAAATTTTCAAATACTCAAATAAATTTGTTTTCTGCTTTTGAAAGAGAAGCTGATAGTAATAACTTGCAATGGGTACCTAAACCCAAGTACAAGTGGGTACCAAAACCCGTTTTGAAATGGGTACCCAAGAGCGATAACAAGTCTGGATCCAAATCTATTTGGATACCAAAGACATGTTAAATTTTACATGTTGTAGGTTTCTTATCATTTCAAATAAGAACCCGTTCTTTAGTTCAAAAGGTTTCTGTACATTTCAGTTCAGAACACGGTCTTGAGTTTTCGAATGGCTTCCAAATCATTACAGACTGGAACCCGCACTTCAAATAAATGGTATCTACTTATTTTCAAGTAGAATCCATTCAAATGGTTTTCAGTTAATCCACAGTGAAACCTGATTCTGAACGACGAATCTTTCTGGAATTCCTGCCCTGCATTCAACTCCGAAGCTGCATTGAATTAGAGGGAGTTTTATTTTTATAATTTTATGCTCCTGATTTAATTTCTATGAGTTGACTAACATTGTGTGCTTATTTCCACGGGGAGTTTCAGACATTCTTTGACGATGACACTTTTCAAAAACTGTGTGTGATTTTTCACGAAAAATATTTGATACACACATAAAATGAAGTTTTTGAGCTGAACAAAAAGATTTGTCTGATTTTGTGAATATATGACTGAGATTAATTGATCTAATCTCTTTGATTTTCATAATCTCATTTCTTCTGAAATTCTATTTGTTATAACTCTTTCAATTCATACTGGATTCTCCAGTTATCTCACATGTGCTAATTCTTTCAAGAAAATCTGATTGTTTTCATATCATATATCAGATTTTCCATTTCCTTCTGATATCTCCCAAATTATATGAATATAATCTCTGATATCATATAATTTCCGATATCCTATGAGCGTCAAAGCTGAAAATCTTTCTGCTGACTCCGATTTTGCACCTAATTTGTGTGATAGGCATTAATATCGCTTTTATGGTCTAACCAGAACCGTAAGACCTACCCAAGAAGCAAACCAACTGTAGTTTGTGTGGGTGAGGGTTCTTTAGGTCTATTACTTTAGAAGTCAGTTATCACGAGATACTGACAGGGTCGAGCAGAGGTAAAATGCAAATAAGAGGGATATATTGAAAGGAGATGGTGGTGCATCAGATCATGCTTTTGTTGTAAAGCTGACTGAATTTATTTCTCAAAAGTGAGCCGGAGGGAGCTTAGTTGAAAAATGCTGAGAGCTGAGTGTTGATAGAGGATTTGAAGAAAATAAAATCCTACCTACACTGTGTCTGCTGGGTAAACCACATAACCTATCAAGCCCTAGGAGACTTGATATTGAAAAAGACATCATTGACCCAGTGACGCATGCACTTAACCCCACCAACTAATCAGTTATCTCTCAAAATAATTCTGTTTTAATAATCACGGAGATATAGCACATTTCTATCGATATATCATTTGGATATTATTGATATTGAAACAAGGAAGACAGTTGCTCCGATCTCCAATTTCATTTGATACACATTGTGTCTAGAGCTGACTATATACACTTTTAGGACATATCGAGTCTGACAGTCTGCGTGACTATAAACTGCTAGTCCAAAGTGACTAAGCCGGAACAAATAAAAGTGTTTCTTTTATGATAAAGGATTTCACAACGATTATTTGGAAATCCTACCAGTGTTAACATCACGCCATCGCTGAACGTAGGTCACATAGATATTGTCTATTGTGCAAACAGGAATCCTATGTGGACCTGGACTCGTTATCTCACAAAATGAATGTGTTTCTTTTTCCTCAAAGTTGAAAAGCTTTGTTTTTGTTCTGAAAAAATGTAGTTTCAATTCGAGGAGGAGTGATATCTTTGAGGGGTAGTGAGAAAGATTTGTTGAGGGGGAGAAAATCAATGTGTAATAATTTCTGAGTTGTAATTGTTGTTCTATTTCTTCTACTATATATATAATGCTTTAATGTCTCTGAAGACATTTGCATGATGTTCATAATTCTTATGATCATCATGAGGGCGAGAAAAGCTAAAGTTCAGAGACAACTGTTGAGTAGATAGAAGTCAATTGAAGACAATTGCTACATCATCTCAAGATAATTGATCAAGGGAGAGAATCGAAAGCTATTCATGATTCAAGGGTGAGTGTGCTTTCAAGAAAAGAGAAGATCAGAGAAGAAGAGATGTGAAGATCAGAGAGAGACAAATAGAGAAGAAGATTGTATCAGAAGATTCATAGTAAAAAAGAAGATTCAAGAAAAGATTCAACCTGAACAGAGAACTTTAATTGAAAATTGTTTTCATCTCTAAGGAGGAGATTGTTGGGTACAATTATAAATAGAGTTGAAAACAATATTTTGTAATAGTTCAGAGGCTTTATTGTAAATACATAATAGTTGTAAATTGTGTATATATATATAGTTCAGTTGATAGAATAAGAAAGTAAGAATAGATCACCAAAGCAGTACACGGATCTAGAGAGAATAGAAGTGTTGTGCAAGTCACCGAAACCTCCAATGTAATATTCTCTCTTTAATCATTCAATATATTGTGATTGATGTTAATTGTTCATATGTTTATGTTTAATGTTGAATGATTTGCATGAAAGTTGAATTCACAAAGAATTCATCTCAAAATTTCTTGCAACAAAAAAATTCAAAATCAAGCCAAAGAAATCACAATCAAACATCAACCATTCAAGGATTGTACAAGTAGTTAAGGAAATTTTAATGTTTAAAATTGTTCTTTTGTTCAAAGTGAAGTTCACGGTTATGAGATTTTCTAAGAACCGATTTCAAACTCAAAATTATCAAAAGAAGCATCAAACACCTTTAAAGATAGACGTTTTTGCTGCTGAAATGAAAGAAAAACAGAAGGGATATATGTAGTTGTGTGTGTATATGTTTGCATGAAAACATGGGTTTCGGTAATATCAAAACTACAAAACAGAAAAGAGAAGAAAAATGAAGCGAGCAGTGTGTGTTCGCATGCCTACCGAAAGCATCTGGAACCTACCGAGACCCACCTGAGATGTACTAAAACCTATATATGTTGCATATGTATAACGGAACCCACATAACCAACAGCTATCTAAATGTACTGAAACTCACTGTGAAGTACCGAATCATACCGAGACCCTTATGGTCTCGGGAATACCGAGAACCCCATGATACCGAAACCCATTTTATTTTATATTCTGTTCTGGATTTTATGCATGAATGTGTGCATTGTGTGCAGAAGAAAGAAAATAGTCACAACAACCCTTTTATTTCCTTACATTAATTTAGTGTGTGTGTGTGCTGCGTAGGTGACAGAAACAGGAAGCAAAAGTATAAGCAAACAGTCCAGCAAACTTCTTTTCTTTGCAATATAATGTATGCATGTGTTCACTGTGTGAGTGTGCAACATGTATATATATATATATATATATATATATATATATATACACACACACACACACACACACACACATGTGGGTGCTGTGTATTTTAGAAACAAATATGTGTGTGCAGTGTGTGTAGGTCACAACAACACTTCCATTTTTATTTACATAATTAACGTATGTGTGTGTAATGTGTGATTAAAGTACATGTGTGGTATGAGGAGACAACAACAATCCTTATCTGTTTCCCTTGCATGAAATTAGGAGGTGTGCAGTGTGTTTAATAAAAACAATATAATTATAGCCTTTTTATAATTATTTAGACTTAAATGGTATTAAATAAAGTAAAAAAAAATATGTGAGTGTGATCACATTGAAAGCACATTATTTATATTTCATAAATGGGATGTATAATGAACAAGCATACATGTCCATGAAAAATGACATAAAAGCTTATGAGTTATCAGAATCAAGTCAATAAAAACTTAGAGCTAATGTTCTTGCAAATGATAAACTTTATACAGGTTAAGAATTATCTGAACAAAGTAATAAAAGTTAAAGTACTGAAAGTGGGTCAGAGTTTTTAAAGCCAAGCCAAGTCCAGAAAGTCAAAGTTTAAAGTGAAATCATGAGATAACTCAGGTGGCGGAGTAATCCGCTTGATAAAGCTAAAGTCAACAGCGCAGATTAATTCAGTAAACTGTGAGTTATAGATATTCAGTTTTACATGTTAGATTCTGGTTGAGACATATTGTTGTTGATAGTTTATTTTAGCATTCATTTATGATCAGCTAGATTGTGACATGTGCTCACCATGGTTCGGTGATGCCTTGTGGATCATGATGACAATTTGACTCATCATTCTGCGTACATTGTACTTACAGTTCAATTCAGTTATTGTATAAGTTGATATTGCTATCATGAATTTGTTTATTATGCTTTCATCATTGCTCGTATCTTTGATGTATTTTTTTGGCTTAACATATTTAGCCTTGTCAGTGTATTGTTCTAGACCTTGCTATGTCACCAGTTCTATTGAACTTGGTATTGATTACTCCGATGCTCCCCCCACGATGTTTGCTGGTAGCTAGCCCAATATTGAGTGGATAGCTTCCACTAAAAGCGTGAGCGTGGCCTGGGCATCATCTAAATCTGATTACTATGTCTCAGTCTTGTGTGGCTGTAGCGGCAGTCAAGTTATATCACGCTACTTACCCACTTTTCGCTTGTTGTTATGCATGAAATCTGATAAATCTATATTCTTACTAAGCATTGCTTATAGTTGTTGTTAAACATTTTTATAGGAAAAGATAAGGGAAAAGCACCTGTTGGACATAGTTCTTAGGTCTCCTAAGATCAAGCGAAGTTTTTCATAGACCACTACTACAACATCCCTTTTGGTACAGAACTGAAGATGATAATTGTGGTGGTTCGGGTAGATTTGCTTTGAACGTATGGTGATATGTATTAGATTAGTCTTGTACCCTTAATAAGTTTAATGTGAAATCTGTAACTCGTACTAATATTGTATTAAACTTAATCCTAACGTTTGTACTGTAATTTGAAATTCCACACTTAATTACTCTATCTTAGTTATGAATGATATCGTATTGCAAATTTGTGGAACCTAGACGCTGAGGACTGCCCCGTAAGGAGTGATTTTCACAAAAACCACATCAGAAATTAAACAACCAAACAATACTTAATGTCTCACACGCAAACCGAACATATTTTTGCAAATAACTTTAAAATTCCTTCGGAGGTATTACGACTTCTTTTAACTCAGCTAACGTCAATTGTAGATTCGTAAGCCAATCTGAATATTGTGGTCCAGTAAAACATATACATCTTTAAATATTGTGGGCCAGAAAAATCCACACTGTAATATTTGGTGGCCAGTTTTCTTTGCACTGAAATGGCCACCGCATGCATATGCATGGAAGTGTTTAAGAATATCTTCACGTTCCGAATCAGGGGACACATCGTCTTATAATTTGATCCGCACCTATGTTAAATAAATCGGGCTCATCCCAAATGTATTGCCTTGCTTGAGCATAGAAATATTTTCTCTGTTGTGAGTTCCAGTGCTCCGACAATCTTCTTGATACAATATAGTTAACTAAATTCGCAAACCAAGGAATTTTGGAAATTGATAATAATTGTGTATTAGGGAAGGAGTCCCTAATGTGATCAGTTGAATCTGTTAGGATAATTTGGAGCCTAGATAGGTGGTCGGCAATAACATTTTCCGTGCCTTTCTTGTCCCTAATTTTTAAATTAAATTCTTGTAACAGAAGGATCCACCGCATAAGTCGAGGTTTGGCATCCTTCTTTGCTAATAAATGCCTTAAAGTGCTGTGGTCAGAGTACACAATTAGTTTGGCCCCCCAAATATATGATCTAAATTTATCCAGGGCAAATACAATGGCTAATAAATCTTTTTCCGTAGTCATATAATTTATTTGTGCCTCATTTAAGGTTCTACTTGTGTAGTAAATAACCACTGGCTTCTTCTCTAATCTCTGGCCCAGCACAGCACCTACTGCATAATCACTCGCATTGCACATGATCTCAAAAGGTTGAGATCAATCTGGAGATTGCAGAATTGGTGCTTCAGTTAACTTCGATTTAAGTTTCTCAAATGCTTGCATACATGACTCATCAAAGATAAACTCAACATCTTTTGCCAGGAGATTACATAATGGCCTTGAGATTTCACTGAAGTCCTTAATAAACCGCCGATAAAAACGAGTGTGGCCTAGGAATGATCTTATTCCTTTAACATTGGTGGGGGGTGGAAGTGAAGATATTAATTGGACTTTTGCCTTGTCTACTTCCATGCCTTTCTCAGACATTATGTGCCCTAAGGCTACCCCTTCTTTCACCATGAAGTGGCTTCTCTCCCAACTTAAGACTAAATTGGTCTCAGTGCATCTCTTTAATACTTTTTCTAAATGTCCTAGACAATCCTCAAATGTCTTATCAAATATGGAAAAGTCATCCATAAAAATCTCAAGAGAACCACCCACCATATCTGAAAAGATAGCCATCATACAACACTAGATTGTGGCGGGAGCATTACATGGGCCAAACGACATCCTTCGTTACGCAAAGGTGCCATATGGAAATGTAAATGTAGTTTTCTCTTGATCCTCTAGATGGATTGGAATTTGATTATAACTGGAATAACCATCGAGGAAACTAAAAAACTTTGACCTGCTAACTTTTTCACAATTTGATCTATAAATGGTAGTGGGAAGTGATCTTTGGAAGTAGCAGATTTTAGTTTCCTATAATCAATGCATACTCTCCATCCAGTTACATGGCAGGTAGTTATCTTTCCAACCTTCTTTAGTGTCAACAACTGTGATCCTAGATTTCTTGGGCACAATTTGGGTTGTACACACCCATTTGCTATCAGATTTGGGGTAGATTATCCCAGCGTCCAACCATTATAACACTTCTTTCTTAACTACCTCTCTTAGATTAGGATTTAGTTCCTTTTGTGCATCCAGTGCTGGTTTAGCTTCTGGATCAGTAATGATTCGTTGCATACACAAAGTAGGACTAATTCTTTTAAGTCCGCTATGGTCCATCCTACTGCTTCTTTATATTTAACTAGCACTTGCAGTAGGGTTTTTTCTTGTGCTTCAGTCAGATCTGATGAGATTATGAAAGGAAGAGTGTCATTCTGACCTAAGAAAGCGTACTTTAAATGAACGGGCAGCTCCTTCAATTCTAGAACATGTGGTTGTTCTATTGAACATTTTGTTGATTGAGGCAAATTAGTAGGTAGCTTTCCAGTCTTATGAGTCCATGGCGGTTGTTTTGATTCTAGCGTGGATTCCATGACTATCTCTAATTCATTCCAATCATGAAAATTCATCTTGACTATGTCGTGCTCAGCAAAGAATAACTCAGTAGTGTCTTTGGTGTTGATTAACGAACTATGTTGCTGTGCAAGTTCGTCCACCACATCGATCAGATAACACTTTGAATCTATTGCAGCGGCATTCAAAGCATTAAACACATCTAATCTCAGTTTACGATTACCGAAAGCAATATCCACAGCCCCCGTTTTACAATTAATTTGAGCATTAATTGTGGCTAAGAAAGGTCTGCCTAAGATAATAGCTGGTTGATTGTCTCCAATGGGACTTTCAGTGTCCAAAACTAGGAAATCAACTGGATAGTAAAAGTCTTCAACCTTTATTATGACATCTGATTGAATACCCCTTCGGCATTTGGTTGACCGATCTGCCAGCTGTAGGATTATATCAGTCGTCTGCAACTGCCTCCAAGATCAAGCAGTGCTTTATTTATCTGCACATTGCTCCAAGATCAAGCAGTGCTTTCTTTATCTGCACATTGCCAATTGTTACTAGAATGAATGGTGATCCAGGATCTTTTAGCTTAGGTTGCAAGAAACTAGAAACTACTGCACTTAATTATTCAGTTAGACTGATCTGCTTAGGAAGCGTGACCTTGAACTTTCTCTTTTGTGTGCAGAGATCTTTTAATAAGAGGGCACTTGTTGAATAACCTTGATCAAAGGAATATTGATCTTAACTTGATTAAACAAATCCCACAAATCCTCTGGTTGCGGGCCTCTTTTTCCAAAGGCTATAGATTTAGGATTTTCTAAGGCAACAACATAAGGAGGAATAGTAGTGTCGTGATCCTTAACCATCTCCCCAACTTTGGGAGTTGGAATATCTAGCTTAATCGGCTCCTTCAAAGTGACTTTCTTGGAAACCTCATTCTTTGGATCCTCTTTTTCCTCATACACAACCTCATTGTCGGTATCCTCTACTGCCTCTTGCTCTTTGGACATGTCAATCTTGTTATCTACTTCTCTACCACTTCTCAGGGTAGTCACCTTAGATACTTCATTTACGTCATTTAATTCATGCTTTTTTCTTTGCCATGAGCATGCAAAGGATTGGGGTCTGTATTGCTCGGAAGTTTTCCCTCTTCTCGTCTTGTGAGCGATTCGGCTATCTGACCCATCTGGCGGCTTACAAGCTCCATGGTCTTTGTACTGATAGCTGACTGTTGCTTCATAAATTCTGCAAACTCCGAGAATTGTGAAGAAGTCATGTTCGTTTCCACTTGGAAAAAAGGTTGATCACATTGGTTTTGCTTATGGTATCACTCATCTTTAGCAGCAGAGGTAGAAACATATTGATAGTCTCTTCGTGCTGGTTCATAGATTGGTTTAGATTGATGATCGTTAGGCTGATCATTCTTCCACCGGAAGTTAGGATGATTTCTCCATCCTGGATTATAGTTTTCCGAAAATGGGTTATCCCTCTCCCGGTGAGCTCTAAAACCATACACTTCGTTAGCAAATTCCTCAGTGGATTGCACTTGTGAACATGCTTCAGAATGATGAGATGGATCACCGCATGTGATGTAGTTAACTGATACATTTGGGTTTGAATTAAGACCCTTCATCAGTTGATCCATTTTCTTACCTAATTCTGAGATTTGGCTCTGAACCTCTCGTTTCCAGGCATTATCTATGCCCATCACTTTAAGTACTATGCTGTTCTTAGAACCAACTTGAACCTTGAGACCCTTACCGAGTTGATTCAGTAACTCCCAAGCCTCATTATCTTCTTTCGCTAAAAACTGTAAGGTCGCTTGTCTACGGATCCTATCTTGATGCGACAACTACCAACGAGTGCGGAATCCTCTTAGCGGCTTGATGGACAGACCACGCACACTGAAACACGGAGACTAGCACGGTGATAGACGAACAACAGAACATCCCTACACGATGATTCTCTCCAACCGATACTCTCTGAGTGCTTGCAAGTTCGAGATCGCCCTTTGCACTAATCGCACTGAAATTCTGCAAAAGTCTCTTAATTAATCGAATTAACCCTTAATTATAATGGCCAGTTCAAATTTGCCTTGGACAAGTTCGAACTGGCTCAAGGCCTTTCGAACTTGTCCTCTAGCAAATTTGAAATTGAGCCTTCAAACTTATGTTTGAACTTATCTTTGAACTTATTGTAATACATTACATCAACTTCAAACATACATACAATCAATATCAAACATATATAATCAAACATATAACAAACACTTGTTAATGTATAATAATAGTCAAATTGTATTTTACAAAATATGTCTATACTTAGACTGCTATCGTCACACAGGGTGCACACACAGACTCCCCCTTAACGATAGCTTCTAACTATTTATATTTTGTCTAAGTACTAGAACTATAAACACTACTACCTGCATACAATCCTATATCAATACACACTCTAACTATCTTTTGGAATTTCCTGGCCTCAGTTCTCCAGCCTTCATGGAAGAAAATTGGCTGGTCATGTAGCTTTCGCAGGTCATCCTTAGATAGATTGATTAGGTGCAGCGGATCATATACTCTAAAAATCTCTTTGTCTTCTATAACCTCCATTACTGCTTCAGCTGTATCATTGTCTATATACCACCATTTCATGTTTCTAAGAACGTCCTGTGGCATGGACTTCAATGGTACCTTCTTCAAGCATCTGACAGGTTTGTACACCATTTTAGCCCATGGTTTTCCCGTGTGAGGATCTATTCTTGACTCATCCTCAACTCTTTTGCCTGACCTCAGCTTGAGTCTTTCAAACATTCCGGATCTACCCTCTCTTCTGATTATCTTTGCGATCACTTCAGCATAAGGGTCGTCACCAATGTTTATCAACTCCTTCCAGGCTAACTCTTTCAATTCAACCTTTGGCAGTGTGTTAAACACCATGAGCGTTCGCCTCAGGCATTGAAGTCCATATCTTCTTTTTAGTATAAAAAGCTGCAATTCTCTATCGAAGAACCAGCTGAGTATTCCTCCTGAGAGATTTTCGGAGTTTGGTACTCTCATCTTCTTCTTCATCTTTGGTTCTGCTTGGTTCTTTATCAGCTCTGCTTGGTTCTCTATCGAAGAACCAAAGATTTAACAATTCAGCTCTGCTTGGTTCTTAATCAGATTCCTCCAGTTCTGAATCTTCCACAAAGGCCAATTTAATCTCATCTATATCAATTACATTTTGATTGTTAGGCACATATTGTTCTGTGATGGGTTGTGAATGAATGATTACTTCATCTACGTTGTCATCTTCATCTTCCACGACCTCCTCATCAGATTTCCAATCAACTATATCTTCTTGAATAAATTCCCCTTCTTCCAGTTCCTCAACGTCATCCTCAAAATCAAACACTATTTCTTTCTCTTCTATATCCATCAGAGCATCTATCATCTCGCTCTCAATGGTTTTAGAAGTTTCACCTTCAGCCCTTTCTTCTACTGCAGATTGACCTGGCTCCCCCTGAATTGATGCTTGCTGAGCAGTTGGAAAATCTGCTAGCTCACTTTCTTTTCCAGTCTCGGGATCATTGCCGCCATCATCTCTTCTTATCACTTCGGCTTCTTTGCAGCTTGTCACCCCCTGAGCTTGAAGATTTTTCATTAACTGCTCCAGGAGGGACTTCATTGTTTTAATCTCAGAAGCTTGATCAGCAACACTTGTTTTCAGTTCAGCGTTCTCCTGATCAAGTCAGGCATTATGAGTTTGAAGTTTTTTGACTACTGTGGATAGCTGAAAGATTTGGACTGATTGGAAATCCACCTTGCTCTTCAGCTCTGAAAATCGCTGATTCTCAGTGAATGGGGATGATGTAGATGGAATGGATGTAATTGGTGATGGCGTGATGGATGGTTGAACAGCTGGAATTTCAGGCTCTGGAGCAGAGGTGGATGAAGCTCCCTGCATAAAACGATGCCTCTTCGCCCTATGCCTAGGAACGAGGGGAGTTGGATCTTCTGCTTCAAAATTAGAATCATCATCATCTGAGGCTCTAGCACCTTCCTCTCTCGTACTAACTACTATTCTTGATCCGTATACGCCGATTCGAATAGATGGATCAACACGTTCTACTACTTCTCTTCCTTCAACTTCCTTAGAGGCAGACTCAGACTCTTAGGTGGTCATTGCTTGACCCTCGACCTCAGTCTCTGTTTCTGCAATTTCTGCTACCGGCACATCAATGTCCATATTTTCATCATCTGAAGGCTGATATTCATCCACATCTCTCATAAGATCATGGAGATCAACTGGAGGCTCCAAGATATCATTAATCAGTTCGGCCGCAATATCTTGCTGCGCCTGCGTCCCATGAGCCCATATCTCTTCAAGGGTCTGCCCTAGGATCAACTTCTGGGGCCAAGCCTGAAGGGCCCGCAGCGTCTGACGATGGACCTGATGCCGTTGATTCTTGAATTCTGCTTGAGGATGGCCTCGAAGCCTGAATTGGTCTTTCCTGAGCTCTCTGCCTCCTGCGAGGTTACGGTTGAGTTCGTTGCTGTTGTTGTGGCTGTTGCTGCAGTGGCTGCGGCTAAGGACATTCACCAGCCCAGTTATCCCCTTCTGGGGCTACAAAAGCTGGATCAATCACTGCCCCGAAGAGAGGTGCATCATGGGGCCTGACCTGCTCAGCCCTGCGGGCATTGTGCGACTGGCGGTCAGCAAAAATTTGTTTATCTATAATTGCCACACTTTGAAGATCTGGAAGCTGTGGCAGATTCGGCAAAAAATAACGGATAAGCATCATTGCGAAGCGCGGATACATCAAAAATCTTTCACGCGCTGGAGCTGTGATCTGGTGCACAAACTCCGCAAAGAACATTTCTGAATAGCTGAAATGCTTGTTATATATCAAAGCAATCATAGCCGACTGCATCTTGGAGACAATGTAATTGAATCCCGCCTTTTTCGGTGCAAAGCACACCATAATCACATGCGCCAAATATCTCCACTGTCCTATTAATCCACTTTTCATGAACGAAGCTTTGGTTATATCTAGTGCATATCCCATACGCAGGAAGGCCGCTTGCCTTATATTCAGAGGGAAATCAATGAGTCCTGCTTCTTGATCTTCAGTCCCGAGCTGCAGAATCTGACGCAACATGTTAGCAGAGAAAACAATTGGCTGCCCACCGACTCTGGTTCGCAAAACTGTCAGGGTAACACTGCAGTCCACTTGTAAGTGCTCCCAAAATTGTCTTACATATGGTAAAACTATTTGCACATTATGGGATAGGGCATAAGAAACCCTGGAATGTGCCAAAAAGTCCACCATCTGTCTAATCAATTGAGCTTCGGGAAGCTCCCTATCTGGAGACATAACCATATTATGCTTTTGGATGTATGCTCTATCACCCATAGCTGCATATAAAAACAATAACAAAAATTAGAAGTGAAAATAAAAATGAAACTTGTTTAATTTCAAATTTGTTTTATTTTGAACTTACATAATTCCAAAATCCAACACATTCGAATATCTACAAGTTTGAATTTAAAATGATGAAAACATTTGAATTTAATAACAAAATCGAAGATATATGTTCGAATATGACTGAATTCGAATTTGTTGATAAATTCGAATTTTCTGACAAGTTCGAACATGATGAACATGTTCGAAGTCGGTCACTTTCGAATACAAATCCATGATTTAAACCTCATTTGACTCAAAAAAATAGTATCAATTAGTCCTTTTTGGTTCTAATCGAAGAAATATGCAATTTATTTGAAGTTTCACATGTTAAAACTTTTGATTTTGAGTCACAAAGTTTAAACCTCAAAAACTGTAAGGTCTACCTAGCACAGATCTATCTAGACGCGGAACCGTCAACGAGTGCGGAATCCTCGTTAACGGGTAGACGGACAACCCTCAACTACGAAACACGGAGACTATTAGACGCTGAACGAACGACACACGAACGATCCTACGAACTAATTCTCTCCGAAAGAACACACACCAAGCTGATAAACTCGAGATCGCTTATTGCTTAATCCCTCACGAATTTCTGAAGATTAGACATCTTTTCGAAAGAAATTGAATTGACCCTTAATTAATTTAATTCGAAACTAATGTGGATTAACTCTTTCGAATCTAGATAGATTCGAATGTAATTAGATTCCAATTTATTTGGGATTAAATTCGATTAAGTGTTTTAATTCAATTAAACTCGAAATATGACAGATTCGAAAAAGTTTTTAGATTCGATGGCCCTTAAATTCGATGACAGCAAACTCGAAGTAACAGCAGATTCGAACCCTTATTCGATACTAAGCTAGACTCGAAACAAACTCGAAACTAAGTAGACTCGAGATCCTATTCGAATGAAGCAACAGACTCGAAACAAGGTAGATTCGAAACCCTCTGAAACAGACTCATTATGAGCCTTATTCGAGTCTGTTGTGGGCCAAACTCGAATCTGGCCCAAGGCCCATTCGAGTCTGTCCACAAGACACTCTCGAATCTGGTCTTCATTCGAATCTATGGCTACATTCGAATCTATCACAGATTCGAATGTGACCCCTTATATGATTCGAATCTAGCCAACTTGTATATGAAACTTATGTTTATGCTTGAATTAATATTTGATCTTTATGTTTGAACTTCTTGTAATATGTTACATCAAGTTCAAACATACAATCAATTACTATCAAACATATATAAACACATATATCAAACACTCGTTAATACTCAATATTCTGAATATATTACTTAAACCAAAACGTTAGATCGATTAGACTGCTATCGTCACACAGGGTGTACCAACAGACTCCCCCTTGACGATAGCTTCTAACAATTTACATCAAGTTTAAGTACTAGAACTATATATACTACTGCCTGCATATAAACCAGCATCTATACAAACTTTTACTACCTTCTGGAACTTCCTGGCTTCAGATCTCCATGCTTCAATGAATAAGATAGGCTGATCATGTAGCTTCTTCAGGTCGTCCTTTGATAGATTTATCAAATGCAGTGGATCATATACCTTCAAAATGACCTTCTCGTCTTGATCCTCCATTATGGCTTCAGCAGTGTCAATCTCGAGGTACCACCATTTCATGTTTCTCAAGATATTCTGTGGCATCGATTTCATTGGAACCTTTTTCAGACACCTCACAGGTTTGGATACCATCCTGGCCCATGGCCTACCTGTATGAGGATCTATCCTTGATCCATCCTCTACTCGTTTGTCTGATCTCGGCTTAAGCCTTTCAAACTTTCCTGAACGACCCTCTTTTCTGATTATTTTTGCCACAACTTCAGCGTACGGGTCCTCGCCGATGTTGATCAGTTCCTTCCATGCTAGTTCCTTTACCTCAATCTTGGGCAGTGAGTTGAACGCTTTCAGTGTTCGCCTCAAGTATTGGAGGCCATCTCTTCTTTTCAAAATAAACAGCTGCAGTTCTCTGTCAAAGAACCAGCTTATGATTCCTCCTGAGAAGTTTACAGCACCCGGAACTCTCATCTTCTTTTTCATCTTCAGCTAATCTTTCTTTTCTTCCTTCTTAAACCAAAGATTTATCAACTCAGCTCTAGATGGCTCTTTCTATGCCTCTTCAAGTTCAGTGTCCTCGACTGAGGCTATCTTGATGTAGTCAATATCAATCACATTATGATTATTTCCCACATATAGTTCCGTAACAGGTTGTGAATTTATTATCACCTCGTTGACATGATCGTCCTCATCATCTAACACTTCGTCATCCGACTTCCAGTCAACGACCTCCTCCGGAATGAATTCACCTTCCTCCAATTCTTCGACTTCATCTTCAAAATCGAATTCCATAAGCTTTTCCTCAATATCCTTCACCGCATCTATCATGTCGCTATCCAAAGCCTTTGAAGAACCTGCTTCTCCTCCTTCACCTTCATTGCCTTCGTCATCTTGATTTCTACGCTGCTCCTCCTGATCCCTACAACTTGTCTCCCCCTGAGCTTTTAGATTTTTCATTAGCTGCTCAAGGAGGGACCGCATCGATCGGATCTCTGACGATTGATCTGCAATAAAGGACTTTAATTCAGTGTTCTCTTCCCTGACATTCTCCACAATCTTCTTCAACTCGGCATTATCATTATCAAGATTTGCATTATGCGCCTGGAGTTCGCCGACAGCCTTTGTTATGGCTAGGATTTGGACATGTTGGAAGTCAAGTCGTCCCTTAAGCTGCATAAACCTCTGATTGTCAGCGTAGGTGGTCGAAGTAGATGGAATTGATTGTATAGGAGTTGGGCGAATGGGTGATGGAATGTATGGTTCGTGTTGAGGTGATGGTGGTGGTGGAGCGGTGGCTTGAGGTTCTTGAGTTTGAGATTGAGTTTGAGGTTCTGGTGCTGCGGATGCTGAGGATGACCCTTGCATAAACCTGTGACGCTTGGCCCTTTGCCGAGTCACTAAGGGAGCAACCTCCTCCTCTTCAAAGTCCGATTCATCAGATTCCCTTACTACTCTCCTCCTCGAGGCCTCTTCATTGATAACTACGACTCTCGAGCCATAAGTTTCTATGCGAAAACGAGATTCAGTAGATTCAGACTCAGGAGCTTCAACTTCTAGCTCCTCCATCTCTTCTGATTCTGATCCTGATGGTGACAAAACTTTATCGGCTTGTTCTGGCATATATTCATCTACATCTCTTAATACATCTTCCTCACCCTCAGGAGGACTAAGTAATTCTCCTACTAATGCTGTAGCCACATCTTCGTTCGCATGAGGACCTGCCTCCCAGATTTCATTAAGCGTTTGGCACAGTTGCTCAGTTTCAGTTGAAACATTTGATGGCCCGGCTTCTTGAACTTCCGGCTGCTGACTGGTCGAAGGCCTTGGCGCTTGAGTTTGACTCGCAGCTGATCGTTGTCGACGCCTTTGAACACGCTGTGGCTGTGTCTGTTGTTGTTGTTGTGGCTGTGCTTGAAATTCGACTACCCCTGCCCAGTTGGCAACATCCGGGGCTTCAAAGTTCCTGTCCAAGATTGCTCCGAATAATGGACGCTCCACTGGAACAGCCAACCTTCCTCGGTGCTAGGAACAGTCAGCGAAAATTCTTTTGTCCATAATAGCAACGCTGTGAAAGTCATTTGACGGCGGCAGATTTGGCAAGAAATGCCTGATCATCATCATAATGAACCGCGGATATAACAAGAACTGCTGATTTTCTGGCGCAGTTATTTGGTGAACAAATTCTGAGAAGAACATCTCCAAAAAACTGTAAGGACGATAATAAACCATTGCGACTATCCCAGATTGCATCTTCGCAACCATATAATCAAATCCTGCTTTCTTTGGAGCAAAGCACACCATAAACACATGTGCCAAAAACCTCCACTGTCCAATTAATCCACTTTTCATGTAAGACACCTTTGTCACGTCTTGACTGTATCCCATTCTCAGAAAGGCCGCTTGCCTTATACTCAAGGGAAACTCTTTCGGACCCGATTCTTCTTCTTGAGTGCCCAGCTGCAACACTTGTCGCAGCATATCTGCCGAGAATACCAATGGTTGTCCAGCGATTCGAGTGCGTAGCACTGTCGGTGTGACCGAGCAGTCTACCTGCAAATGATCGTAAAATTGACGGATGTAAGGCAAAACAAGCTGCACATTATGAGACAGTGCAAATCCGATCCTAGACTCTACTAGGAAATCAAGCACTTGTCAGAATCCCTGCGCCTCAGGGAGATTGTGATCTGGATGAAGCACCATATTGTGCTTAGGCACAAACGCTCGAACCGCCATTTCTGCACAATAAACAAAAGTATTAGATTCATTAAAAATCAATAAACTTGTTTAAATTCAAATTTCTTTTATTTTGTACTTGTTTAAGAACAAAATCTAACACAATTAAATTTCTACAAGTTTAATAAAATTTAAATTAACTAAAGTAAATAAAGTACAGACTCGAAGGAAACAGATTCGAATGTAACAGATTGGAATAAGTCTCTTTTCGAGTCTAATGACAGATTCGAAGTCCCTGGTCTTCTCGAGTCTAATGACAGATTCGAGAAAAAACCCCATGAACAGATTCGAAAAGCCGTATTCATTCAAAGACCAAATATCTTGATTTTAACCTTTTTGGACTTAGAAAATTACTTTCATTAGTCCTACTAGTTACTAATCACAGATATATGCCTTTAATTTGATTGTTTATCGGCCCAAACTTGGTAATTTTGTAAAAACCCTATTTCGACCCTTAAACCTTCAAAAATTGATGATTTAGCCTAAAATTGTGTATAAAACTACATGAATCTTTTACAATCAAGTTGATTATACCTAGATGCAAGAGTAGAATCGAACACACTAGCTTCAAACTCGACAAAATGTCGTTTATGTGAGATACGATAGATTCGAGAATAGATTCGAAGTCGCCTTGTTAGATTCGAGAGTATAGATTCGAAAACAGTAAGTCTTAAATGACTTCACTGTTGACCTATATATACCACCAACCCTCGATTCTAAGGATAGACTCGAATCTACTGACAGATTCGAAGCTGCCCTAATTCAAGTCTGTCCTAAACTCGAAACCACCAAACACTTAGAAAAATTTCGAAAATTTTGAAATAACTTCAACTTTTTCAACCTTTTTCTACGGTATTGTGAAACCAGATAAACAATGCCCAATCTTTTACCCTAAGCACAAGATATTTCACGCAATGTTTATTTTATCCAACTTTGAATGCACCCTCAGTAATTTTTGACCTTTTAATTAAGTAAAAATTAAAATAAAATAAAATAAACTAAGGAAAAAATAAAATAAAATAAATTTTTAACCAAAAAATTTAATCTAGACTTAAGCTATACTATTAAAATTTACAACCTAAGCTAAATATTAAACAAAATAGTTTTGATGAGAATAGTCTAAGAAAGGTTCAATCAGATAGCGATGTCTGATACTTACTTTCAGTACTTAAACTTTCATACTTAGGAATTTTTGATTCCTTTAATTGTTTGTCGTGACATACCCATTTAGCCGATTGTTGGTATTTTACCCCTTTAAACATTTTACATTTCGGAATATCCATTGGCATTTTTATTTATCAGGAAATTATCTTACGTGACTCAGACATAGACATACTTTTATGATCAAGGCACACAGACAAAGATTCTAACTTGTTGGTATTTGCAAACTTTCTTTAAAAGACAAACATCGGACACATGTCTGTATTTTCATACAACAGAGTGTCTTAGTTTGACTTACAGTTTATTTTTAAAGTTAGCAGACAGCGGTGATAGGTCTGTACTGACGTACAACAAAGCGACATATCTGCTAACCCGAATCTAAACAGAGACAACAGGTCTGTACTTACGTACAACAGAGTTGCATGTTTTCGACTCTCAGTTTTGTATGATATTTCTATTCTTTCCATTTTAAGATGTATTTGATGTTGCCATACATCCCTAGAAAGTTTGCATACCTCATTTAGACTCAAAGTTTGTATGTCTTGTACATAAAAATTAAGACCGATTGGTCATACATCTAAGTTAGTGACACGCTTGACTTTTTCTAGAATATTTTATTAGCCTTGAGATTCCCTATATGTATTATGCCTACCAACACATCTAACTAAATAGAGTATAACACTTAGAATTTAGTTGCATTATGTGTGAAAGTCTAAACACTTAGAGTTTGTAACGACTGTGCTAATTTTCGTCACTTTGAACCTATGTATCTAAGACTTAACTCATTTTCTGATATTCTCTTTTTTTGTATTTTTATGATTATCTCTCTTTTTTCTTTTGTTTTTCATATGAAATAAGATAACCTACTAACTTACTAAAAATAGAAACTTACTAAAAATAGAAACTTTCCTAAATTAGCAGACTACTCTAAAGAAAGAAATACTACGACTAAAAAGAAAATAAGCTACTAAAACTAAGGTCCAATTACTCTGGGTTGCGCATTCCATTCAGTTGAATTAAATACTCAAACCGTGACTTATCAAACGCTTTGGTAAACAAATCTGCATTATTATCTTCTGTTGCCACTTTTACCAGCTTGATTAAGTTCTTTTCAGCACAATCACGAATAAAATGATGCCTTATGTCTATGTGCTTTGTTTTATTATGTTTAACTGGATTATTTGTTATAGCAATTGTAGATTGATTGTCTATCCTAATTGGAGTTTGAGTGTAAGCAAAACCGTAATCCCGCAATTGTTTTTGTATCCACAGAACTTGTGAGCAGCAACATACTCGGCCTCGCACGTTGACACGGCTATCGATGTTTGTTTCTTGCATTGCCAGGATACTAATCTCCCTCCTAGGAACTGACAACCTCCAGTTGTTGATTTGCGTGTCAAGCTGCATCCTCCGTAGTCAGAATCCGTGAACGCCTCCAACTCTAGATCTCCCTCCGCGTGATACCAAAGACCCAGCTTCGGTTTCGACTTGAGGTATCGTAGGATCCGCTTCACAGCTTTCATATGCATCTCCTTCGGATTCGCTTGAAACCTAGCTCAAATACAAACAGCAAACATAATATCAGGTCTTGAAGCAGTTAAATACATAAGTGACCCAATCATGGCCCGATATAAAGTCGGATCCACATCGGTATCACTTTCAGTACCCGGCCCGAGATTATCATTCACTTGAATGGGCAGTCAACTTAGTTCCTTCCATCCCAAACCGTTCTAGTATGTCATCGACATACTTAGTCTCATGGATAAACATCCCTTCCTTCTTTTGGTCAACTTGTAACCCTAAAAAGAAATTTAACTCTCCCATAGCACTCATCTCGAACTTAGACTTCATCACCTTCTCGAAATCTTTGCACATCTGTTCGTCTGATGATCCAAAGATGATATCATCGACGTACACTTGTACCAAGATAAAGTGCTCTCCCTTCCTCTTAACAAACAGAGTACTATCTATCCTACCCCTTTCAAAACCGTTCTCTAACAGATGGTTGGATAGAGTCTCATACCACGCCCTTGGTGCCTGATGCAATCCATATAGAGCCTTATCTAAGCGATATACTCTATCAGGATATTTTGGATCCGTAAATCCGGGCGGTTGTTCTACGTACACCAACTCCTTCACTTTCCCATACAGAAAAGCACTCTTAACATCTAACTGATATACCTTAAAGCCTTTGAAGGAGGCAAAAGCTAAAAACAACCTAATTGCCTCTAGCCTAGCTACTGGTGCAAATACCTCGTTGTAATCGATTCCCTCCTCTTGGTTGAAACCCTTTACAACTAGCCTAGCCTTGTTGCGCGTGACTATACCCCGATCGTCCCTTTTTCACTTAAAAACCTATTTGGTTCCTATGGCAACTTCCCCTCGAGGTAATGGAACTAACTCCCACACTTCTAGTTTCCTAAATTGTGAAAGTTCTTCCTGCATCGCTTCAACCCAGGAGTTATCCTTAAGTGCCATTTGCACATTCTTGGGCTCTACTTGCGATATGAAACATGAATATAGACATGTGTGATACGCCTCGGAGTCGTTTATCATCGACAACAACACAGTGTTGTTATTTACACTACTCCGAGTCCTCACACCCTCGTTAGGATTTCCTATGATGCTTTCTATTGGATGGTTCTTCTTAATCCTAGAGGTCTCTATTTCATCAACCCTTAGATTATCTCCTAAGTTAGATCCTATTTCACCTAAAGGGGGAACAGGCTCAGCTTCTACATTTTCCTCCTCATGGACGTTTTCCTCAGAGTTGGAACTTGATGCTTGAGTCTGATTCTCAGTGACAGCTGCTTCTTGATCAGCAACTTCTGGAGATCTATCTACAGTCGCAGTAGGCTCGGATGTAGATTCGAACGTGGTCCTCGGAAAGATATGGCCATCATCATTTAGGTGCAACGCCGCCATGTCTTTTTCGATTGTACCTGCAATGTCATCCAAAGGAATGTTAAATGACTCAAACAATTTTTCATAGTCAAATAACCATTCCGGACCAGTTTGGGGTTCATGTGTATAACTTGTGACTTCAATATTATACACAATCTCCACAGTACCACTCGATTTGTTAAAAACCCGTTTGTTTGGTGAGTTAGGCACATAACCTAGGAAGTATCCTTCGTCAGGCTTTTCACCAAACTTCGGTTGATGTTTTGTTCGTAAAAGAGTGCATGGTACACCAAACGGTTCGAATCCAGTTAAGTTAGGTGGCCGTTTATTCAAAATCTCATAGCATGTTTTGTTCAAAGATTTGACTGTAAGGACTCTATTTAAAATATGGCACGCGGTATTCACTGCCTCCCCCCAAAACATGGTAGGAAGCTTTGAATCCGAAAGCATAGTCCTTGCAGCCTCAATCAATGTTCTATTTTTACGTTCGGCCACCCCATTTTGTTGAGGTTCATATGGTGCACTGAATTGATGCACTTGTCCCTTTGATAGGCAATATACACCAATTACAGAGTTTTTAAATTCAGTCCCATTATCACTACGAATATATTTAACCCTTGTTCCGTAGGAGTTCTCCACTTGGTCTAAGAACCCGATGAGCTTTGAAGCCGTCTCGTCCTTTGTACCTAAAAAAGAAAACCCATGAAAACCGTGAGTAATCGTCAGTCATAACTAAACAAAACCAACTACCTCCTATACTCCTTTTGTTGATAGGGCCGAAAAGGTCCATATGCAACAAATCGAATGTTGAGGCGATTGAATTCTGCTTCTTGGACTTGTGTGTCTTTTTAAGCTGTTTGCCCTTCATGCACGGTAGACACTTCTCCTCGAACTGAAAGCTCTTCAATGGCACACCCTGCACCAGTCCATTCTTCGTTATGTAATTCATCTTCCTTAGGTGCAGGTGAGCCATGCGTCTGTGCCACAGTACGGACTCCGTCTCCGAAGCTTTGGATAATAGACAGATTGGCCCCATCGAACTCTCCGGCTTGTTCATATCCAGCATGTAAAAGTCGTTCTTCCTTGGCGCCCGCATCAATACCCATTCTTCAGGAATTTTGAATCCCGGCTTTAGCACTAACGCCTCAGTGTCAGTAAATAACACCGAGTTCTTCTTATCACAGATTTGAGATACACTAATGAGATTATGAACCAGTTTATTAACGTGATAAACTTGATCCAATGTAATCGTCCCATTAGTGACTTCTCCAGTTCCAGTGATATTTCCTCCTTTGTTACCGGCGAATGATACAAACCCCTTATACCCACCCTTGAAGTCTGTAAGCAGACCTCTTTCCCCCGTCATGTGCCTGGAGCATCCACTGTCGACGAACCACTTGTTGTTTGGACCTGTGGTAATCTCCTACACATGAAAGAAAATAGGTTAGTTATCACGGGGAACCCAAGCCATGACTGACTTGCTTATACCATTCTCGTCCACATACTGAAACTCTTTCAAATACCCATCTCGCTTTTCAGGTGACTTTGGTCGTTGAACAGGAGTTTGTTGTGGTGCCGAGTGATTTAGATTCACTCTTTGCCTTTGAGTAGGCATTTGTGGTGGAGCTCTAGAATAATTCCTATTATACTGCATTTCGGACTGTGATCCCTGAGCTCTTACCGGTACATACTGTCTAACTGGAGTATGAGACCTAACTGGAGTGTGTGACCTGCTAGGTGTTGTGCCCCTATAGACTTGTTGTGGTGCTGACCTAGATTGATTAATGACACGATTCGGTGAATTTGTCCTAATCACTTCCTTTGGTCCAACCTTAACCGGAGTGTTTTTCACAACTTGTTTGGGTGCGGCCTGCACAGCTTTCTCGGTACTTTGAGAACTGCTGGTGCTTGCCACACTGGTTGAGGATTTGGGCTGTTCTGGCTTCACTATTTTAGGTGTCGTATCAACTTTCCTATGTGGACAAGTAGAAGCCACATGCCCCCTCTCATGACATCTAAAACATGACATCTTATCTATTGGCTTCTTTAGTGAGCCCTTAGACTTAGGTGTCTCACTAGTGTCTATTTCCTTTGGTACATCTACGGTGTCTGGCTCATCGACCTGATCAGCCCAAGCAATTTTCTGTTTTCCTGCAGGTGTTTCAATGGAGGAAGACACAAATTTGACTTTCTTAACCTTGACGGTTGAGTCAGCCACCTTAGGTGTATTTTCCATTGTAGGCTCTGGTGTCGGTGTAGGTAGGTCCTCTAAGTCTACTGACTTGTCAGTTTTCTCCTGAGGCTGAGGGACATAGTTTGCATTGAAAGGTGGAGGAATTTCGTGAAATCCTAGACCTACGGGCTTCTTAGATTGTCTTTGGGCATCTAAAACTTTCCCTAGGTTTAGGCTTGAATTCCTAAACTTTTCCAACTTGCTATTCGCCTCTGCTACCTTAACCTTTGTTTCAGCTAGCTCTATATCCTTGTCCTTAAGACTTTTGGTTAAGGCTTCTACGTGCTCATACATTAGCTCTATCCTAACACACTGCTCACTGAGTTTGTCTTTTAGAACTACTACGTCTTGTGTATCAGCCTTAAGTTTTTGTTTAAGATCTTGCTTGATATCGTTTAGGCTAGCATTTTCAATCTTTAAGTTCTCATTTTGAGCAGTTATGGATTTATGTGATTCTAAGACTAGATTTAACCTATCATTAGAGGTAACATACAATACACATAATTCATGAAAAAGAGAGTAAGTAAGACTAACCTTTGAGTTGTCAGATTCCACGTTGGCCATCTGAGCAGCAAACTCCAGGACTGTCTGATCATCCGTCTTTTCCACTCACATCGGACTGTTTTCCCTTGTGGTCTGCTCTTCTCCATCACACCCCGTTTCTGTGACTTCAGCCATGAAGGCTCTAGCATTCGACTCAGGATGTGAACTCCAGTCATACGTACCATCTAGCTGTCTGTCTGAAGTGACATTTGATAGAAGACCCGCTAGGTTGGCTTGACCGGTTGATGAACTTGGAAGGTATCGTTGTTGGGACTGATTTTGGTACTGTCCCTGATGCTGACTCTGTCCTTGGTATGTCTCCACTTTTGGTTTCTGACACTCCCTGGCGAAGTGTCCCAGTCCTTGACAGTTGTTGCATTTCACCTTGGACTTATCAAATCCTATCCCCTTATTGTTCATCTGCAGATTCCTCCCAGTTCTTTTAATGAATCTCTTAACCCTATGGGTTACCATGGCCAGTTGCCATTTAAGATCCATTTCCTCTAAGTCATCAGGGTCGACCTGATCGTAATCCTCGTCCCATAGAGCAGGATCATTAATCTTCCCTTGAACACAATTTCCGTATGTGGCCACAAAAGAAGCAAGTAGATTCAAATGCTCTTCCGCAGACTTTGCGCTCATGGGCATCTTCGAATAACTCTGAGATGGTGAAGCCTGATCTACTTGGGGCTGCGGTTCTTCCGATCTTCCTAATCCTAAGAACGCGCGATTCAATGAGTCTTCGGACTCTGATGGTGATGACGTTTCTCCGGTGAAAAACGCTGTAGCATTCTTCGGTTCGGATGCCGCTGAAGGTTTTGATGTCTTTCCAAAATACATCGCTGGATTCTGGACTTGTTCGTAATCAGTCTCGGCCTTCAGTAGCTCGAAGTGATATGCCCGCAACGTTCCCACAATGTCATCGAGAGATTGAGTATAATACTTATCTTCATTCAGCTTGATCATTGCCACCCACATAGCCCATTTGGCTGGTAAGGCATCAAGAAGCTTGTTGTTCTTGTCAGTGTCAGAATACTCAATTCCATGACTCTCAAGTTCCGTTATTAGGTGATAGAACCTGGTGATAATATCATCCAGCTGTTCATCCTTAATCGCCTTGAAAATCGCAAACTGTTGTTTCAACAGCTCTGTACGCTTTCTACACACCCTAGGATTACCCTCACACCTTTTCGCGAGAGACTCCCAAAGTTCCTTCGACGTCCTTTGAGTCCGAAATGTGTGCAGTATATCCTGAGGTAAAGCCATACGGATTATCGAGAAAGCTTTGTTTTCGGCTTCAAACAGTTTCTTGTCATCCTCCTTCATCATTTGGTATGACAAGACCTTCTGACGGCCTTCTACTTCTGAGACTGGTGGAATATACCCTTCGTCAATGCACACCCACATGCGCATGTCGTTAAAACGCACGAAATCGGTAAATCGGTCTTTCCACCAGTAATAATCCTCGACTTTCATCAGCTTAGGCGGTGCGTTTGCCTTCCCGACCTCGTGGTCCATTTCTAGGAATATCTGAAGATTAGACATATTTTCGAAAGAAATTGAAATGACCCTTAATTAATTTAATTCGAAACTAATGTGGATTAACTCTTTCGAATCTAGATAGATTCGAATGCAATTAGATTCCAATTTATTTATGATTAAATTCGATTAAGTGTTTTAATTCAATTAAACTCGAAATATGTCAGATTCGAAAAAGTCCTTGGATTCGATGGCCCTTAGATTCGAGGACAGCAAACTCGAAGTAACAGCAGATTCGAACCCTTATTCGATACTAAGCTAGACTCGAAACAAACTCGAAACTAAGTAGACTCGATCCTATTCGAATGAAGCAACAGACTCGAAACAAGGTAGATTCGAAACCCTCTGAAACAGACTCGATAGGAGCCTTATTCGAGTCTGTTGTGGGCCAAACTCGAATCTGGCCCAAGGCCCATTCGAGTCTGTCCACAAGACACTCTCGAATCTGGTCTTCATTCGAATCTATGGCTACATTCGAATCTATCACAGATTCGAATGTGACCCCTTATATGATTCGAATCTAGCCAACTTGTATATGAAACTTATGTTTATGCTTGAATTAATCTTTGATCTTTATGTTTGAACTTCTTGTAATATGTTACATCAAGTTTAAACATACAATCAATTACTATCAAACATATATAAACAAATATATCAAACACTCGTTAATACTCAATATTCTGAATATATTACTTAAACCAAAATGTTAGATCGATTAGACTGCTATCGTCACACATGGTGTACCAACAGACTCCCCCTTGACGATAGCTTCTAACAATTTACATCAAGTTAAGTACTAGAACTATATATACTACTGCCTGCATATAAACCAGCATCTATACAAACTTTTACTACCTTTTGGAACTTCCTGGCTTCAGATCTCCATGCTTCAATGAATAAGATAGGCTGATCATGTAGCTTCTTCAGGTCGTCCTTTGATAGATTTATCAAATGCAGTGGATCATATACCTTCAAAATGACATTCTCGTCTTGATCCTCCATTATGGCTTCAGCAGTGTCAATCTCGAGGTACCACCATTTCATGTTTCTCAAGATATTCTGTGGCATCGATTTCATTGGAACCTTTTTCAAACACCTCACAGGTTTGTATACCATCCTGGCCCATGGCCTACCTGTATGAGGATCTATCCTTGATCCATCCTCTACTCGTTTGCCTGATCTCGGCTTAAGCCTTTCAAACTTACCCGAACGACCCTCTTTTCTGATTATTTTTGCCACAACTTCAGCGTACGGGTCCTCGCCGATGTTGATCAGTTCCTTCCATGCTAGTTCCTTTACCTCAATCTTGGGCAGTGAGTTGAACGCTTTCAGTGTTCGCCTCAAGTATTTGAGGCCATCTCTTCTTTTCAAAATAAACAGCTGCAGTTCTCTGTCAAAGAACCAGCTTATGATTCCTCCTGAGAAGTTTACAGCACCCGGAACTCTCATCTTCTTTTTCATCTTCAGCTGATCTTTCTTTTCTTCCTTCTTAAACCAAAGATTTATCAACTCAGCTCTAGATGGCTCTTTCTCTGCCTCTTCAAGTTCAGTGTTGTGACACCCTTGCCACAACAACCACCAATTACAATACACCCAGGATTAATCATCAACATGCAATAACATAATGATCTGATAACCTAAATTTAAGTGCGGAAGCATTAAAACATAAATAAAGTGGTGCAACAAGTGTTAAACACCCTACGGTGCTATCAGGTACCAAGTCTAGGTCTACACACCCATACATTTATTATAATCATCCATAATATATTACAACATTTGTCCCACAACATAATTACCGATTAAATAGCAGATATCTTCCAAATCTTCCAAATCGACCTAACTAGATGGTCCAGCAGTAGATTTCCCCTTTCCTGTAAAAATACAACAACTAAAACGTAAGTTAGTAGAAATCCAACCAAACAAGTGATACAACAGGTCTCAGCAGGCAAAGCTTAACATAAATCAGATATAATCATGCGAAATCTACTGTACTCACAGTGGGTGCGTATTATCTTTAACCGATATTATTTCTCTTCGGGCTTTCAACCGGATCCACCAAGTACCCCACTGTGGGTTAAACAACACCACAAGGGACCTGTTATTATCAATTACAACAATTCCTCGTATCATTATCCATTTAATTCCATAATAATCAAGTTTCGTAAATTTGACGATATTTTCCCCGTTTCGGGTCTATATCCAATATTCGAATTACAACTAAGTTTGAACCCATTTCATGTTCATATATTGACCTTTATATAACTCATGACATTTTATGTGTTGTTTATGAGTTTCATTCAAAATACACAAGTCTAGGGAGTAGTATTCTCAATTTTAGGCATTAAACTCGAATTTAATGGGTTAGATTCGAAATCAAGCATCAGATTCGAATTCCCCCCATCAGATTCGAACTCATCTTCGAATCTAATGTCAGATTCGAAGCCATACCCTTCGAGTCTATCATCAGATTCGAACCCCCCTTAGAATCTGATGGTACACCTTCGAATCTAGCACCAAACTCGAGTCTGTTCTTACATTTCGACTCTGTTCTTGACATATTCGAGTCTGTTCATCATTTCAACTTAAATCCTTCATTTCTAAGGCCTAAAATCAGTGTTATATCATGTATGATGCATATATTCGATTCTACTATGCATATAGTATCATAATCCAGCAACATTTCAAGCAAAACAAACTTAAATTTGCATAAAATGATAGATTCGAGATTCTTGTTACTTTAAAACCGAAACCATAACTTAAAAAGGATCGATTCTTACCTCAATTCGCACGAAATCTGAAATCCGTTTGTAGATTACTGTTGTACTCCTCGATACCTTTCCGATGACGTATAATTCTCGAAAATCCGACGGTCGGTTTGTGATTTATCTTAGAGAGATGTAGAGAGAAAATTTCTAGAGAGATAGAGTAGAGAGAGAGTGTAAACTAGAAAATGAAGCCTATTGCCCTTTATATACTACTTTCGTCATTTTGCACATTTCATCACCCGACTTAACCGGTTCCATAAAATACCGATTTAATCTTAAATTTATCATAAATAACTTTTAAATTCATAATAATCCACAAAATTGATTCTGAGTTCAATTTTCTTAAAAATAACAACAAACTTTGCTAAATATCCAAATACATAATAATCACCCAAATTCAACCTTAAATATAAATTTTCCACTTAATTAGTCAAAATACATCAAAATTAATTCCGTGGATGTTACAGCATGGGCTCCACCACGCTCAACTTCGTCCTCGAAGTTACTCGGACTCAAACAGTTTCGGATATTTTCTTAACATTTCTGACTTAGTTTCCCATGTATGATTTGCTCCTTTATGATGCTTCCAACGTACAAGCACCATTTCTATCTCCTTACTTCTCAATTTCTTCATCTGAATATCTAATATACATTCCGGCTCCTCCACATATCGAAGCCTTTCATCAACCTGCAGTTCAGTATGGTCGGCCCAATCCTCGTTTCCAGTGTTAAACGATTTTCGAAGATTCCCAACGTGAAATACCGGATGTATGCCCGACATCTCTTCAGGCAAATCCAAACGGTATGACTGATTCCCCACTTTTTCGATTATCTTAAATGGTCCGACGAATCTCGGAGCCAACTTGCCCCTCTTAACAAAACGAGTAACACCCCTCATGGGTGATACTTTCAAATAGACCCAGTCATTCACTTCAAAATTGATCGGCTTGTGCCTCCGATCATAGTAACTTTTCTGACGATCCTGGGCCGCCTTCATGTTCTGCCTAATCAACTGTATCTTCTCGTTTGTTTCCTGAAGCAAGGCCGGCCCAGCGATTGGTGTTTCACCCGTTTCTCTCCAACATGTAGGAGTCCTACATTTCCTTCCATACAAAGCCTCGAACGGAGCTTTCTTAATCGTAGCGTGGTAACTGTTGTTATACGAAAATTCTATGAGTGGCAGATGATCGTCCCAATTGCCACCGAGATCTAACACACATGATCTCATCATGTCTTCAAGCGTTAAGATGGTCCGCTCACTCTGACCATCAGTTTGCGGGCGGTAAGCTGTACTCATTGCAATCCTTGTCCCTAACCCTTCTTGCAAAGCCGACCAAAAATTTGAAGTAAACCGGCTGTCCCGGTCCGATACTATGGACTTAGGCACTCCATGCCTAGAAACTATCTCGTTCATGTAAATTTGAGCCAATCTTTCAAGTGAGTAACTTTCTCTAATTGGTATAAAATGAGCCGACTTAGTTAATCTATCGACTATCACCCAAACTGCATCATGCTGTCGCTTAGTCTTTGGCGGCTTTGTAACAAAATCCATTGTAATGTGCTCCCACTTCCATTCCGGAATAGGAAGCGGCTGCATACTGCCGTACGGTTGTTGATGTTCGGCCTTTACCAACCGGCAAGTCCTACATCGTTCAACATACTGGCCGATATCCTTCTTCAATCCCGGCCACCAAAAGTCTGCCTTTAAGTCGTTGTACATCTTTGTGCTCCCGGGATGTACAGAAAATTTAGATTGATTGGCTTCTTCAATGATAACATTTCTCATACCACCATACTTCGGCACCCAAATCCTTCCGTATACACCTTTTAATCCAGACTCGCTAGTTTCCATATTCTTAATCTGTACTGTAATATCCTCAGCACCGACATTTTCTTCTTTCAAAGCTTCTAGTTGGGCAGCTTTGACATCGTTAATGATCGTGGAACTTAGTATAGTGGACGTCATCATATAACAGAAATCCTTAGCATAAGCTTTCCGGCTCAAGGCATCGGCTACTACATTAGCCTTCCCGGGATGATAAAGTATCTCACAATCGTAGTCTTTAATAAGCTCCATAGACCTACGTTGTCTCATATTAAGTTCCTTCTGGCTAAAGATATACTTCAAGCTCTTATGGTCCGTATAAAGTTGACACTTAGTACCGTACAGGTAGTGCCTCCATAACTTCAATGCAAACGTTACCGCGGTCAACTCCAGATCATGAGTCGAATAATTCTTCTCATGATGCTTCAACTGTCTTGAAGCATACGCTATAACTTTCCCACGCTGCATCAATACAGCGCCTAACCCTAACCTCGAAGCATCGGTATACACCACAAAGTCATCATTGCCCTCAGGTAAGGCAAGTATCGGTGCCTCACTCAAAGTCTTTTTTAAAACGTCAAACGCCTCTTGCTGCACAGTCTCCCAAACAAAAGGCGCATTCTTCTTCGTTAAAGCAGTCAAAGGAACTGCAACCTTAGAAAAATCTTTGATAAATCTCCGATAGTATCCTGCCAACCCCAGGAAACTTCTAACCTCAGTAGCTGAACACGGCGGCTCCCAGTTCTTTATTGCTTCAACCTTAGCCGGATCTACCGAAATCCCGGCTCCAGATATAACATGTCCTAGAAACTGTATCTGTTGTAGCCAAAACTCGCACTTTGAGAACTTGGCGTACAACCTTTCTTTTCTTAACAACTCCAACAGTTCTCTCAGATGTTCAGCATGTTCTGCTTCAGACTTAGAATATACCAGTATATCATCAATAAACACTATCACCGACTTATCCAACATCGGTCTACAAACCCTATTCATCAAGTCCATAAAGACAGCCGGGGCATTGGTTAACCCAAAAGGCATAACCAAGAACTCGTAATGCCCATAACGTGTCCTAAATGCTGTCTTAGGCACATCCTCTTCTCGAACTTTCAGCTGATGGTACCCCGATCTCAGATCAATCTTGGAAAATACACTAGCGCCATGTAACTGATCAAACAAGTCGTCTATCCTCGGCAGAGGATACTTGTTCTTAATCGTCAATTTATTCAGCTCCCGGTAATCTATGCACATCCTCATCGTGCCATCTTTCTTCTTTACAAACAGTACCGGAGCTCCCCACGGCGATGAACTCGGCCGAATAAAGCCCTTGTCCAACAATTCCTGAAGTTGTGTCATCATTTCTTTCATCTCGGTTGGGGCAAGACGATAAGGAGAACGAGCTACCGGTGCAGCTCCGGGGATCAGATCAATTCGAAACTCAACTTGTCTCTCAGGCGGTACGCCAGACAAGTCTTCCGGAAACACATCCGGGAATTGTGAAACAACCGGCACATCGGCCAAAGTTCTCTTCTCTGCCTTAGCATCAATCGCATATGCTAAGTACGCATCACATCCCTTTGCAACAAGCTTTCGAGCTTTTGCAATAGTAAGCAAACACAGATCCCCGCTTCTCCTATCCCCATATATACACATCTCACGCCCCTCCGGGGTAGTTATATTTATCATTCGGCTCTTACACACTATGTGGGCTTCATTCTCGATCAACCAGTCCATCCCGACTATGACATCAAACTCACTGAATTCTATCGGTATCAAGTCCAAATTGAAGACTACATCTTCAATTACTAACGTGCAGTTACGGTATACATGATCTACTTTTACAAGAGTGTTGCTAGCAGTTTCTATATCAAGAACAGCAGATAATCTAGATAGTGGCATGGCAATTCTTTGTGCAAACATAGTAGAAACAAACGACCTATTGGCACCCGAATCAAATAAAACTCGTGCAGGCATAGAATTAACTATGAACGTACCCGTGACGACCTCCGGATTTTCCCTTGCCTCCTCTGCAGTTATCTGGAAAGCACGAGCAGGTGCCCTTTGAGACTGACCCCGGCGGTTAACTGAACCACCACTCGAACCTCCAGACGAGCGTGTTGATGATGGGACAGCAGCCGTTGGAGCATTCTTCCTACAATTCCTGCTATAGTGACCCCACACCCCACACTTATAGCAAGCATCACCCTTCCTTGGGCAGTCATTCTGAAAATGTCCCAGCTCCCCACAGCAAAAACAAGCACGTCCGTTAGGGCATTTGCCAAAATGCTCCTGATGACATTTATTGCAATATTGCGGCTCAGTGTTGATGGAGTATGCACGCGCACGACCGCGATCAGATGTACCAGATTGTCGGCGATACGACTGTTGAGGTGAGTACTGTGAAGACCGGGAAGAACCAGAATATCCTCCCTCCCTTTGGCGCTTCGGCGGTGATGGCTGTGTCGGATTGGTGGAAGCAGCAGCAGACCCAACAGAGTAGCCCGACATAATCAAAATCTGCTCTACATTTCTGGCAGCCTCAAGTAAGCCAGCAAATGTAGGGTAACGAACATTGCTCATGACCCTCCTAATCTCAATGTCAAGACCAGCCTCGAACCTGGTCACTTTCCTTTCTTCGGTGTCCACCTGATGAGGTGCGAACAGACTTAACCTCGTGAACTCCACAGCATATTGGGACACCGTCTTCGTCCCCTGTACCAGCGCCATAAACCTTGCCTCTAATCTCCGACGCTCATCAATCGGACAGTATTGCTGAGTGAATAAGTCCTTGAACTCAGCCCAAGTCATAACCGAAACTTTCTCTAATGTCAAAGCGTTCACCATGGCATTCCACCACATGATTGCATCATTCGTGAACATAGCAGTTGCATAACGAACCATGTCCTTCTCAGCACAGTCGCTGATTCGGAATGTTCGCTCAGTTGCTGTTATCCATTCCAGTGCAGCAACAGCATCCCCTAAACCGTTAAACTCTACAGCTCCATTTCCTTTAAAATCCTTAAACCGACAACCCCTGGGCTTATTAGATGACCCAGTGTTGTCATCTTGTTCCTCATTAATTCCTTCTCTTTCTTTTTCTTTGTTCTTCCTTTTATCTTCCCTTCGCTTAGTTTCGGCCTCATCTCGAGCCCGAAACTGCTCTTGAATCATCTCTCTTTGCTCAGCCATCATGGCTAGCATCATTTCTCTCGTCTCTTCAGGTGTCATTCCTCCTCCAGACATGTTCTGAAATACGAAACATATAACTTATTTAGCAACATGTCATAAATTTAAAGACACCATTCATTTGTCCCGTATAATAGTCAATCCCTATAATTACTAGATCGTAACCTATCTTAGTTCAGATCATTACTTAAACCACTACATATCATTACCTAATGTTTGAGATCAAGACCTCACGGACACTTGAATCTCAAACAACTGCTCTGATACCATCTCGTGTGACACCCTTGCCACAACAACCACCAATTACAATACACCCAGGATTAATCATCAACATGCAATAACATAATGATCTGATAACCTAAATTTAAGTGCGGAAGCATTAAAACATAAATAAAGTGGTGCAACAAGTGTTAAACACCCTACGGTGCTATCAGGTACCAAGTCTAGGTCTACACACCCATACATTTATTATAATCATCCATAATATATTACAACATTTGTCCCACAACATAATTACCGATTAAATAGCAGATATCTTCCAAATCTTCCAAATCGACCTAACTAGAAGGTCCAGCAGTAGATTTCCCCTTTCCTGTAAAAATACAACAACTAAAACGTAAGTTAGTAGAAATCCAACCAAACAAGTGATACAACAGGTCTCAGCAGGCAAAGCTTAACATAAATCAGATATAATCATGCGAAATCTACTGTACTCACAGTGGGTGCGTATTATCTTTAACCGATATTATTTCTCTTCGGGCTTTCAACCGGATTCACCAAGTACCCCACTGTGGGTTAAACAACACCACAAGGGACCTGTTATTATCAATTACAACAATTCCTCGTATCATTATCCATTTAATTCCATAATAATCAAGTTTCGTAAATTTGACGATATTTTCCCCGTTTCGGGTCTATATCCAATATTCGAATTACAACTAAGTTTGAACCCATTTCATGTTCATATATTGACCTTTATATAACTCATGACATTTTATGTGTTGTTTATGAGTTTCATTCAAAATACACAAGTCTAGGGAGTAGTATTCTCAATTTTAGGCATTAAACTCGAATTTAATGGGTTAGATTCGAAATCAAGCATCAGATTCGAATTCCCCCCATCAGATTCGAACTCATCTTCGAATCTAATGTCAGATTCGAAGCCATACCCTTCGAGTCTATCATCAGATTCGAACCCCCCTTAGAATCTGATGGTACACCTTCGAATCTAGCACCAAACTCGAGTCTGTTCTTACATTTCGACTCTGTTCTTGACATATTCGAGTCTGTTCATCATTTTAACTTAAATCCTTCATTTCTAAGGCCTAAAATCAGTGTTATATCATGTATGATGCATATATTCGATTCTACTATGCATATAGTATCATAATCCAGCAACATTTCAAGCAAAACAAACTTAAATTTGCATAAAATGATAGATTCGAGATTCTTGTTCTTCAAAACCGAAACCATAACTTAAAAAGGATCGATTCTTACCTCAATTCGCACGAAATCTGAAATCCGTTTGTAGATTACTGTTGTACTCCTCGATACCTTTCCGATGACGTATAATTCTCGAAAATCCGACGGTCGGTTTGTGATTTATCTTAGAGAGATGTAGAGAGAAAATTTCTAGAGAGATAGAGTAGAGAGAGAGTGTAAACTAGAAAATGAAGCCTATTGCCCTTTATATACTACTTTCGTCATTTTGCACATTTCATCACCCGACTTAACCGGTTCCATAAAATACCGATTTAATCTTAAATTTATCATACATAACTTTTAAATTCATAATAATCCACAAAATTGATTCTGAGTTCAATTTTCTTAAAAATAACAACAAACTTTGCTAAATATCCAAATACATAATAATCACCCAAATTCAACCTTAAATATAAATTTTCCACTTAATTAGTCAAAATACATCAAAATTAATTCCGTGGATGTTACAAGTGTCCTCGACTGAGGCTATCTTGATGTAGTCAATATGAATCACATTATGATTATTTCCCACATATAGTTCCGTAACAGGTTGTGAATTTATTATCACCTCGTTGACATGATCGTCCTCATCATCTAACACTTCGTCATCCGACTTCCAGTCAACGACCTCCTCCGGAATGAACTCACCTTCCTCCAATTCTTCGACTTCATCTTCAAAATCGAATTCCATAAGCTCTTCCTCAATATCCTTCAGCGCATCTATCATGTCGCTATCCAAAGCCTTTGAAGAACCTGCTTCTCCTCCTTCACCTTCAACTTGACTGGGCTCCCCCTGAACTTGTGTAGCCTGAGCAGCAGGAAAATCTACTGGCTCATTCTCATTATGTGCATCGGGATCATTGCCTTCGTCATCTTGATTTCTATGCTGCTCCTCCTGATCCCTACAACTTGTCTCCCCCTGAGCTTTTAGATTTTTCATTAGCTGCTCAAGGAGGGACCGCATAGATCGGATCTCTGACGATTCATCTGCAATAAAGGACTTTAATTCAGTGTTCTCTTCCCTGACATTCTCCACAATCTTCTTCAACTCGGCATTATCATTATCAAGATTTGCATTATGCGCCTGGAGTTCGCCGACAGCCTTTGTTAGGGCTAGGATTTGGACATGTTGGAAGTCAAGTCGTCCCTTGAGCTGCATAAACCTCTGATTGTCAGCGTAGGTGGTCGAAGTAGATGGAATTGATTGTATAGGAGTTGGGCGAATGGGTGATGGAATGTATGGTTCGTGTTGAGGTGATGGTGGTGGTGGAGCGGTGGCTTGAGGTTCTTGAGTTTGAGATTGAGTTTGAGGTTCTGGTGCTGCGGATGCTGAGGATGACCCTTGCATAAACCTGTGACGCTTGGCCCTTTGCCGAGTCACTAAGGGAGCAACCTCCTCCTCTTCAAAGCCCGATTCATCAGATTCCCTTACTACTCTCCTCCTCGAGGCCTCTTCATTGATAACTACGACTCTCGAGCCATAAGTTTCTATGCGAAAACAAGATTCAGTAGATTCAGACTCAGGAGCTTCAACTTCTAGCTCCTCCATCTCTTCTGATTCTGTTTCTGATGGTGACAAAACTTTATCGGCCTGTTCTGGCATATATTCATCTACATCTCTTAATACATCTTCCTCACCCTCAGGAGGACTAAGTAATTCTCCTACTAATGCTGTAGCCACATCTTCGTTCGCATGATGACCTGCCTCCCAGATTTCATTAAGCGTTTGGCACAGTTGCTCAGTTTCAGTTGAAACATTTGATGGCCCGGCTTCTTGAACTTCCGGCTGCTGACTGTTCGAAGGCCTTGGCGCCTGAGTTTGACTCGCAGCTGATCGTTGTCGACGCCTTTGAACACGCTGTGGCTGTGTCTGTTGTTGTTGTTGTTGTGGCTGTGCTTGAAATTCGACTACCCCTGCCCAGTTGGCAACATCCGGGGCTCCAAAGTTCCTGTCCAAGATTGCTCCGAATAATGGACGCTCCACTGGAACAGCCAACCTTCCTCGGTGCGAGGAACAGTCAGCGAAAATTCTTTTGTCCATAATAGCAACACTGTGAAAGTCATTTGACGGCGGCAGATTTGGCAAGAAATGCCTGATCATCATCATAAGGAACCGCGGATATAACAAGAACTGCTGATTTTCTGGCGCAGTTATTTGGTGAACAAATTCTGAGAAGAACATCTCCGAAAAACTGTAAGGACGATTATAAACCATTGCGACTATCCCAGATTGCATCTTCGCAACCATATAATCAAATCCTGCCTTCTTTGGAGCAAAGCACACCATAAACACATGTGCCAAAAACCTCCACTGTCCAATTAATCCACTTTTCATGTAAGACACCTTTGTCACGTCTTGACTGTATCCCATTCTCAGAAAGGCCGCTTGCCTTATACTCAAGGGAAACTCTATCGGACCCGATTCTTCTTCTTGAGTGCCCAGCTGCAACACTTGTCGCAGCATATCTGCCGAGAATACCAATGGTTGTCCAGCAATTCGAGTGCGTAGCACTGTCGGTGTGACCGAGCAGTCTACCTGCAGTCTACCAAGAACACTCCGTAGGCTTTGATACCACTTGTAAAGTCTACCTAACACAGATCTATCTAGACGCGGAACCGTCAACGAGTGCGGAATCCTCGTTAACGGGTAGACGGACAACTCTCAACTACGAAACACGGAGACTATTAGACGCTGAACGAACGACACACGAACGATCCTACGAACTAATTCTCTCCGAAAGAACACACACCAAGCTGATAAACTCGAGATCGCTTATTGCTTAATCCCTCACGAATTCTGCAAAAAGTCTCTTAATTATTCGAGTCTGTTGTGGGCCAAACTCGAATCTGGCCCAAGGCCCATTCAAGTCTGTCCACAAGACACTCTCGAATATGGTCTTCATTCGAATCTATGGCTACATTCGAATCTATCACAGATTCGAATGTGACCCCTTATATGATTCGAATCTAGCCAACTTGTATATGAAACTTATGTTTATGCTTGAATTAATCTTTGATCTTTATGTTTGAACTTCTTGTAATATGTTACATCAAGTTCAAACATACAATCAATTACTATCAAACATATATAAACACATATATCAAACACTCGTTAATACTCAATATTCTGAATATATTACTTAAACCAAAATGTTAGATCGATTAGACTGCTATCGTCACACAGGGTGTACCAACAAAAACTTCAAAATTGGTCGATTTTTTGGTATAAAAGAGTCCTAGGCTACCTAAATTTTGTATAATACTGATGATTATATCTATATTTGTTGGTAGATTTGAATACACAAGAGCAAAACTTCGAGAAATAGAAGAAACTTCGAAATGGTAAACTCGAAAGTATAAGTTCGAAATCGCTTCAGAGCAAGTTGACCTATTTATAGCAACCGTATTCGAACTTGTCATTAAATTTGAATTTCCTGACAGATTCGAAAGTTAATTCGAGTTTGTCATAAATTCGAATTTAACTGAAAATTTTCAAAATCCTTGAAAAAAAATCAACTTTCGTGTAACGGAAGAAACATTGCAAAAATTATTCACACTAACTTTGCAAAAATTATTCACACTAAGCGATAGATTTCATGCAATGTTTGTTTATTCAACCAAAATGCATCCTAATAACTTTGACCTTTTTCCTACTTAATAATAAAATAAAATTAATAAAATAAAATAAAATAAAATAAGATAAAATAAAAAAAATTTTAATAAAATTTAAACTTGAACTACTTTAAAAAAATTTAAACTGTACAACTTACACTAACAGAATATTTTTGGCGAGAAAGTCAAAGAAGATTCAATCAGATACCGGTGTCAATACGCACTTTCAGTATTATACTCTCACACTTAGGAATTCTGATTCCTTTGATTGTATGTCGTGACACACATTTCAAGGCGATTGTCGGTATTATTTTCCCTTTAAACATGTTACACTTTGGAATATCCCTTGGCATTTTTATTTATCAAGAAAATACCTTACGTGATCCATACTTAGACATACTTTTATGATCAAGGCATACACACAATTATTATAACTTTTCGGTATTACAAATATTCTTTAAAAGGCAAACGTCGGACACAGTTCTGTATTTACATACAACAGAGTGTCTTAGCTTGTCTTAAAGTTTATTCTAAAGCTAACAAGACAGCGGTGACAGGTCTGTACTGATGTACAACAAAGCGACTTATCTTGCTAACTCGATTCAAACCAGAGGGCACAGGTCTGTACTTATGTACAACAAAGTGACTTGTTTTGACTTTCTCCTTATTTTCATGATTTTTCTTTTCTCTTCTTTTCTTTAAGATGTATCTGATTTTACTATACAACCCCCAGAAAATTTGCATACCTCATTTAGAATCATTGTCTGTATGTCTCTAACACAAAAATTAAGACCCTTTGGTCATACATCTAAGTTAGTTACACGTTTGACTTTTTCTTGAATATTATATTAGCTTTAGAGATTTCCTTTGTGTATTATGCCTACCAACACATCAAACTAGAAAATGTATATCACTTAGAGTTTAAGGTGCATTATGTGTGAAAGTTTAACAACTTAGAGATAGTATCGACTGTGCTAATTTTCGTCACTTTGAACCTATGTATCTAAGACTTGACTCAATTTTCTAATATTCTCTTTTTTTTTGAGCTTTTTATGGTTTTCTCTATTTTTTATTTTATTTTTCATAAATAAGAATAAGCTACTAAGATAACCTACTAACTTACTATAAAAGGAAAGAAATTCTACTGAGCTATTAAACTTACTATAAAAAGAAAGAAACTCTACTAACTTACTACTATAAAAGGAAATAAATTCTTCTATGGTCAAGTTACTCTGGATTACGCATGCCGTTCAGTTGAACTAACAACTCAAAACATGAATTATCAAAAGCTTTAGTAAATAAATAGGCATTATTATCTTCAGTTGCCACTTTTACCAGCTTTATTAAATTCTTTTCAGCACAATCACGTATAAAATGGTGTCTTATGTCTATGTGCTTGGTTTTACTGTGTTTAACTGTATTATTAGTTATTGCAATAGTTGACTGGTTATCTATCCTTATAGGAGTATGAGTATAAATCAAACCGAAATTCCGCAATTGTTGTTGTATCCACAAAACCTGTGAACAGCATCAACCAGCAGCTACATATTCGGCCTCGCATGTTGACACGACTACCGAAGTCTGTTTCTTTCATTGCCATGAAACGAGTCTCCCACCAAGGAACTGAAAACCTCCAGTTGTTGACTCTCGATTAAAGCTGCACCCTCCATAATCCGAATCCGTGAATGCTTCCAATTCCAGATCAACTTCCGCGTGATACTAAAGTCCCAACTTCGGTTTCAACTTGAGGTATCTCAGAATCTGCTTCACAGCTTTCATATGCATCTCTTTTGGATTAGCTTGAAACCTAGCACAAATACACACAGCAAACATTATGTCAGGTCTAGAAGCAGTTAAATACATAACTGACCCGATCATGGCCCGATATAGAGTCGGATCCACATAAGTATCACTTTCTGTACTCGGTCCGAGATTGTGATTCACTTGAATCAGTGTGCTAAAGTGAGCAGTCAGCTTGGTTCCCTCCATCCCGAAGCGCTCTAGAATGTCGTAGACATACTTCGTCTGATGGATAAACATACATTCCTTCCTCTGTTCAACTTGTAAACCCAGAAAGAAGTTCAGCTCTCCCATAGCTATCATCTCAAACTTAGACTTCATCACCTTCTCGAAATCTTTGCACATCTGCTCATCTGATGACCCGAAAATGATATCATCAACGTACACTTGTATCAAGATAAAGTGTTCACCCTTCCTCTTCACAAACAGTGTACTGTCAATTCTTCCTCTTTCAAACCCGTTGTCTAAAAGATGAGTAGATAGTGTCTCATACCACGCCCTTGGTTCTTGATGTAGTCCATACAGAGCCTTATCAAGACGATACACTCTGTTTGGATACTTTGGATCTGTAAACCCGGGCGGTTGTTCAACGTACACCAGCTCTTTCACTTTTCCATATATAAAGGCACTCTTAACATCAAGTTGATAAACTTTAAAGCCTTTAGAGGATGTTGTAGGTCCCGAGAGGTTCCCAAAGTATATAGCTTTAAGCTGTAGAGGGGGGGTGAATACAGCTATTTAAAGACTACACACTATTTTCTCAATGTTTGTATGTATTATCAACAAATTGTTAATTACAAACAAGCTTGAATGCGGAAAGGTTCAAGCTGAGATGACAGATACAACAGTATATTCACTAGTCTAAGACAGACTCAAACTAGATTACAATGAATACACTTACTAATAAGCACTCATTGTGTTTACAAGACTTAGAGGGACAGTTTATGTAGAACAGCTTAGACACAAAGAAACTGTATTACACAAGCAGGTTTGCATGCATGAAAAACACACTTGCACGTTCACTCTTGGCTTCAGCACTTAGCTTTTTGGCTTTTTTCTTTCTGACCTTAGAAGCTTCCTTTTATACTCAATCAGAGGATCTAATAGAAACTTCTTCATTGGACGGAATGAAAAAGGGAAAGTCTTGTTTGAAAAGACAACATAACTTTTCTGCACTTTTCTGAAAAGCAGACTTGTCTTCACATGTGCAGAACTTTTGTCTTTTCACTTTGTCTACTGTTGCATTGCCTTTAACCAAATAAGGAATGTCAACTTTGCGTCTTTCTTCCTTGTAAAGGCCTATTTTGATATAAGAAAAAGGTCTGTCACCCTTTTTCAAATAACCTTTTGTCTTCATGTTACAGAACAGTGTGGGCAGGCTGAGCAGTTCTGTTTTCCACTTTGTCTTCGACTTTGTAAACTGATCTTGTAGCCAAAGACAATACATGATGACTTGGAAACATATTCCATAAAGTGTTTAGCCTGTTCACAAAGAACAGGTTCTGTTTACAAAGAACAGAACACTTGAAACATGCGCAAGCTGCTCAACAGTGTAGAGCAGCGTAGATAGTTTATGTCCAGCCTGTCCAGCAGACAGAACAGCTTGGACAACTGTCTTAGTTGCAACACATGCAACACATAGAACAACTTTGGACTGATATTGCAAATCATTTTCAGGTTTCAATAAGGCATATAACAGGCCTTAAATTTAACCTTCAAATGCATCAACAGGTTTGATTAGAAATCTCCCCCTCAGATGTAGAACAGGTTTGACTGAGGCCTTTTGTTGCCTAACAATCTCCCCCTATTTGCAATAACCAGTCTAAGGTGGTCTTGTCAAAAATCACTATATATTCTAACAATATACTTGTTGAAATAGAATTACAACATCAACATAAAGTTAAAGATCAGTTTATATATACACTGATTTTTGATTGTATTAGAACAACACATGTTCTTACAAAAGTACAACTAATGTACTGATGTATATTACAACTAATGTAAAAGGAAATTACAACATATGTAAGATAGAGTACAACTTATGTACATTGGACTGTTTTTGTTGGGAACAGATAATGGTAAGCCTGTCCAACTGATGGACAGCTTCCATTCTTCACCTACCCAGATGGTAGATGGACTTCATCACAATGGAGGGGGACCTTGAAACATCTTTTCCAGCTCTTCCCTTGTTTCCTCAAGCTCTTCAACTTCACTTCTTATTATCATGAACTTGGGATCTTCAAGTTCACTTCTTTCAAAGAAGCCTCTGAGCTGATCCCAGATGGCTGCTCTCCACTTACCAGACTGCCTGAATGAAACTGCAAGTCTGAAGGCCACAAGTTGTCTTAGATCAACTTTGTATAGATCTGAAGCTCTTTGAAAGCATTTCTTCTGAGTTAAGGGATCCACAAAAAAATGCCCCCAGCTCAGGCTCTTCAATGATCTTGCCATCTTCAAACTCTATTCCACTAGGCAGGCTGTGATCTACTCCATTCATTTCAATGGCATAATCGCCTTATTCAATAAGTGTAAGGAGTAGTTCCATTTCAGTGTCCTTCCTTGTTCTCCTGGCCTTTATTTTTGGATGTGTCACAAAGACACCTTCAATTGCTTCTTTGGAAATCAGGCCAAGGTTCTTTACTCTCTCCATCAGTTTCTTGACATATGCCCTGATTGTCTTAGCCGTTTCTGACTTTGACTCACTCAGGGCAACTGCCAATTCAATCCATTCTCTATACCCCATCTGTGCTACGTCAGAGTAGTCATATGTTTCCAATTCTGGGCCTGTTGCACCCATCCTTGTTATTTTCAACTTCCACTGACTGCCTTTTCTTGATATAGGGACAACTTTGACAATTGCTTCCTTGGCAAGCCTTCTTTCAGCAACATCTTGAAATTTTTTCTTTGCCAGGTTGTCAAAATGGTATTGAACTCTTGCATGAGGCAATGTAGGCTTGGTCACTGAGACCAGAGTACCTTTTTCTTTCTCTGTTTCCTTCTCCCCTGCTGATCCCTTAGCAGCTTCCAATATTTTCTTTTGCACTTCCAGAGTAGTCATTTTAATTTTCTTTGCTTCTTGAAGTGCAAATGCTTTGGCAGCTTTGGCAGATTCTTCTTCTTTTCTAAGCACTTCCAGGGCTTGAAGCTGTTCTTCTCTAAACTCAAAGTACTTGTGCATAGGAAGACCCATTTCTTTAGCCCTGGCTTTGTGAAATTGATTTTCTGCCTGTTTCTGCTGTATGGGATCAGCTTCTGCTATTGTTTTTCCTTTAGCTGCTGTAGTGGTAGCAGCTTCAGGACTTTGTTCTTCTTCTTCCTCTAGGATCAGATGCCTTCTTCTGCTGCTTGGCCTGCCCTCAGGAATGGATTCCTCCCCCTTAGACTGAGCAGGGATTGGAGATTCAACCTGAGTAGACTGAGCAGCATGAGAAGCACCCTCTACTGTACCTGTTGCAGAAATTCGTGCTGGATGACCAGTTTGTGCTGCAGGCACTGGTTTCTCCTTAGGATAGGAAGTTTTCTCCCCCTTAGACTTGGTCTTAGAGGCAGACGACTTCTCCCCCTTTGAAGGAGATGTACCAGCACCTTCAACACCTGGTCTGCCCGAAGACACAAAGTCATCAGGCTTGCCAGCAGTTTTGGCAGCAGGCCTGGAACCAACAAGGCTAGTCACTAAGAAAGCTAAATTGTCCTTAACCTCTGCAAGCTGGGAAAGACAGGTGTGAAGAGAAGAAGATTGAGTAGCAGCTAGGGAGGTCAGCTTAACAATGTTTTCCCTATCAGACGTTGTGAACATCAAACTTTGAAGCTGTGCAAGATGTAATTCAAGAGAATCTTGCACATCACCAAGATTTGAAGACACAGTATTAGATAGGGAGCCAATTAATGTGGTCAAGCTGGCCAAAGTGGCAGGATGGGTAGAATTGCAAGAGGTGAGGAGAGATGACAGCTGTTGGGAAATGGCTGTCATTGAGGACACAGAGTCATGTTGTAGTGAAAGAATGGAGGAGAGGGAGTTGGACACTGTTTGCAGCTGTGCAGTGAGTGCTATCAGCTGTGGAGAATTATCTGTTTGTGGAGTAGCAGGGAAGGAGTCTTTGAACGAATCAAAGAACCCCTTAAGCTGTTCAGACACAGAGTCTGAAATGAGAGAGGGTAGAGAGGTCATGGTAGTTTCCAAAGAACCAACTTTGTTGGTCAGCAAGGAAAGCTGATCCTTCAAAGGCAGGTCTTTGGGAGATGGAGGTGTATGGGTTGACTGTTTAGATTGGGTAGATGGAGAAGAGGATGATGAGGCTGGTGTTTGAGGATGTGATGGAGAGGGAAGAGGAACAGTAGAGAGAAGTTCCATAGCCTGGGCAAAAGTAATGTGGCCCAGCTTGGAGGGGACAAAGGGTCCCTCGGCAGTGGCTGTAGCTGCATCATCGGGAGAAGGGGTTGATGTCGGGGGCCTTTTAGATGCTGCTTGTGTTGCAACACCTTCATTAAGGCCAGTGGTTGTTCCCTCTGCAGTGCCTTGGTGTAAAAGCACCTCATCATGGGGAAATGGGATATGCATTTCAACATCAGCAGTGGTGAAACCTGCTGATGGAGTTTGCATGGAGGGAGCAGCCTCACCAGAGGGATGGTGTGATCCCTGAGGTTCATCAGCTTGGGTTGTGGGTCCCTCAGCAGCTGTTTGGTGTAGAACAGCTGTATCATGGGGAGCAGAAGTTTGAGGCTGAGCTGCTGATTGGTCTATACCAGCAGCGTGGGCAACTCGTGCAGACTCAGGGTGTGAGAAGATTTTAGTGGGGGACAGTGTGGACGCAGTATGGAGTGGAGAGGACTCCTGTCTTTCAATATCCTCAGCCTGTTGGGAGGCTGGGATAGTTGATGTGAGTATCTCCGTTTGTACAACTGGTTCCTCTTGGGAGGAACCAGAGGGTCTAGGCTGACGCTGGGTAGACTCAGATTGGAGTGAAGCATGCTCCAATGGGACTGCTCCTTCTCCCAAAATAGGAGAGGCAGCAGGGGTTGCTTCTTTTACAACTGAACCCTGTTGAGAGGGATCAGAGGAGGGGGTTGTTTTAGTTGTTTTCTTTTTGGATTTTCTGTGATAGAGGATGGATGATGTGGGTGATTGGGGAGAGGAGATGAGAGGTTCAGACTGGACAGGTTTTGAGACTGGGTCAGAAACAGGTGGGTTGGCCTGTTCCATAGTCTCAGATGCCACAGAGGCACCAACCACAGAGGCCTGAGGTTCAACAAATGAACCAGGGTGAAGAGTCTTCTCCCCCTCAGCCACAGAGGCTAAAGGTACAGACTCAGGCTGAGCTGATTTGGCCTTCTTTTTCACAGGCCCAGCTTCAGCAGTTTCCAGGGTCCTCTTAACAAGTTTGGACCTGGCTTTGGATTTTCTTGCGGGAGCAGCAGCTTCCACCCTCACAGCAGAGGGTCCTTCCACCAAACCTAACAACCTCCTCATTGGTGTGGATAGAGGAGGCTCATTTTGAAGTACAGGAGTATGGAAAATTCTATTCCCTATGACAGGGAATGCAGCAGACTTAAGTAAAGGCTGAGAATTGTATAGATGCTCACCACAAACATGTCTGAAAATGAGGCTCAGAAACCTGGGATAACGGACAGCAGCTGGTCTTGGCTCTTGCTGCACCAGGTTCCTCAAGTTCATAAAGATCCACTTAGCCATATCAATGGTAGTCCCATCCACTAGCTGTAGGACTATTGGAACTTCATCTCTGCTCAGTTGGTCAAATGAACCAACTTTGCTGCTGAAGCTCATCATCACCGAAGCAAACAGAAAGCTGTAGGTAGGAGACAAATCCTTCCTGTACAATGTTGCTCCAATTTTGGGTTCTGCTACACCACAGAAGCGTAGCAGATTTCCCATTTGCTCGTTTTCAGGCTGGGGCATATCATATGACTCAGCAACAGGCAGATGAAGAATCTCCCTCAGAAGATCAGCAGTTATCTCAATGGTTTGAGTCCCATTGAGAATAGTCCCTTTGATGACTTTGGTGTTGGGGTTGTAAGAACAGGTGTACCAGAACTCATACACCATCTCCTGGTACAGGACACCAGGAGTTGCAGTCATAGCATAGTTCAACGGATGAACTTGCAGAAACTCCACCATTTGATCGTAACCTTTCCCCACATAGTTTTTGGGTATAGTAAGGTTTGCAACATAGTTTGTGGGTTTGAGGGTCAGCATTGTGGTGACTGATGGGTGTTTGATAACATCATCACCAACGAACACTGGAAGAAGGGGATTAGGACTGTGAGCCATTTGGGAAGTTTTGAGATTTGGAGAAGCAAAAGACACTTAGTCGATTTTTAGGTTTCTTAAGGAGTTCTGGAAATGATGAGGAAGACGAAGATGAAATAGTAGTTTGGTATTTATAGGATTTGAATGTGAGTGTGTATGAGAGAGAGAGGGTTTGGGCGGTTGATTTGAAAAGACAGTTAACGGAAAACGGAACGGTTGTCCATGTCAGACCGTTTGTCAGACCACTTGATCCATTTTTAATCACTAACACACGTAACCCACATTATCCGCAGTAATTAAGTTAAATAAAACATAAATTAAGTAACTTAAGTTTGAAGAAAGGTAATTAAAACTGTTGATCCAAGCTGTTGATCAAACCTGTGATGAGCAGGGTCATCACAAGCTGTGCAATCTTCAAGCTGTTCATTTTTCAAACTGTGCCTTCAGCCTGCTCACTTTTGTAAGAGCAGGTTGTGTTCAATAGTTGTACAGGTTACAAAACAATGGCTTGTAAGACAGTGTGAAGAAGTGGACAGGTTGAATATTGGACCATCAGAGCAGGCTGGACGAATAAACTGTTTTTGTTCAGCCTGTTGTATGCTCAAGCTGTTCAAGTTTTTCAGACAAATGACTAAGTACAGAACACGTATAACCTGTTCTGTCTAAGCTGTTATGAAAAACTTGAGCAGTGTGAAACACACAAATTCTTAGACTTCTGAGAAACACTTAGTCACTCTTGTTTAACATGCCCAGCTTGCTGACAAGGTAATTAAACCTTGTTTCATCCAGAGGTTTGGTGAAAATGTCTGCAAGCTGTTCATTTGTGGAAATAAAACTTACCTCCACATTACCTTTCTGAATGTGATCCCTGATGAAGTGATGTCTGACTTCAATATGGTTTGTTCTAGAATGAAATACTGGATTGTTGGAAATGGCTATGGAACTTGTGTTATCACACAGAATAGGAATTTTCCTATACACAAGACTATAATCTTCAAGCTGATGCTGCATCCACAGAATCTGTCCACAACAGCTTCCAGCAGCAATGTACTCAGCTTCAGCAGTAGAAGTAGACACAGAGTTCTGCTTCTTGCTACACCAACTTATCAATTTACCACCAAGGAGTTGACATCCACCTGTTGTGCTTTTCCTGTCTAGCCTGCAGCCTGCAAAATCAGAATCTGAATAGCCTGTTAGTTCAAGGCTGGAGTCTTTGGGATACCAAAGACCCAAACCTGGTGTACCCTTCAGGTATCTGAAGATTCTTTTAACAGCAGCTAGATTAGATTCCTTTGGATCAGCTTGGAACCTAGCACACAAACAGGTGGCAAACATAATATCAGGTCTACTAGTAGTTAAGTATAGCAAGCTCCCAATCATGCCTCTGTAAGCTGTTACTGAAACAGCTTTGCCACTGGCATCAGCATCCAGTTTTACATTGGTTGCCATTGGGGTTTTAATAGGAGAACTTTGATCAAATTTGAACTTTTTCAATAGATCTAAAGTGTACTTTCTTTGATTTATAAAAATTCCAGTTGACGTTTGTTTAACCTGTAATCCTAAAAAGAAAGTAAGTTCTCCCATCATACTCATTTCATACTTGGATTTCATGAGTAATGAAAAATTCTTGCACAACTGCTCATTTGTAGAACCAAATATTATATCATCCACATAAATTTGAACAAGCATAATGTCAGATTTGACTTTCTTTATGAACAGTGTAGTATCCACTTTACCTCTGGAATAACCATTGCTCATAAGGAACTCAGTAAGAGTGTCATACCAGGCTCTAGGAGCTTGTTTGAGGCCATAGAGAGCTTTGTCCAACTTATAGACAAAACCTGGAGGCTGCTTGACATAAACTTCTTCTTGCAGCTTCCCATTTAAAAATGCACTCTTCACATCCATTTGAAATACCTTAATGCTCTTATGAGCAGCGTAGGCTAGATACAAACGAATTGCTTTTAGCCTGGCCACAGGAGCAAATGTTTCATCATAATCAATTCCTTCCTCCTGTCTGTAGCCCTGAGCAACCAGTCTTGCCTTATTTCTAATGACATGACCTTGCTCATCCATCTTATTCCTGAAAACCCATTTAGTGCCAATTATAGTTTTATCTTTAGGAGCAGGGACCAGCTTCCATACATTGTTTCTCTCAAACTGATTGAGCTCTTCTTGCATGGCAGTGATCCAATTGGCATCTTTTAGTGCTTCATCAATCTTCTTTGGCTCCATTAGTGAAATAAAGCTAGAGAACATACAAAAGTTCCCTAAGCTGTTCCACCGTGTTTGTATCCCTTTGTTGATGTCACCAATTATTTGATCATTTGGGTGACACCTGATCCATTTAGGATCATTTTTCAATGATGATTCACCTGAGTTGTTAACATCTTCAGCAAGTCCTGTTGAACAGTTCTCAAGATTTTCAGACACACTGTTGTCTTGAGCCTGTTCACTTGTTGAACATGTCTGACCGCTGTTTCACATATCAGCAGAGGAACTGGGAAAATCAACATTGATAGGTTCAGGACATGTAGTTGTAATTAAGTCGGTACATTTATTCACAGAGGATGTATTGACATAATCATCATCATGTCCATCATGATTAACAGGTTCCACACTGGGTGTAGTGGAAGCTTTTGAGTCCTCTTCATTGTTTGAATGCATCAGATCATCAAAATTAAGTTCTCCTGAAACTGATTCAGGAACAACTTTGGTAGAAGCATTCTTGGACTCTTCAAAGGTGACATTGATAGATTCATCTATCACCTTTCTTTTGTTGTTGTATACTCTGTAGGCTTTAGAGATAGCAGAGTAGCCAACAAACACACCTTCATCAGCTTTAGGTTCAAACTTTGTCAGTTGGTCCCTCTGATTCAGAATGAAGCAGGGACATCCAAACACATGGAAGTAACTGACATTTGGCTTCCTCCCTTTGAGCAGCTCATAAGGAGTCTTGTTCAACCTTTTTACCACTAAGGATCTGTTTTGAGTGAAGCAGGCAGTGTTGACAGCTTCAGCCCAGAATGATGAAGGTAAACCTGATGCACACAGCATGGTTCTAGCAGCTTCAATAAGAGTTCTGTTTCTCCTTTCAGCAACTCCATTTTGTTGTGGAGTTCTTACAGCTGAGAAGTTTTGAGTGATTCCTTTCTCTTCACAAAAGTCTTCAAGAGTACTGTTTCTAAATTCAGTACCATGATCACTTCTAAGCTGCTTCACTTGAGCAGAGTTCAGCATTTCCATCTTTTTCACAAATCCAATAATTTCTCTAGCAGCCTCTCCTTTGCTCTTCAGAAAGATCACCCATGTGTACCTGTAAAACTCATCAACCATTACTAGAGTGTATCTTCTTCCTCCTAGACTTGGGACATTTACAGGTCCAAACAAGTCCATGTGGATTAAGAAGAGTGGAGTATCAATAGAGAAATTATGTTTGGATTTAAAACATGTTTTCCTCTGCTTGCCTTTCTCACAAGCTGTGCAGAGTTTATCTTTAACAAAGGTTATAGAAGGCAAACCTGTCACCAACTCTTTCTTACAGAGTTTATTGATGTTCTTGAAGTTCAGATGTGACAGCCTTTTGTGCCATAACCAGTTTAAGTCTGCATTTGTTCTTGTGAGAAAGCAGGTTTCAGTTGTGGAATCAGCAGATTGCATGTCCACAACATATACACCTTTCTTTCGTTGAGCACATAGCACAACTTTGCCTTGGGGATCCAATATGTAACCCAGGTGCTCATCAAAGTTAACCTTGTAGCCAGCATCACACAGTTGGCTTATGCTAACAAGGTTATGTTTTAGCCCAACCACATAGGCTACTCTTTTGAATACTGCTGCACCAGCTTTAAGAGTTCCATATCCCTCAGTGGATCCCTGTACATTGTCACCAAATGTGACTTTTGGCCCTTTTTCAGACCTGAGATCACTCAGCAATTCTTTACAACCTGTCATGTGCCCTGAGCAGCCACTGTCCAAGTACCAAACCTGGGAAGGTTGTTTTTCCTGCAGAGTGATAGGAGAAATATTAGTCATTTTTAGGGGAACTCATCACAGAGATGAGTTCTCCCACTTCATCAACATTGGTTGATGGACTTAAAATATCCACACTAATATTCCCAATTTGAATGGTGTCAGTTTGGGTACCATTTTTATTGACTGAGATGTTTCCAACACTGCTTGTAACAGCTGTGAGAGAACTATCAGAGTCAACAGGCCTCATGTCCTCAGGTTCAGGACATTCTTTGGCCAGATGTGTCTTCTTTCCACATTTATAACAATTTCTCTTTTTAGTATTTTTGGAAGAAGAACTTTCAGAAACACATTCTGAGTTATTTTTGTTGATTCTTTTAGCAGGTTTAGCAACTTTATTACTATTTGATGAATCAACAGCTTGAGTGGAGGATTCAAAAGTCACAGCTTTGTTTGTCTCTTCTTTCCTCCTTTTAGGAGGACAGATGTCAAAGACAGGAAGCTTAATTGGCTTTTGAACTTCCACAGGTTTGGGAAACTTATTCCCATGTTTCTCAGGGTGAGCAATGGCTTTGCCTTTGTCACTACTGAGACGTGATTTATGCTGCCTATCAACATAATCATTGTTTCTGGTTTTGAAAGACTTATTTTCATGTAGAACCAGTTTACCACCATGATTAGTAAACTTATTAGAAATCACAGCAGGTTTGCTTTCAACATGAGACTTGCCCTTGTTGAAGACAGACTGCTTAACTTTTGAAAACTTGTTTTCAAAATGTTTAGCATCAAAAGGATTGTTATGTCTTTTACCATCAGCTTTGGACACAGAACCTGTTTTGTCAACAGGTTTAGTATCCACAGCTGTAGATTGGACATGTTTTCCTTTCTTTTGCTTGTGTGAATCAGCAGAGCACTTAGCAGGCTGGATTGATGGAGAACATATTCCAACATCAGCTTTTGAGCTAGGTTCACACGAGCTGTCAGTATTTTGAGGCCTGACAAACCTGTTTGTTGAAATTAATTTACCATTCACTTTTTGAACAAAAGTGTTTGGAAGCTCACCAAGAGTGGATAAATCTTCTTTCAGATTATTAATCTCAACAATGGAAGCTGCTGTATCAAGATCCCCTCCAAGATAGGCTTGTATTTGTGCAGGGATCTGTTGACTTATACAATGGCTGACTTTTTGTGCAGATTGGCACCAAGAGTCAACTATCTTTTGAAGCTTAGCATGCTTTATATCTGTTTCTCTCTTTTCTTCCAGTAAAATAGAGTTGATGTGTTTTAATTCATCAAGCTCAATTTCCAACTTATGGAAACTGTCCAGTTTACTGGATTTTGTTTTAAGATCAGTTTTAAGCTTGGAGATTTCAGATGATAAAGCATCATGCTACTCAACAACAGCTTTCAAATCAACTAGCATATATTCAAACATCTTAATCTTTTCTTCAGAACTGTAAGCCATAAAAATTTTGTACCTTATACATCATTGTAGGATTCCAGTTCTCTAAGCTGCTGAAAGCTTCAGCTTCAGCCATATCCTGTTTGAAACTGCTTGTTGATGGGACATCAGTGTTGGCCATCAGACATTGATTGTCTTCTTCATCAGATGATGAATCAGATTCCTCCCAATCACAAGTCTCTGCCATAAGTCCCTTTTGGCGGTTGGAACCCACTGAGTTTTCCAACTTCCTCAGCTTAGCCATGGCCATAAGGTACTTAACCCTATAACCATCATCCTTGTTTGTCTTGTATGGTTTGGATGACTGACCAACAGCTTTTGACACACAGTCAGCAGCTATATGGCCAGTTTTGCCACATTTAAAGCACTCAGCCTTGGATTTATCAAATGCCTTCTTTTTGCCAGCACCTGAACTTCCATGCAGCATGTTTCTTCCAAACCTTTTCTTGTTGAACCTTTTGACAAGCATAGCTATCATTTGCTCATCATCCTGTTCAACAAGATCTGCATTATCTTCCTCATCTGACACCTCCTTCTTGTCATCATCCTGTTGATCAGGTTGAGTGAACACATCACTCACCTGACTCACAGACTGTCTCACATTAGCCACAAAGGCTGCACCTCTTTTAGACATTTCCAAGGCATTTCTCTTCTGTTGCCTTGACTGTTCATCATTTAGTAAAGATCCATACAAGTTGACAAGATCCATACTTCTGATTGTTCCTGAATTTCTTAAAATTGTTGAAAAGTAATTCCATTCTTCAGGAAGGATGTCCAAAAACTTATTCACCAGAGTAAGGCTGTCCTTAGTGATCCCAACAGCTTTGAGATCATTCACAAGAGCAGTAAACCTGGTGTAGGTTTCTGTGAGAGTCTCCTTTGGTTTTGCAAAGAAGAGTTCATACTGTCTAACAAGATTGTTAATCCTGTTATCTAGTGTGATTGTGGGTCCATCATAGACGGTACACAAAGTATCCCACATCTCCTTGGCAGTCTTCATCTTCTCAACCTGTTTGAACACATCATCAGGCAAGGAGATGACCAGATTGTTTCTGGCCTTTGCATCAAGAGCCACCAATCTTTTATCTTCATCAGACCATTGAGCTTTTGCTTTCTCAAATGTTCTGATCTCAGGAGCTGCTCCTTCAACAGTAGGAGTTATTGTTGTAACAGAGGTTGGCACATAAGGACCCTCCATTACAATTTCTGGTAGTTGTACATCCAGATTCTCTAGGTAGAGCATCATTCTGCACTTCCAACCAGAAAAGTTCTGATGATTGAACTTTGGAGGTTTGCCCATTGAGCCATTGTCATAGTATGAGGAATTTGCAGCACTGTTGTCCATGGAAACTTGGGAGAATGAGAGATCTAGAATGACACACACTCTAAACTGCTTTGATACCAGTTGTAGGTCCCGAGAGGTTCCCAAAGTATATAGCTTTAAGCTGTAGAGGGGGGGTGAATACAGCTATTTAAACAACTACACACTATTTTCTCAATGTTTGTATGTATTATCAACAAATTGTTAATTACAAACAAGCTTGAATGCGGAAAGGTTCAAGCTGAGATGACAGATACAACAGTATGTTCACTAGTCTAAGACAGACTCAAACTAGATTACAATGAATACACTTACTAATAAGCACTCATTGTGTTTACAAGACTTAGAGGGACAGTTTATGTAGAATAGCTTAGACACAAAGAAACTGTATTACACAAGCAGGTTTGCATGCATGAAAAACACACTTGCACGTTCACTCTTGGCTTCAGCACTTAGCTTTTTGGCTTATCTCTTTCTGACCTTAGAAGCTTCCTTTTATACTCAATCAGAGGATCTAATAGAAACTTCTTCATTGGACGGAATGAAAAAGGAAAAGTCTTGTTTGAAAAGACAACATAACTTTTCTACACTTTTCTGAAAAGCAGACTTGTCTTCACATGTGCAGAACTTTTGTCTTTTCACTTTGTCTATTGTTGCATTGCCTTTAACCAAATAAGGAATGTCAACTTTGCGTCTTTCTTCCTTGTAAAGGCCTATTTTGATATAAGAAAAAGGTCTGTCACCCTTTTTCAAATAACCTTTTGTCTTCATGTTACAGAACAGTGTGGGCAGGCTGAGCAGTTCTGTTTTCCACTTTGTCTTCGACTTTGTAAACTGATCTTGTAGCCAAAGACAATACATGATGACTTGGAAACATATTCCATAAAGTGTTTAGCCTGTTCACAAAGAACAGGTTCTGTTTACAAAGAACAGAACACTTGAAAAATGCCCAAGCTGCTCAACAGTGTAGAGCAGCGTAGACAGTTTATGTCCAGCCTGTCCAGCAGACAGAACAGCTTGGACAACTGTCTTAGTTGCAACACATGCAACACATAGAACAGCTTTGGACTGATATTGCAAATCATTTCAGGTTTCAATAAGGCATATAACAGGCCTTAAATTTAACTATCAAATGCATCAACAGGTTTGATTAGAAATCTCCCCCTCAGATGTAGAACAGGTTTGACTGAGGCCTTTTTGTGCCTAACAGAAGCCCAAAAATAGAAATTGTTACAAATGTGGGAAGAAGACATATATGGCCAAAGACTGTCCTGAAACTGAGGACATGATGCTTGTCGACTCTGCTAGTTCTAACATTGCAAAAGCCAGCAGTGTTGGAAGTAACAGAGTCAATGAGGATAGTATCCAAGCTGATACAATCCCAAGGCAAAATTGTGTTGTGTGCACAAAGGAAGAAAGGTGTATATGTTGTGGACATGAAATCTGCTGATCCCATAACTGAAACCTGCTTTATCTCCAGAAGCAATGCAGACCTGAACTGGTTATGGCACAAAAGGCTATCACACCTGAACTTCAAGAATATCAACAAACTCTGTAAGAAAGAGTTGGTAACAGGTTTGCCTTCTATAACCTTTGTTAAGGATAAACTCTTCACAGCTTGTGAGAAAGGCAAGCAGAGAAAAACATCTTTTAAATCCAAGCATAATTTTCAATTGATACTCCTCTCTTCTTAATCCACATGGACTTGTTTGGACTAGTCAGTGTCCCAAGTCTAGGAGGTAGAGAATACACTCTAGTAATGGTTGATGAGTTCTCCAGGTTTACATAGGTGATCTTTCTGAAGAGCAAAGGAAAGGCTGCTAGAAAAATTATTGGGTTTATCAAAAAGATGGAGATGCTGAACTCTACTCAAGTTAAGCAGCTTAGAAGTGATCATGGTACTGAATTCAGAAACAGTACTCTTGAAGAATTCTGTGAAGAAAGAGGGATCTCACAAAACTTTTCAGCTGTAAGAACTCCACAACAAAATGGAGTTGCTGAAAGGAGAAACAGAACTCTCATTGAAGCTGCTAGAACCATGCTGTGTGCATCAGGTTTGCCTTCATCATTTTGGGCTGAAGCTGTTAACACTGCCTGCTTCACCCATAACAGATCCTTAGTGGTGAAAAGGTTCAACAAAACACCCTATGAGTTAATCAAAGGGAGAAGGCCAAATATTAGTTATTTCCATGTGTTTGGATGCCCTTGCTTCATTCTGAATCAGAGGACCAGCTGGCGAAATTTGAACCAAAAGCTGATGAAGGTGTGTTTGTTGGATACTCTGCTATCTCTAAAGCCTACAGAGTATACAACTGCAAAAGAAAGGTGATAGATGAATCTATCAATGTCACCTTTGAAGAGTCTAGGAGTGCTTCCACCAAAGCTGTTCTTGAATCAGTTTCAGGAGAGTTCAGCTTTGATGATCTCATGCATTCCAACAATGGAGAAAAAGACTCTAAAGCTTCCACTACACCCAGAGTGGAACCTGTTAACCAAGATGGACATGATGATGACTATGTTGATACACCCTGTATGAATAAGTGTACTTACATAATTAATACACCATGTCCTGAACCTCTCAATGCTGATTTCCCTGGATCTTCTACTGATGTGTTCAACAATGGAGATTCATGTTCAACAAGTGAACATGCTCAAGATAACAATGTGTCTGAAAATCTTGAAAGCTGTTCAACAGGACCCGTTGGAGATGAAAATGATGTAGGAGAATCTTCATTGAGGCATGATCCTAAGTGGATCAGGTGTCACCCCAATGATCAAATAATTGGTGATATCAACAAAGGGGTACAAATAAGATGGGACAGCTTAGGAAACTTTTGTATGTTTTCTAGCTTTGTGTCTCTAATGGAGCCTAAGAAAGTGGATGAAGCACTAAAAGATGCCACTTGGATCACTGCCATGCAAGAAGAGCTCAATCAATTTGAGAGAAACAATGTATGGAAGCTGGTCCCTGCTCCTAAAGGTAAAACAAGAATTGGCACTAAATGGGTTTTCAGGAAGAAAATGATGAGCAAGGTCATGTTATTAGAAATAAGGCAAGACTAGTTGCTCAAGGCTACTGACAGGAAGAAGGCATTGATTATGATGAAACATTTGCTCCAGTGGACAGGTTAGAAGCAATTCGTTTGTTTCTAGCTTATGTTGCCCACAAGAGTATGAAGGTATTTCAAATGGATGTGAAGAGTGCATTTTTGAATGGCAAGCTGCAAGAAGAAGTATATGTCAAGCAACCTCCAGGTTTTGAAAATGAACATCATCCAGGTTTTGTCTATAAGTTGGACAAAGCCCTCTATGGTCTAAAACAAGCCATAGAGTCTGGTATGACACTCTAACTGATTTCCTTATGAGCAATGGTTATTCCAGAGGAAAAGTTGATACCACATTGTTCATAAAGAAGGTAAAGTCTGATATTATGCTTGTTCAAATCTATGTGGATGACATAATATTTGGTTCTACTAATGAGCAGCTATGCAAGAATTTTTCACTATTCATGAAATCTAAATATGAAATGAGTATGATGGGTTAACTTACTTTCTTTCTAGGATTACAAGTTAAACAAACCTCTAATGGAATTTTTATTAATCAAAGAAAGTACACTTTAGATCTTTTGAAAAAGTTTAAATTTGATCAAAGTTCTCCTATCAAAACCCCAATGGCAACCAATGTAAAATTGGATGCTGATGCCAGTGGCAAAGCTGTTTCTGTAACAACTTACAGAGGCATGATTGGGAGCTTGTTGTACTTAACTGCTAGTAGACCGGATATTATGTTTGCTACCTGTTTATGTGCTAGGTTTCAAGCTGATCCTAAGGAATCACATCTAGCTGCTGTAAAAAGAATCTTCAGATACTTTAAGGGTACACCAGGTTTGGGTCTTTGGTATCCCAAAGACTCAAGTCTTGGACTAACAGGTTATTCAGATTCTGATTTTGCAGGCTGCAGGTTAGACAGGAAAAGCATAACATGTGGATGTCAACTCCTTGGTGGTAGGTTGATCAGTTGGTGTAGCAAGAAGCAGAAGTTAGTCTCTACTTCTACTGCTGAAGCTGAGTATATTGCTGCTGGAAGCTGCTGTGGGCAGATTCTATGGATGCTGCATCATCTTGAGGACTATGGGCTTGTATATAGACTCCTATTCTGTGTGAATATACAAGCACCATAACTGTCTCCAACAATCCAGTGTTTCATTCCAGAACAAAGCATATAGAAGTTAGACACCATTTTATCAGAGACCACATCCAGAAAGGTAATGTGGAGGTAAGATTTATTTCCACAGATGAACAGCTTGCAGACATTTTCACCAAGCCTCTTGATGAAAACAGGTTTAATTACCTTGTAAGCAAGCTGGGCATGTTAAATAAAAGTGACTAAGTGTCATTAATGCTCTAAAAGATCGTATGTCACAAACTGCGCAAGTTTCTCAGAACAGCTTAGACAGAACAGGCTCTGCATGTTCTCTACATAGCCAATTTCTGAAAATTTGGACAGCTTGGACGTATAACAGGTTTAACAAAATAAGTTTTAACTTCAAACCTGTTCTGTTGAATAAATCTCCAACCTGCTCACTCTCTAAATCTGTCATACAAGACATTGTCTTGTAACCTGATCAGCTATTGAACAGAACCTGTTCTCATATAGCTGCACATGTTGAATGAACAGCTTGAGGAATGAACCGCTTGTGATGAAACCTGCTTATCACAGGTTTGAACAACAACTTAGAACATCAGTTTTAATTACTTTTCTTCATAATTAAGTTACTTAATTTCTGTAATTATTTAACTAAATTTCTTGCGGATAATGTTCTTTAACGTGTGTTAGTGACTCAAAAGGTTCAAGTGGTCTGACCACCGTTCTGACATGGCAAACCGTTCCGTTTTCCAGTTAAAGAACATTTCAAATCAACCGCCCAAACCTTTCTTTCTCCTACTCAGTCACATTCAAATCCTATAAATACTTTCTTTCACTGTTTCATCTTCTTCTTCCTCTACTGCTTCCATAACTATCCGAAGAACCCAAAATTGACTAAGTATCCAGTATTCTTTATCCCACCACTCTCAAATGGCTCACCAAAACAACCCTTTGCTTCCAGTGTTCGTCGGTAATGATGTTGAAAAACATCCCTCAGTCACCACGATGCTAACTTTGAAACCCACTAACTATATTGCCAACCTTACCATTCCCAAAAACTACGTAGGTAAAGGTTATGAAATCATGGTGGAGTTTCTGAAAGTTCATACCCTACACTATGCTATGACTGCCTCTCCTGGTGTCCTGTACTAGGAGATGGTGTATGAGTTTTGGTATACCTGTGCCTATGATCCATCAGCCAAAACCATCAGGGGAACCATCCTCAATGGGACTCACACCATTGAGATAACCACTACTCTTCTCAGGGAAGTTCTTCATCTCCCTGTTGCTGACACATACGACCAGCCACAGCCTGAGAATGATCAGATGGGCAATCTGCTACGCTTCTGTGGTGTAGCAGAACCCAAAGTTGGAGCCACTCTGTTCAGAAGGGATTTATCACCTACATACAGTTTCCTATTTGCCTTAGTGGTAATGTGCTTTAGCAGCAAGGTTGGTTCATTTGACCAGCTTAGCAAAGATCAAATCCCCATAGTCCTACAGCTTGTGGATGACACTACACTGAACATGGCTCGTTGGATTTTCGTGAATCTAAGGAACTTGGTGTAGCAGGAAACTCGCCCAGCTGCTGTCAGATTTCCAAGGTTTCTGAGCCTCATATTCAGATATGTTTGTAGTGAGCAACTCTACAGCTCTCAGCTCCTGTTACTTACTTCTCCTCAATCCCTCACAATGTCACAATACTCAAGGAGAAAATCTTTAGCTAGGAAGAAACCATTATCCCAAACCAGCCCCTCTGACCCCTCTCAACAGGAGTAAGTTGAAAAAGAAGCGACCCATGCTGCCTCTCCTATTTTGGGAAAAGGTTCAGCACCTTTGGAGCAGGCTTCACTCCAACATGAGTCAACCCAGAGTCAGCCTAGACCATCTGGTTCCTCCCAACAGGAACCAGTTGTACAAATGGGGACTACCACATCCACTATCCCAGCCTCCCAACAGGCTGACGATATTGAAAGATAGGAGTTCACTCCACTCCATACTGAGTCCACACAGTCTCCACCTCATACTTCTCTTACACCTACTGAGTCTGCATGAGGTGCCAAAACTGCTGGAACAGACCATCCAGCAGATCAGCCTCAAACTTCTGCTCCTGGTGATGCAGCTGTTGTACACCCAACAGCTGTTGAATGACCCTCTTCCCAACTTGATGAACCAAAAGGAATGAACCATCCCTCTGGTGAGGCCGCCCCCCAATTGCAAACTCCATCAGTAGGTTTCACCACTGCTGATGTTGAAATGCACATCCCTTATCCCCATGAAGAGGTACTTACTAACCAAGGTACTGTTGAGGGAACCACCCCAGGTCTTAATGAAGGTGTTTCAACACAAGCAGCATCTGAAAGGCCACCAACTCCTACCACCAATCCTAATGATGCGGAAATAGCCACTGCTGAAGGATCTATTGACCCTTCCAAGCTAGGCCATCTCACATATGCCCAGGCTATGGAACTCCTTTCTAAAGTATCCCTACCTTCCCCCACAAATCCTCAAACACCTGCCTCATGCTCATCCTCATCCCATCCTCATCCCTCACCATCAACCCAATCCAAACAATCCACACATACTCCTCCATCCCCCAAAGATCGTCCTTTGAAGGATCAACTCTCTTTGCTGACCAACAAAGTTGGTTCTTTGGAAAACTCCATGACCTCCCTACCTTCCATAATATCAGACTCTGTGTCTGCACAGCTTAAAGGATTTTTTGACTCGTTCAACACTTTCTTTCCTACCCCTCCTCCTCAAGCTGATCAATCCTCACAGCTGCTTGCACTCATTGCACAGCTGCAAAACACTCTCCGCTACCCTCTCCTCCATTCTTTCTACTCAACAGGACTCTGTGTCCTCTCTGGAAGCTGTCTCCCAACAGCTGTCAACTCTCCTAAATACTTGCTCAAATACTATTTCTTCCACGTTCGCCCGCTTGAACACTTTAGTAGTCTGTCTGTCAAATTCTGTGTCATCAAACATTGATGATATGCAAGATTCTCTTGAATTAAATCTTGCACAGCTTCAAAGTTTGTTGTTCACAGCTTCTGACAGAGAAGCCATCTCTCAGCTGTCCTCTCTTGCTGCTTCCCAATCTACCTCTCTTCAAACATGTCTTGCCCAACTTGCAGAGGTGAAGGAGAACTTGGCTTTCTTAGTGCATAGCCTAGTTGGCCCCAAACCTGCTGCCAAAACTGCTGCTCAGCCTGCTGAATTTGTTTCTCCAGGCAGACCCGTGTTGAAGGCTCTATGCCATTTCCTTCAAAGGGGGAGAAGATATCTGCCTAAAAGACCAAGTCTAAGGGGGAGAAATCTTCATCTCCCTCTAAGGAGAAATTAGCATATATAGGTCAAGCAGCAGGTGCTTCACAAACAGGTCCTATTGTGGATGTCTCCCAATCAACTGAAGTTGCTCAGCCTACTTAGGCTGGGTCTCCAAACCCTGCACCATCTAAGGGGGAGGAATCCATTACTAGGGACAGGCCAAGCAGAAGGAGACATCTAATACTGGAGCAAACAGAAGAAGAGGAAGAGGAACCTGAAGCTGTTCTAACCACAACAGCTAAAGGGAAGAAAAAAGCCTCAGTAGACCCTGACTACCTCAAAGCTGCTTAACTGAAGTTAGACAAGGCTAGAGCCAAAGAAATGGGTGTCTCTATGGAGACCTATTACAAATACAAAGAGGAGAAGCTTAGAGCCTTTGAAAAGCTTAAGAAAGATGAAGCCTCTGCCAAAGCTGCTAGGGCCTTTGCATACAAGGAGGCACAAAAAGTTAAAATGCCTTCCTTGGATGTCCAAAGGAAACTGTTAGAAGCTGCCAAAGAGTCAGTGGTTGAGAAGAAAGGAGAGAAAGAACAGGGTGCTCAGGTCTCTATGACCAAGTCTAAGCCAACATCCTCCTCTGCAAGAGCCCAGATTCACTTTGACAACCTGGCAAGAAAGAAGTTCTTTGATGTTGCAAACAGAAGGCTTGCCAAGGAGACAATTGTCAAAGCTGTTCCCATTTCAAAGAAACGCAAACAGTGAAAACTACAGATAACCAGAATGGGTGCTAAAGGTCCAGAATTGGAAGCATATGAACACACTGATGTTGCTCAAATGGGATTCAGAGAATGGGTGGAATTGGCAGTTTCCTTGAGCCAGTCTAAGTCTGAAACTGCTAAGACTATCAGGGCATATGTCAAAATGTTAATGGAGAGAGTTAAGAATCTTGGCTTGATTACAGAAGAACAAATCAAGGGTACCTCAGTGGTTGAACCCAAGATAAAGGCCAGGAGAAGGAGAAAGGATACTGAGCTGGAAGAGCTCCTGATAATGATTGATCAAGGTGATGTAGCTGTTGAGATCAAGAGAGTAGATCACAGCCTGCCTAGAGGAGTGGAACATGAGGAAGACAAGCTGATAGAGGAACCTGAGCTGGTGGTATTTTTTGTAGATCCCCTATCAAAGAAGAAGTGTTTTCAGAGAGCATCAGATTTGCATAAGGTTGGTCTCAAGCAACTAATTGCTTTTAGACTTGCAAACTCCTTTAAAAAATCTGTAAGATGGAGAGCAGCTATCTGGGAACAGCTCAAAGGGTTCCATGAAAGAGGAGAGCTTCAACATCCAAACTTCATGTACCTCAGAATTGAAATGGAGGAACATTTTGAACAAATGTTCGGAGAAGAACCACCACACCTTTGAGGTCCATCTGCTGCTGAGTAGATGAAGAATGGAAGCTGTCCATCAGTTGGACAGGCTTGCCGTTAGTTGCTCTCATGGAATATGTTTCCAAGTCCTCATATATTGTTTTGGACTACAAGATCAGTTTACAAAACACTTTATGGAATATGTTTCCAAGTCCTCATGTATTGTTTTGGACTACAAGATCAGTTTACAAAGTCGAAGACAAAGTGAAAAACAGAAGCTGCAAAAGCTGCCTACGCTGTTCTGTTACATGAAGACAAAGAGATATCTGAAATGGGTGACAGACCATTTCTTATATCAAAATGGCCTTAACAGAAGATGAAAGGTTCAAAGTTGACATTCATCTTTTAGTTAAAGCCTTCTGCAACAGAGATAAAAAGAAAAAGACAAAGATTCTGCCATGTAAAGACAAGTCTGCTTTTTTAGAATGTGCAGAAAAGTTGTTTTGTCTTTTTGGAAAGACACCCACTATCTCCTTGTCCAATGAGGAAGCTTCACTGAGATTCTCAGTGAGAGTATAAAAGGAAGCTTCTAAGGAATGTGAGACATCCAAGAGTGACATATTCAGATCGTGCATAGAAGTGTGTTTTTCATGCATGCAAGTCTGCTTGAATAAAACAGTAACGTGTGTCCAAGTTGTTCTTATTCAAGCTGTCCATCTGTGTCTTGTAAACAATGAGTTCATCTTAGTGAGTGTATTCATTGTATCTAGTCTGAGTGTGTCTTAGATTAGTTAAACATCTGTTGTATCTGTCATCTCAGCTTGATCCATTCTGTAGTTCAAGCTTGTTTGTAATTAACACTTGTTGATAATATACACAAACATTGAGAAAACAATGTTGAATTAAATTTGCTGTATTCACCCCCCTCTCTACAGCTTAGAACAACTCAATAGGGAAGCCTTTTTGGGACCTACATACATTTACTATTGTTGGTATTTTATTTATAAATTTAAATTTATTTTAATTAAAAGTTTTATATTTTTTTACTAATTTATTTAAAAGATCATCTTCCTTATTAATTTTAATTTTTATAACATTATTGTTGACATTTATATATGTGATTTTTGTTATTTGTGTTTACGTAAAGAGAATATCGTCGATATTTTTACCCTCCAATGTCACTGTTTTTCAAGCATCTTCCAACCTAATGAACCATCGACATATAAATTATATACATATGTGAATGTGTCTTGGTCTCTTGGATATAACGGCTGAACAACATAGAAAATGTAACGACTGAAAATTGTGGGTGTAAACTTCGTACCAGTTATGGGTTACCATGTTCAGATGAACTTGATTATTATTTAAAGGAATATTTGTTCATTCTGCTACAAACGGTTGATGCATTCTGGATGACACTAGAGGTGTTTAACCCCAACCAAGATGATGTGAATGACATATCTTGTGGTGCAGAGCTCAATGAATTCAAAGAATTTTTTACAAAACATGATCGTACAGAAAATGTAGGTATGCTGAGCAGACTGAAGGGGATGACTTTTTCAACCTCACGTTCTGAAAATGAATCCATCACAATTGCACATGTACATAAAATTTATTTTATAAAAGTTGATCTACAGGAATATCATTCAATGCCGACTGTTTGTGGGTATAACTGGCGTTCCATAAAAAGCAAAAAAAAAATGATAGTAAAGATTTGTATAAAGATCGGTTACTTGCATATAAACAAATTCGTAATACTGAATGTAATGTGCATGTACAATTGGAGTGATAATTTGTACAAATTAGTTTTTATCAAGAGGTATTATGTAATTTATGAAATCATTAAATTATCTTTTTGGTTATATTTTTCGAACGATAAAAAAAATACTTTTTTTTAAAAAAAAAATTGAATGAAAAAAGTAGATAAAATTTAGGGTAAATTACAATTTTTGTCCCTGTGCTTATATAAAAATTATGATTACCGTGTTTTTCACGATAAAATTACAATTACAGTACTTATAGTTGCCGTTTTGTTATGTTTTTTGGTCACTTTTTCCAATATTTTTTTTAAAAATGACGATTTTACCTTTCACTTTATTTCACTTTTGGTCCCTATCAATATATTTCTTTTATATTTCATTTTCTTATTGATTTATTATTCTTTTACTATTTATTTAATATATTGTCTTATTATTACTATTAAAATTTAATTGAAGTAATAAGTTATTTAATATGTTTTATCTTTACTATTTATTTGACATTATTATTACTACTATTATTTGTAGGTCCCGAGAGGTTCCCAAAGTATATAGTTATAAGCTGTAGAGGGGGCGTGAATACAGCAATTTAAAAACTACACACTATTTTCTCAATGTTTGTATGTATTATCAACAATTTGTTAATTACAAACAAGCTTGAATGCGGAACAGTTCAAGCTGAGATGACAGATACAACAGTATGTTTACTAGTCTAAGACAGACTCAAACTAGTTTACAATGAATACACTCACTAAGAAGCACTCACTGTGTTTACAAGACTCAGAGGGACAGCTTATGTAGGACAGCTTAGACACAAAGAAACTGTATTACACAAGCAGGCTTGCATGCATGAAAACACACTTGCACATTCACTCTTGGGTTTCAGCACTTAGCTTTCTTCACACCTCTTTCTGTCCTTAGAAGCTTCCTTTTATTCTCACTTAGAGGATCTAAGAGAAACATATTCATTGGACGGAATGAAAAAGGAGAAGTCTTGTTGAAAAAGACAACATAACCTTTTCTGCACTTTTCTGAAAAGCAGACTTGTCTTCACATGTGCAGAACTTTTGTCTTTTTACTTTGTCTACTGTTGCATTGCCTTTAACTAATTTAGGAATGTCAACTTTGCGTCTTTCTTCCTTGTAAAGGCCTATTTTGATATAAGAAAAAGGTCTGTCACCCTTTTTCAAATAACCTTTTGTCTTCATGTTACAGAACAGCGTGGGCAGGCTGAGCAGTTCTGTTTTCCACTTTGTCTTCGACTTTGTAAACTGATCTTGTAGTCAAAAACAATACATGATGACTTGGAAACAAATTCCATAAAGTGTTTAAGCCTGTCACCAAAAACAAGGTTCTGTTCAACAAAGAACAGAACACTTTAAAAATGCCCAAGCTGCTCAACAGTGTAGAGCAGCGTAGACAGTTTATGTCCAGCCTGTTCAGCAGACAGAGCAGCTTGGACAAACTGTCTTAGTTGCAACACATGCAACATATAGAACAGCTTTAGACTGATTTTGCAAATCATTTTCAGGTTTCAATAAGGCATGTAACAGGCCTTAAATTCAACCTTCAAATGCATCAACAGGTTTGATTATAAATCTCCCCCTCAGATGTAGAACAGGTTTGACTGAGGCCTTTTTTTGCCTAACAATCTCCCCCTATTTGCAATAACCAGTCCAAGCTGGTCTTATCAAAAATCACTATATATTTTTACAGTACATTTGCTGAAATAAAATTACAACATTACAGTAAAGTAAAAGATCAGTTTATATATACACTGATTCTTGACTACCCACTAGTAACAACACCATGTTCTTACAAGAGTACAACTAATGTACTAAATGTATTTTACAACTAATGTAAAATAAAAAATTACAACTTATTAATATTACCCAACTCATGTACAGGATGTACAACTAATGTACCAAGATGTTTGGACTAGTTTGAGTTGAGCAGATAATGCAAGCCTGTCCAACTAGGGACAGCTTCCATTCTTCACCTACCCAGATGGTAGATGGACTTCATATCAATGGAGAAGGATCCTGAACCATCCTCCTTTCCACTTCTTCCCTGTATCCTCAAGTTCCCCAATTTCACTCCTGATAATCATAACTTGGGACATTGCGCTCCCTCTTTCATAGAAGCCTCTGAGCTGATTCCCAGATAGCCTGCTCTCCATTTGCTAGACTGGCCTGAAAGGCAACTGCAAGTCGGAAGGCGGCAAGTTGTCTCAATCAACTCTGTACTTCTGAGGCTCTTTGGAAGCATTTCTTTGAGTTAGTGGATCTACAAAAAAGGCCCCCAGCTCAGGTTCTTCTATAAATCTGCCTCATGAACACTCATATTCCTTTAGGCAGACTATGCGATCAACTCCTTTTATTTCAAGGGCATAGTCCGCCCGTTCTATCAGTGTGAGGAGTAGCTCGAATCTCTGTATCCTTTCTTTGTTCTCCTGGCCTTTATTTTTGGATGTGTCACAAAAAGAACCTTCACTTATTTCCTTAGATATTAGGCACGACTTTTTACTCTTTCCATCAAACTTCTTGACTATGCCCTGAATCTGTTTAGGCAGCTTCAGATTTTTGATTCACTGCAGGCGCGAAGCACTCAATGCCTTGCACTAGCTCAATCCATCCTATACCCATTTGAGCTACATCAGTGGGGTCATTAAGTTTCCAATTCGGGCCTGTTGCAACCCATCCTTGTTATTTTAAGCTGTCCACTGACTGCGCCTTTCTTTGAAATTGTAGCAGCTTTGAGCAATTGCTTCCTTGGCTAATGTGTCTTCTCTCAGCAACATATGAACTTTTTTTCTGGCCAAATGTGGTCAAAGTGGTATTGAGTTCTGGCATGAGGTACTGTTGAAATTTGGTCACAGAGACCTGAGTACCGTTTCTCTACTCCTTCTCTTTTTCATCTTGCTGAGTGCTTGTGCAGCTTCCATTATTTTCTTTTGCACCTCCAAGGTAGTACCCATTTTTTAATTTCTTTTGCTTCTTGGAGGGCAAAGGACTTTAGCAGCTTTGGCAGATTTTCTTCTTTTCTTACTTCCTCCAGAGCTTGAAGACGTTCTTCTTCTCGAACTCAAAGTATTTGTGCTGCATAGGGAGGGCCCATCTCTTTGGGCTCTGGCCTTTGTGATTGTATTTCTGGGCCTTGTTCTTGCTGCATAGGATCCTCAGCTACCTTTTCTCTTCCTTTAGCTGGCTGCTTTAGTGCAGTGACAGCGCTTCAGGAATTTCTTTTCTTCTTTCTTTGATAAAATAAGGTGCCTCCTTTTGCTGCTAGGCATGTCCTCAGGACTGCATTTCTCCCCCTTAGATGAGCAGGGCTATGGAGAGACAAGGCCTGAGTAGGCATCAGCGGCTGAAGCACCTCAAGGCGCACCTGTTTCAAAATCTTGCTAGGGCTGACCAGTGTGAGTATGCAGACACTGCGGTAATCTTCCTTAGGAGAAGTAAGTTTTCTCCCCCTTTTGACTTAGTCTTCGAGGCAGATGAACTTCTCCCCCTTTGAGGGACGACGCAGCGCGACTTCACCATCTGGGTCTGCCTGAAGACACCAAGTCAGCGGCTGTTGCCAGGCAGTTATTTTAGAGGGTTTAGGACAAACAAGGTTGTTCACTAAGTACGCAAGTTACCACTTCACCTCACTAAGTTGGAAAGACAGGTCCTGAAGAGTAGATGTGTGGGAAATCGCAGCAGAGAGGTACAGCTTAAGAATAATTTTCCCTACAAGACGCTTTGTGAACAGCAAGAGATTGACAGCTGTGCAAGAATGAAGTTCTATTGGAATCTCGGCACATCAGCAAGGTTCTGATGATACAGAGTTGGAAGGGAACGCACTGATGGTCTGTAATTAGCTGGCCAAAGTGGCTGGAAGTGTAGAGTTGCAAGAAGTGAAAGTATGACAAGCTATTGGAGAGATGGCTTGTCATTACGGACACAGAGTCTGCTGTATGGAAAGAATAGAAGAGAGAGAGTTGGATACGTGTTGCAGCTGTGCGTGAGTGCAATACTGTGGAGAGTTGTCGTTTGGGGAGTGGAACTGGGAGGATTCATTTGAACAATCAAAGAAGCCTTTTGAGCTTGCTCAGACACCGAGTCCTGAGATGATGGATGCGAGGAGTGCATGGTGTGTTTCCAAAGAACCAAATTGTTGGCAGCCAAAGAAGCTGATCCTTCAAAGGCAGGTCTTGGGGAGATTGGGGTGTATGGGTGATTGTTTGGAGTGGCGAATGGAGAAGATGATGATGAGGCGTTGTTAGGAGTGAGGAGCGGGAAGAGGGCTTGACAGAAGCTCCATCGCTGGGGCACAAAGTAAGAGGCCCAGGTTGGAGGGAATCAAGAGGTCCTTCACAGCGGCTGTAGACGCATCACCAGGAGGAGAAGGGGATGCATGTTTGGAGCCCTATCTGACGAGCTCCACGGGATATGATAGAGCTGGGCGTAAGGACACCCCATGTATTTTCGTGCACCCAGAGACCAGTGGGGTGTTCGCGCTCTGGCAGTTTCCTTGGTTCTAAAGGCACCTCATCATTGGAGAAGTGGGATATGCTTCAAACATCCGGCAGTGGTGAGAACCTGGGCTGATGGAATTTGGCATTGAGGGAGCAGCCTCACCAGAGGGATGGATGATCCCTTGAGGTTTCACAGCTTGGGGATATTTGTGTCCCTCAGCAGGCTGTTTGTGTTGACCAGCGTGCATCAGGGGCACAGAAGTTTGAGGCCGGCTGCTGATTGGTCTATATCAGCAGCGTTGGGCCACCTCGGGCAGACTCAGGGCTTGTGAGGAGATAATGAGGGGGGACAGTGTGGACACAGTGATGGAGTGGAGCGGACTCCTGTCTTTCAATATCCTCAGCCTGTTGAGAGGCTGGACTGGATGAGTTGATGTGGGGATTCGTTTGTCACAACGGTTCCTGTTAGGAGGAACCAAGCGGTCTATGCTGACTCAAGTGTGACTCAGAGTGGAGTGAACGAGGCTCAAAATGAGCGAGAAACTGCTGCCCAAAATAGAGATGCAACTGGGGTGCTCTTTTTCAACTGAACCCTGTTGAGAGGGAACCGAGAGTGGTGGATTTGTGGCTGTTTCTCTTTTGGCTCTAAAGATTTTCGTGGTAATGAATGGAGGAGCATTGGGTGACTGTGGAAGTAGAAGAGGATCTTTTGTGGACGAGAGTGCGACTGGGCTCGGACCGTGGGGCTGGCCTGTTCCATAGTTCCCTTGTGCCACAGAGGCACCAGCCACAAAGGCTTCAGCTCACGATGAAACCAGGGTGAGGAGTCTGCTCTTCCTCACCACAGAGGTAAAGGCAAGCAACTCGACTGGCTGTTTTGGCCTTCTTTTTTTCCACTTGGCCCCGCTTCATTTTGCCCGGGCCTTTTGCCACGCTTGGCCCTGGCTTTGGCTTTTCTGGTGGGCGCCCGCAAGTCTCTGGCTCCCCCTCCCCGTTAGTAGATGGTCCTTCCCCCACCTAGCCGTCTCCTATTGGTGTTGCTCGAGGAGGCGCAGGAGGAAGGAAGGAGGAGAGAAAAAGATAGGCAGAGGAAGGGGAAGGAT